>CM046347.1:15837903-16399821 GCA_025403435.1 Artocarpus heterophyllus | reverse complement strand
CCTGTGGGATTCATCGATAGGACAGCGGAGAGAGGGAAAGTCATAGGTTGGGCCCCACAAGTAGACATTTTCTCCCACCCAGCGATCGGAGGCTTCGTGTTGCATTGTGGTTGGAATTCCATACTAGAGAGCCTTTGGTTTGGGGTTCCTATCGCAACATTGCCACTATACTCAGAGCAACATTTGAATGCATTTGAGTTGGTGAAAGAATTAGGACTTGCAGCGGAGATCAAGTTGGATTATAATAGTGGTTTCTATTGTGCGAATGATCGAACGGTTCTAGGAGCTCAAGAGATTAAAAAAGGGATCATGAGGTTGATGGAGCACAATAGTGATATGAGGAAGAGGGTATAAGATATGAGTGAGAAGTGTAAAAAAACCGTGATGGATGGTGGGTCCTCGAATTCCTTTTTGGGCTATCTAGTTTGATGATGGATAAAGGTGATATAATAACTGGAAAAATAAGTGTATTCCTTTACTTTTTTACCCCTCATAAATCACTGTAGTGCCTCTTTTGAAAGTGCAGAACCCATCATCTAATAAATGTAGAGCATCAAATTTGCTCTACTAGCTAAAAGTAGGGCGTTCGGTTCACTGATTTATAACGTGTTTAAAAAGGTGGTAGAAATTAATAATGAGAACCATTTTTATTGTAATATATGAGAGTTTTATACTGTAGTATATTTTTTTATTATTATTATAATATATGAAAGTTTTACACTGTTTATAACTAAAATTATGGTGAAAATTAAATGATTCTCACCATTGTCAAACATCTCTTAAACGGGTAAAACCAAAATTTCCTGTAAACTAACACGTGGAAAAAAAAAACTGAGTTGGTTTGACCCATTGATTTGATAGTTGAACTATAAAAGGACCTCAAAACTGGATACACCCTCATTTGTTTTCAACATTTTGAAACCATCTTTCAAATCAATCTTTTTTAAATCCCACGTTTCAAACCAAAAAAAAAAAACCATATGTATTTTGAGCCAATAAACTAACGACCCATATAAATCAAGTGCAACTAAGGGTGTTTATAAAATCGGTTAATCTACTAAAACCATCCAATTTAAATTAAACTGAATTAAACCAGTAGCTTTTGTTTTAATTTTAGATAGTTTAGATGGTTTTTTATATAAATATTTTAATTGGTTTAGTTAATGGTTTGAACATTCAAAAAGCTTAAACCGCCTACAAAACTATTGTATTATATAGTTTTATTTAAAAATATTTTTAGATGAATTTTTATTTTTTATTATTTTCGTTAGTCATTACAAGAAGTTCTACTCATATAAAATCCACATTGCTACACTCTATAATTACACTTCTCTTAATCATTAATCATCAACATTAAAAAAATCAAATTAAAGAATAAACATATACTATTAAGGCTAACTCATAGAATGAAATCCTAGCCTCTCCCTATCTAGCAACCAACGTCTTCTCTTTACACCACCATCGGCTTACTCGCTATGCTGTCACTGTCATGTTGTCTCTATCTGTCGCTGACGCAACTCACCATAGCATCGATTAAGGAAATTAGTAGGAAGAGAAGTTTGTCGGCACTAATAGAAAGTTTTAGTTCAACTTTAAATTTAATTGTGTTGTCTTATATATGTTATTTAGTTGTATTTTTGACTTTTAATTTGGTTGTTGGTGAATTTCGATTTGTGTTATTGTGAATTTTTAATTTGGTTTTTAGTTTGTATTAAAATTTTAAAGGGTAAATTTTTAGATATTTTATAATTTTTGTTAAATATTAAAAAAATTAATTTTAAGTACAAACCATCCAAACCGTTTATGAGCGATTTGATATGGTTTTATTTGAAAAAAATAATTAAATCGTTTAAAATAAAATTGATTTTTGGTTTGGGGCATGGCTTGAAGAAAAAACTGTTCAAATTGCGCACAATCACCCCAAGTGCAACAATCGGTCTTGAAAAATCCTATCATATATATTCTCTTATTTTAAAAGATAGGACTGCCAACATTCCCTAGCCAAAGGCTAGCATAGTAGCTTGCCATCACCGTCTTCACCTAATTATACTATTAAGAATTAACTTGCATGCAGCAAAGCCAAAATCACACTGAGAAGTTTCAAGCGTAACTTACAAGGTCTTTCTTGATAAATATATAGCTTTTAGTAGCAAATACTTAATTTTATATGTTTTAGTGTGAAACAAAAGTTTATTATAATATAAAGCTCTCATATGCTATAGTATATAGTTTAAATTTGAAAGTTTAAACTCTTCTCTTAAACATTTTATGTATATTAATCGAAGACAAAACTGAGAAAATTAAATAAATAACTTATAAGGAGTGAGTAATTAATTAAATTCTAAAGTGATCCTAGTATAATTGTCTAGTAGATGGCTTATATTTGTGAAAAAGAAACGTATATTTAGAAGGGAAATTAAGTATTAAATATTGAAGTATGCCAAATAAATATGACCTAAAAAATTAAAAGAGATGTCATTTTGAAATAATGGCTTTAGGTTTTTAGAATTAATTTTTCTGTTCATTCATGTTGAGAGGGGCTAACGGGAGAGAGCAGAGAGCTTGGTGGCAATGGAAGTACTCAACATTCGCTGGCAAACACCTCACAGCTTGGCGGGCCACCCAGATCTGGCGCACCTGGTGAATCGTCTGGTGCGTCATATTATCGGCATGTAATGCAAATAATTAATTTATTTTTTTGTCTCTGTAATTAGAAAAGAACCAAATATGTAAATTGTATTATGGTCCATTAATTCGTGTAAGGGTCTAATTAATACTTCTTGACAGCAAAGGATTAGCCTAGACGACCATAATGCATGGGCAATTTTTTTAGTTGGAACCTAAAAAAATACGAACTAGTTTGTATATGTCTCTCAGTTTTTAATTGGACAGGATTTAACCGTTTCAAAAAGTATATCATTGATGGTTCCCACCAAAAAAGTCTCATGTTGACAATTTTCTTGAAATATGACTTTTTAAAACTAGAAATTTCTGAAAAAAAAAAAACTTTTTTGGTGAGCCTCTGGATTTAAAACTTTTTGAAATTTTTGATTATGTAAAGTCTGGTAGTTTAGACGTAAATGAGAGATTTGACTGATCACAATACAAACAGCCTGAACAAGTTGTTAGAGAAAATGAAAATGAAACACTTCCTGGTAGATAGTCCTAGGTTGGGTTACTTGACATTTTGCGCCCTCAGGAAAGTGAAAGGAAAAATATTGTATTTAAAAACCAAAAAAGGGTGTTGAATTAAAACTTATATTGCAATATTTAAGTTAACTCGAAATGAATTAATTTCTTGACGAATTTTTTAAAATTTTCTACATGAAAAATTTTCTACAATAAGTATGCTTTTTTTTTTTTTTTTTTTAGAAATGAGAATAAGTTGGCTTCAAAAAAGGACATATCGAGAGATCAAACTTAAGATTCAAACTACTGTACAGGTGATATTTGTCGTTTTTTCTTGTTGTCACGATGACTCAATTTGTCTCTATCAAACTTTGATTCGTTGATATCCTAATTAAGTTCCAAATCATGAATTATCATTCAAACTGATACTTTTGCAACTCCATCTGTCGAAGAAATGCGGGTACAAATTTAAAAATGGAGGCGAGAAAATCTGAAACAAATGTTAGGATTAAAGCGTACGTGAATACTTTTCTTAAGGGTTTTAATTGTCCTCACCACAAAATTTGCTTATGGAATTTGTAGAAAATTAACCTTAAGATACAAAAAACCGTGAACACTATATTTAGCAATAATACGATGCTCTAAAATTAGAATTGAAATTTAAAAATCCTGAAGTATTAACAAAAATACAAAAAAGTCCTTTCATATAAAGTCATAAATGGATGCAACGTTATAACTCATGTAACATTTCACATAAAGATGTCTTTTTAGAAAATAAAGTAACTATTATATTATATATCTATGTTTGTAATACATATTTATTTTTACAGGAAAGCAAGCAATCAACTAATACAATGGTTCAAAACAATTTAAAATTACATATTTCAAAATATCAACAAAATCAATCCGCGTTGCCGTGCTAGCGCTACTGCTGGCAGAACAGCGCTACTGCTAGCGCGCACGCAAAGATAGAAACAAAAAGCCCGTTAGCATTGCAATTAAATTCCACCACCACCACCACCACCACCCCCTCCCCCCTAACTTTTCTTTTCACTTCAATCTCTTTTCTTTTCTCTCTCTTTCTCGCATCTTTTTTCATTTTTGTTTTTACATTTTAACATATTTTTACTTTTTATTATAACATTTGAGGCTTTATACTATAATAATTAGAATTTGATTCTCATACACTATTAAAGTGTCAATTATTTATTAGATGGATAAAGAAATAGATAGACAAAAAGACAAATTAAAGATTTAGAAAAGGCCTGTATGTACACTGTTGAGTGTGAGGAGGGTTTTCCTTAACTGTGCATAATGGTTTTTCTTTGTTTAGGCCAACGGTTATGCCCCTGATAATTGATACGATGACACCACAAGACGTCAATTACGTTATGGGCATGAAAATATTGGCTTTATTCGAAACAATGAAATTATTGAAACTAGCCAGTCGATTCCATCACTTGGATGGAGAGGGACGTGATGTGTGAGGACAAGCAATATTATAAATACCGTTAAAATTAAAAATTAAAATAATTTTATTGTAAAAAAATATTATAACGTATTTTTATTTTATATTATAATATATAAAAAATTTATATAATAACAGTTAGCATTAAATAATTAAAACAATGTCGAGAAACAAAGCCTATGTTCTCGTATTATGTACAGTTTTGATGCATGCGACTTTGCTTGTCAGTCATCATTAGAAAGTGGTGAAAACGTACTTGAGTAGAGCATTAATGTTTTATAAATTGTGGGCTAGCTAGCTAGCTAAAGTCCAGAAATCTAGTAGAGGTTCTCAAAAAAGAAAACCATTTGGCAGCCTAGGTGCTAAAACTATTATGCGCAATTCCTTCATCGATCCTAGGGACATATAAAAGGACAGTCTCCTAGACGTTTTACATTTCACGTGAGCATTTTTTTAGAGCTTAATTTATGTGAACATTTTATATAGGATTTTAATCATTTTGATACTATGTCTTTTTTTAAAAAAAAATCGGAATGTCATATATATATATATATATATATGTATATATGTACCAAGATGCCATGTAACAACCAAGCTCAGCCTCCTCTTGAGAGCGAGATGTGAGTGGTTCGTGGATTTGTCATTGGTGGCAGGTTGGGCCCCACAGAGATGTAAAATTTTTGGATATTGCAATGGCAAATTTGGCTTTGTCTGGTGCTAATTCTCAGCAAGGTCCTAGAAAGAAATATTGTGGGTCCAGTTCTACTTTCAATCCTGGCTATGGTCGATTTGGGGATTCTCACTTGAATTCCTCCTTTGGTCATCATGGATTCCTTTCTGCTGGAAAAGTTTTTCCTTCCTACAATTCAGGAAAGTCTTTTCCTTCCAATAGTAGATGTACTTTCTCTACTGGTAGGCCTGGTGGTCGAGGGCAAAGGTCTGGTCAAAGCAAGGTTCAATGTCAGTTATGTGGTTGCCTTGGGCATGTTGTTCAGGCATGCCACTACTGTTTGATCAGAGTTTTCAAGGCCCAGCTCAACTTCGAGGCCCAATTCAGGGCAACGTAGTTCAAATAGATTCTTCTGGCCTATCTGCTGCTGTGTGTGGCGGTGAAACTTCTACAAACCCCTTTCTGTTTGGCTGTGAAGAACCTTCTGTGTATGGCATGATGGCTAAACCAGAATCACTTCAACATGATTGTTGGTATCCTGATTCTGGTGTCACGAACCACCTCACCTATGATGTTCACAACCTCGTGACTAAGTCTGAATATGGTGGATCTAAATAGGTTCATATGGGTAATGGTAAGGGGATTTGTATTAAGCATATTGGCAATTCTGTTTTTCCCTCACCATATCTCTACTTAAAGCACTTTGTCTCAAAAATCTATTACAAGTTCCAGAAATCTCTAAAAATTTACGTAGTGTTTCTCAATTTGCTCTAGATAATGATGTTTACTTTGAATTTCATGCCTCTTCTTGTTTTGTCAAGAATCAACACACACATACCATTCTCCCGGAGGGCAAGCTTAGAGATAATTTATAAGTGTTTAATCTGTCCCAAATTCGTCTTCAATCCTCAGCACTCAAGTTTGATGTCTCACCAAGTCACAGTTCCAGTTTTTCCTCTCATTCTTCCAAGGATTTCGTACCAGGTGCTTTTGCCTCATCTGTATATTCTTCTGAACCACTTTCTCATGTGCCTATATCTCCTATACATAATTCTGTTTCTTCTTTTGATCTGTGGCATAGGCATTTAGGCCACCCACATGAGAAGATTGTCAAAACTGTTATGACCATTTGTAAAGTTCCCAATATTAATAAAACTATCATTTCTTCTCTTTGTCAAGCATGTTGCCTTGGTAAACTTCGCAAAATGTCATTTCCTACTTCTACTACTACTTATACTAAACCTTTAGACCTTGTTCACAGAGACTTATGGGGCCCTTCTCCCAATGTTTCTACTTATGGATACTGATGGATACAAGTATTACATCCATTTTACTGATGCATTCTCACGGTTTACACGGATCTATATGCTGAAACTAAAGCCTGATGCTTTGCAGTCATTTATTATTTCCAAAAATTAAGTAGAACCACAGCTTGGTCATAAACTTTTAACTCTTCAGTCTAATTGGGTGGTGAATATAGAGGTTTTTCTGATTGTTTTCAGTCTCATGGAGTGATTTATCCTCATTCATGCCCTCGTGTACATGAGCAAAACGAGGTTTCTGAAAGAAAACATAGGACTGTTGTAGAACATGGTTCGACTCTCTCCATACTCGGGCTTTTTGGCCTTTTAGGTTTTGGGATGAAAAAAAAAAGGCTTAAGTTTTTCTCTCTAATAGTCTGCCAACACCTGTATTATCTGGTCTTTCTCCCTTAGAAAACCTTTTTTTTCATGTTAAACCAGATTGTTCACACTTCAGAGTCTTTGGCTGCTAATGTTTTCCTTTTACGCGACCCTATAATTCTCACAAATTTCAATTCCATTCTACCCCTTGTACTTTCCTAGGCTGTAGCTTGAATCATGAAGGATATAAATGCCTAGATGCTACTGGTCGTGTGTTCATAGCTCGTGATGTTCAGTTAGATGAAACCAAAATTTCCATTTTTTCATTCAACTTCTTCTTCATCCTCATTTCCTTCTAATGTTTCTTCCTCACTTCCCTTTGGTCTTCCTGAGTGTTTGAAGACGAGCTATAATTACTCTAGTTTTTTTTTTTTTATCATGTTGAGGTCCATTTTTTTGCTATAGTTTTTTTCCTTATCTTTCTGAAAAAGATTGGAGTAGTTTTCGTGTCCAGAAAGCTAGTTTTTTGGTGCAAAAAAAAGAAAAGACTATTTTCCCAATTAAAAATTTTTTTTGGCCCTTTTTTCAAATTCTTGCTTATAGTATTTAATTGCTACTGACAAAAAAGCTAGCAACGCAATAACTTTGGTTTCGTGCAAGTCTCCTTGTTACAAGCTCCAAATTAAATTGAATGGATTTTTGCTCGATAGAGAACTCTTAACTGGTATCTTTCTTGTGTAACTTTCAAGTTCAATTGGCTTAATTTACTCCCGAAAGAGTGCGAGAAAACAAAAGAATAGAAAGTCCATAAATTTTAAAAACAAAAAACCAGTTCGAACGACTAAGAAAGTGTTTGGAAATATAATTAGAACTTAAAGTTGAAACTTTAATATTGTAGCAAATTTTTATTTTCTAATATAGCATATAAAAGCTTTACACTATAACAAGTTAGAACTTAAAGTTCTAACTAACTTGCCAAATTAAGCCTAATAGATTACAGGCGTTTTGGTATGCAGGTTCAAAACTGTTTAGAAAAATTGAAACCATAAAGACGGTTTAAACTGGCGTTTGGTCATAGAGGCGGTATCAAACCAACCAAAACCCTTAAAATCTAAACTTTGCTTTCCCTTAAGTTCACACAATTTGAACTATTTTCTACAGTAAAAACCATTATTATTCTCGTTTTCTATTAATAAATTATATTCCAAATACCAATTTTCGCTTTAAACTTGATGTGATATTTTATTCTCGTTTTAAACCTTTACGTTCCAAACATCAGTTCAAATCCATCATATAAATTAACAGCTTAGAAACCATAGTTCAAATCATAAAATTTTAAACCACATCATTAGAACCCGGCACACCAAAAGAACCCTAATTATAAAGAGGATCACCTAAATTTCCTTTCATAGAGGGAAAAAAGGGACAAAATATGGCCTTTAAAAAAAAGTAAAGCAAACCCATCTAAGGTTTAGCATTAGCTAATTTTGAGATGATTTTTTGAGATTAATGTTGCACCATTTTTTAATTTGGTTGTTTAATTTGCAATTGCTAATAAAAACGCATTAAAAATCAAAATTTTCCTCATATTTACCTAAATATTTCAAGCCTTTTATCAAACATAGAGAGCAATTAAAATAAAATTTGCTTGGAAGCTATAATTGTATGTTTGCAATGAATGTTAAACGGATGATACCAGGTGGTTTGGTCACGAATTCGGTGTGATCCGGCACCTGGTGCCTGAGCTAATACCTATATTTCATGATAAATTCGAAGAGTTGTATGCTCACCATGCCCTCTCTTTCAGTTGAGCTGATCACCTCGCTTTGCTAAAATATGATATCGCGCGCTTCAGTTCAAAAGTGGTATTGTTAAGGAAGCTCATCGTACCTGCCAGCACGACATGGATCCACCTCACTTAAGATATTTGTTAGGAGATGGGAAATGACCACTTATTGGGTGGGGGGAGGGGATGACCACTTGTGAGTCAATCTATAATGATCAAGACCCATACTCCCTTTTTTGGCAGAGCCGCGAAAAAATCTATGGAGACACTCTCCCATGGTCTTTGTGGTACAGACTACGGCTTCAAGAGCCCCAGGAGTCTGTACCGCTCTACCTTGTCCTTCATAGGGGAGCTGTCAAGGAATAAGGGTGGACATCTATATGGGCTTCATGTGAATCGAAGCCAACCACTATGTATTGCAAGAAACTCCTATGTGAAGCTACGTATATTCAAAGCCAACCACTATGTATTGCAAGAAACTCCTACGTGAAGCTATGTATAGTCGAAGCCAAGGTATGCCTGTTAGGTGATCGAAATTGTTCACCTACTCCTTATCTATATAATAGTTTCTTCTATCTTTTTACTGAATTCACAACAATAACGATCAGTTCTCAAACTAACAAAGCTCATCTTCTTCTTTTCTTCTTTTAATTTGTTTAACCTCCTGATCATGTTGGTCCTGGTTCATGTGCTCGAAGAGTGTACGTGCTAGCTAGAAGCCAAAGACTGCCACAAACCTGACGTCCTCAAGCACAAGCTTGCTGCAATCACGTTCATGCTCGTGGCTAGTGCAATCAGTAACTGCTTCCTGTTAGAGAATAAAATGTAAACAACTAAGTCAGCTTTAACAAACAAATTTAGTTATAGCTTGTAACAAACTTAAAAGTTGTTATGCAAGGGTGGTTAACAGTTTGTTATCAATTGTATCAATACAACAAGTATAAATACATTTGATACACTCTTAGAAAGGAGCTGAGAGTTCATTCTTACTCATACACGTTTTTCTCCTCTCAGACATTTTTCTCTCATTTTTCTGAGCTGCCAAACACATAGCTCTTTCATAGTATCAGAGCTGGTCTTGATCGAGCTTTCTTGGTGACATCGTGCATGGATCTGTGGATCTTCCATGGTGACTGGAACTGCTTCTTCAGATTCACAATCCATCACCCTTGTTGTTGCCTTTTCTTCTCAATTTGCTCAGTTCTTGAAGTCAAATTCTTATTCTCCATTTGCATCAACTCTAAGTACATCAATTTCTGTCAAGCTCGAGGCGAACAACTACCTAGTATGGTGATCATAGGTCCTTCCAGCCCTACGCAGTTATAACCTTCAAGGCTACATCCTTGGTAACAAACCTTGTCCTTCTGAATTCATTGAATCTATACAATCAAATGGTGATGTAATTCAAGAACCAAATCCAAAATATGAACAATGGATTCGTGAGGATCAACTTCTCCTCAGTTGGTTGCTATCATCACTCTTGCCTCAAATTCTTCGAAATGTGGCAAGACTGCGTACGTCTCATGCAGTGTGGAACTCACTTGAACACCTATTTGCTGTTCGATCAAAGGCACGTCTCCTAAATCTCAAGATTCAACTTCAAACCACCAAGAAAGGCTCTCTCTCTGTTTCAAATTATTTTTCAAAAATGGAAAGCATAGTAGATTCACTTGCTATGGCTAGTTATGCAATATCTGATGAAGATCTCATTATGTCAATCCTTGCTGGACTACCTATGGAATACGATGTTGTAGTCGCAATAGTCAATGCTCGCCTAGAATCTAGGGATCTCACTATTCAAGAAGTTCAGGCCATGGTACTTACTCAAGAAAGTCGTATAGAACAATAGAACAGTGTTATGTCTCTTGAGTTGAATTATGCAACAACGAATTTAACAACTTCAACTGGCAATCGAGGAAATTTTAGTGGTCGTTATCTCCACAAAGGAAGAGGTGGAGGAGGTCGTAGCTCTCGAGGCCGTGGATCTAAACCAACATGTCAAATATGTGGAAAACAGGGTCACATTACCCTAACTTGCTGGTACAGAATGGATGAATCTTATCAACCAACTTCTCATGGAAACAACACCACCAATAATAAATTCAAGCGAAAAGCAACTACATTTTTTGCTGGACCTGAGAAGTAGCAGATCCAAGTTGGTATGCTGATACTGGAGCCACTCATCATGTCACAACAGATCTTGAAAATCTGAGTCTAAAAGAGGACTATAATGGGGGTGAAAAATTGATGGTTGGAAATGGTAAATATCTTGACATTACACATATTGGTTCTATTAATTTACCAACTCAATATTCCAAGTCACTTACACTGTTGAATGTTCTTCGTGTTCCTTTAATCAAAAAGAGTCTGGTTAGCATTTCCAAACTAACATATGAAAATAATGGTTTTGTTGAATTTCACTCTACATTTTGTGTTGTCAAGGACAAGTTCATAGGGAAGGTACTACTCACAGGAACTCTTAAGGATGGACTCTATCAAATGAATGAACCAGTTCCAAATGCTTTACATTCAACCAAGAATAAAGGAAGTTGTGGTGGTGTCTCTCAACCTACAAATTGTATGTCAAATTCCTGTTCTATGTCACAAACTGTTGTCGACAGCAATAAATGTTCAGTTTCCATTTCAAATAAAACATGTTCTAATAATTGTCCTGTATAGAATTTACCTTGTAAACCTGCCTGTTTCACAATGTCAAAATCTGATGAACAAATCCTTTGGCATAGGCACCTAGGCCATGCCTCTAGTAGGATCCTTTCCATTGCTCTCAAAACTTGTAATGTTGCAGTGCCAAGTAATAAAATTTTTTTTTTGTTCTTCATGTCAATATGGCAAAGTCATACCTTACCTTTCTCTTTGTCAATAACCAAAACAACTCGTCCTCTTGAAAGTGATCCACACTAATTTGTGGGGGCCTACACCAATGTCATCATCACAAGGTTACACATATTATATTCACTTTCAGGATGATTACACTAGATACACTTGGATTTATCCACTCAAACTTAAATCTGAGGACTTGTCTGTCTTTCAAACTTACAACGATTGGTTGAAAATCAATTTGACACCTCTATTAAGATAATACAAAGTGATTGGGGGGGGGGGGTGTAAATATAGAACATTTGCTCCCATTCTAGCTCAATTTGGTATTGGTGTCAAACATCCATGCCTACATACTCATGAGTAAAATGGCAAAGCTGAATGCAAACATAGACATATAGTTGAACTTGGGTTGACTTATCTATCTCAAGCCTCTATGCCTCTCTCCTTTTGATGGGATGCATTTTCTGCTACAGCCTTCACCATAAACTGCCTCCCATCTGTTGTTCTTAAAAACATTAGTCCATTTCAAAAATTATTCCAGTATGCTCCTGACCTCTCTTTTCTCAAAGTCTTTGGCTATTCAGTATATCCACATCTTCGTCCTTACAATACTCACAAACTTCAGTACAGATCCTTTAAATGCCTATTTTTGGGCTATAGTCTTGTTCATAAAGGCTATAAGTGTCTTCATCCCTCTGGTCGTATCTATATCTCTCACAATGTTGTTTTCAATGAAACTGAGTTTCCATATTCTGAGTTGTTTGGTTCAAATCCCAATCCTAGGGTGAAAACTTCTCCAGTTATATCACCACAACTTGTCTTTACTCTAGGTACACTAGCATCAATAACTGGTACATATTCACTGAGTTCATCTGAAAACACTCCTGATGAGGTAAGTCCTGATCTTTCTACTTTTCACTCTTTCTCTGATGACCAAATCTTTCCTACAACTATTGAAAACACATCCTTACCATGTACCTCACCTAGTCAAGTCCCTATTGTTGCATAACCAAGCCAAACATCTTGTCTTGCTAAGAAACCACCAAAGTCTAAAGTTCCAAGTCACCCTATGATTACACGCTCTAAAGTTGGCACTTTTAAACCAAAAATCTTTACCATAGTCAAACATCCTTTGTCTGTTGACCCTGGTCCAATAGAACCTATATGTGTAACTCAAGCTTTATCAAATCCCCATTGGAAGTAGGCCATGGAGGAGGAGTATAATGCCCTTTTGTATAATCACACCTAGGATTTAGTCCCTGCTAGTCCTGGCTGCAATGTTGGAGGAAATAAATGGGTGTTCAAACTGAAACTTCACCCTGATGGTTCAATACAACGTTATTGATAAGTTAGTTTTAGGCTAATTAATTAGATGATTCTCACTTAATATTTTGTTAGTTTTGAGCTATTTATAAGAATTTAATAGTGTTTTATGTTCTTTTATAAGTTTTGAAGAAAAACGATGCATAATGGCAAAGCGCGGGACAAAGCGGACCAAAAATTAAGCAAAACTGGACTCGGGATGAAATGAAGCCTGAACGCCAACTATTGGGCACCTTGGCGCTGCTATAAATGAAGTTTCACATAGAAAACCCGAGAGCATAGTGCTTAGGTGCCACAATTTGGGCACCTAAGCGCAATTTAAAAGGACCAATGAGCGCCTAGCGCTACAATTCTGGCGCCTAGGGGCTACAGAGAGGATGTCTAGGCGCCAGTTCGAAAAAGAATCTAGGGGCAAGTATAGCGTCTAGGCGCTACAATCTTGGCGCCTAGGCGCCGTAATGAAGTCTAGGCACCAGAAAATCGAGCCTAGGCACCATTGTGATCCCAATTTCAATTTCAGTGTAATTTCATTTCAAAATTATCCTTCCAAACCCTAGCCTATAAATAGAACATTGTGAAGGGTTGAAGCATGAATTTTGACAAAGAGAAACTGTAGAAAAGAAGGGAGAGAACTCACTACCATAAAGAAAAAGAACGGTGCAACCTAGAGACGAAAATCATCTTCGCATCTAAACAGAGTTCTTTTCTTTCACCCATCATGTTTAAGATACTATTTATGATTGTTTTTAGTTTCATTAGGAACTAATTTTCTCTATTCTAGGGCTACGATGTAGCCAGATTATAAATGTTTACTT
Organism: Artocarpus heterophyllus; assembly: GCA_025403435.1. Classification (NCBI taxonomy): domain Eukaryota; kingdom Viridiplantae; phylum Streptophyta; class Magnoliopsida; order Rosales; family Moraceae; genus Artocarpus; species Artocarpus heterophyllus. Next base: position 16,386,167 of record CM046347.1, on the reverse strand, counting down.
TTATTTAATTTAATTCAATTCGATGTTTATTCATTATCTATGCTGAGTGTTTAATCTGATCTTAATGCTTGTAAAAGTTTACGTACCTTTTGCATGATTTGTGATTTAATTTGAGGCTGAGAAGCGATAATTAAATTAGACCATGATTGAATGCCATGAAATCATCATAGGATAGAGATATCTATGAGACTTGTGTAACTGGTGAATTTCTTATTCTTAATGAATCTTGATAAGTTTAGAGTTTCCACAGAGATATAGGAAATTTGCTAATTGAGATAAATTATTAATGCTTGAGAAAGATTAATGACTACCTAAGAGAAATTTGTTATCGGCATAGGAGTAAACATTAGTTGATTAAATTAGATAATTTGAATAGAATTAATTTAGGTAAAATCGGATGCCCTAGTCTTTTATTTATTTAGGTTTTCATTTATATTTTTTTTGTTTTGTTATTTTTCTATTTTATATTTAATTATTCAAATAATTTTAGAGTTAACCAATTTTGGTACTTAGCTAAATTAACGCAATCCTCGTGGAAACGATACTCTATTGACTCTTTATTACTTGTCTACAATTCTGTGCACTTATAGATTTTTCACAACAAGTTTTTGGCGCCGTTGTCGGGGATTGTTGTTTAATTTAGTTAATATCGATACCAATTAGCTCTAGGATTACTTTGACCATTTTTTTATTTGTTTTATTTCGTTTTTATTTATTCTAATTTTTTTCTTTTACGTCATTTGTTTCCCAATGAACTTCATGATGTTTCATCAGAATATCCTTGCAAGTTTTGCTCAACAACATATGGAACCATTTTATGCAGCTTGGAAGTGATTTAAAGAAATGCTTGAGCAATACTCACATCACAACCTGCTAAAGTGGGCTCTTCTCCAAATATTTATTGAAGGATTGCATTTTGAAGTTAGAGATTGGGTGGAAAAAGGTGCAGTTTCCGACGGTCATTCTTTTTTCGAAGAACCATTGATGAAGCTTACCACTTATTGGAGGATATGGTAGCCTTTAATTATCATTGGCATTTGAATTCTTCAATGCACAATTCCTGTTGGGAGAGGCACTAAAATCTTTCATGGAATATCCACCCCAATATGATGGAACAATCTTGTAGACAATATCAAGAAGAGAAGATACCTTTGGAAGTTGCTTTAGATCGTCTAAAGGCCACTCTTGAGGGAAGTCATGAAATCTCCAACTCTAGGCGATATCTTGATGAACAAATCCATTTAAAGAGCACAATTTTAGACAGTCATCTAGAGGAGGAAATTACAACATCAAATCCTTGTGGTGACCATAAAACGATAAAGGATGTGGTTTTGTTTGATGATGATTGTGTGAAACCTCATAAATTTAAGCCTCTAAAGGAAATAGAACCTCAAGATGAAGAACAAGAACCCTTTGAAGTTGTGTTAGCTCAACCATTTGTTGAGTTGGGATCTTGCTCGATCAACAACGATTTACACTTGCTAAATCAAGAGGAGTCTATCCAAAACTATGATGTTTATGAAGACCAAATCACAAGCATGCTAATGGATAGCCAAAAGGAAAGGGAATAGCAAATAGAAGGGTTATTAAAGGAATTTCCACATAAGGAGAAGCCATGAGGGTCGTTGGAGGATAATTCAATACAACGTTATAAAGCAAGGTTAGTTGCCAAAGGCTTCCTTCAAACCCCAGGAATTGATTTTTCAGAGACTTATAGTCCTGTTATTAAGCCCTCAACCATCAGAGTTGTACTCACTTTAGCAGTTCACTATGGTTGGCCCATTAAACAACTCGATGTTAATAATGCATTTTTAAATGGATTTCTTCAAGAGACCGTGTTTATGCATCAATTTGAAGGTTTCATTGATCTAGTTCATCCCACACATGTCTGCAAACTAAACAAGGCCTTGTATGGGCTCAAACAGGCTCCAAGAGCCTGGTTTGACAAACTTAGATCGACCCTCCTTAAATGGGGTTTTACCAATTCGAAGTCTGATGTGTCTTTGTTCATTTACAAACTTAAGCAATCTGTGATTATGTTTCTTGTCTATGTGGATGATATTCTCCTTACTGGCAACGATCTCAACCTGATTTCTCAGCTTATTAAAGACCTGAATGCTACATTTGCTCTTAAGGATCTTGGTGATCTACATTATTTCATAGGTATTGAGGCTTATCGTGACTCAACAAGCCTCTACTTATCCCAATCAAAATACATTGTTGATCTATTGAAAAAGACCAACATGGACCTCGCCAAACCTTGTTCAACACTTGTACCTCCAGGCCTCACCTTATCAAAGACTGAGGGAGAACCAATGAAAGATCCCACTCTATACAGAAGTACTATTGATGCTCTACAATACCTTACAGTTACACGCCTAGACATTTCTTATATTGTAAGTAAGCTAAGTCAGTTTTTACAAACGCCTACTGACAAACATTAGCAGACATGCAAAAGAGTCCTCAGGTACCTCAAAGGAACTGTCTCATATGGCATCAACTTCAAACCAACCAGGCAACTGTTGTTAATAAACTTTGCAGATGCTGATTGGGCAAGTTGTCCTGATGATAGGAGGTCCACATGTGCTTATTGTGTTTTCCTTGGAGGCTGCTTAGTGTCTTGGAGCTCCAAAAAGCAACATGTTGTTGCAAGTTCAAGCACAGAAGCCGAGTATAGAGCTCTTGCTCACACAGTTGCAGAAATTTCCTGGCTGCAGTCCTTACTAATTAAGTGAAATTGGAACTGATCTTTCCAACAAACCAATAATCTGGTGTGACAATATTGGTGCAGCCTCACTAGCCGCTAATCCTATATTTCATGCTAGAACAAAACACATTGAAATTGATGTGCATTTTGTTCGAGATAAGGTATTGAACAAGGAATTGAGATCATATATGTTACAACAATAGAGCAAACAGCAGATGCACTAACATAGGGCCTATCCATTGGCAGGTTTTTGAGGATGAGAAGCAAACTCAAAGTTGAAGAATCACCTTTTCGTTTGAGGGGGCATGTTAGAGAATAAAATGTAAACAACTAAGTCAGCTTTAACAAACAAATTCAGTTATAGCTTGTAACAAACTTAAAAGTTGTTATGCAGGGTTGGTTAATAGTTTGTTATCAATTGTATCAATACAACAAGTATAAATATATTTGATACACTCTCAAAAAGGAGCTGAGAGTTCATTCTTGCTCATACACGTTTTTCTCCTCTCAGACATTTTTCTCTCATTTTTCTGAGCTGCCAAACACACAGCTCTTTCAGTTCCGATCCTCGAAAAGACAATTCGGGCCTTAAGCACCGAAAGGAATGTCTTCTTCATGATAAAGGCCTTAGCCTTCGATGCCATCCTCTCCCATGGGCTTCATCCATGTCTTGCCCTATGCCTGCGAGGACCTGACGTCGCCGTGCCTCAGTGAGACGCTGTGGGAGTTCCCGTTCTCCGGGTTTGTTGCCTTGATGTCTGCCTTCATCACGCTCATGATCAATGCCGCCGCCACGTTGTACTACCGGAATCACGGTTCAGCGGCAAGTCTTTGGCGCCAGCTAGCGTCGGCGACTAGGAGAAGAACGATGAGCACTCTGACCACGTCCATGTCCGTACGCACACCCCTTGTGGCCGTTCTCATGGCTCCATCACAAAATAAGAATTATATGTCAGGTATAATTTATACTTTGTTTTTCCATATTATGAGAAAAGAGAAAGAAATGAATTATTTTCCCCATTTGCTTTCTAATGGGGTTTTTGCCCTTTTTATTTTATTTCCACTCTAGCTTAATTTTTGAGAGCATTTTTTAAGATGTGTGATGTCTTGAATAACATCCATCCTTGGCTTTGACTTTTTTTTAAAGGGTATATATGAGAAAAAGCAGAATTTTGATTTTTATAATTTGCCATTAGGAAATTCTTTGGGTGCTTCTGAGAATCCCGAAACAATAAGGGACTTTGTAGCTGCTTTGACCTTCCATCAATTTTTGAGGGCATGGGACTTGGAGGCTGCATTGCCAGGCAAGCTTTCCATCCATGATTTCTATTTCTTAATTTTTATTTTCTCAATCTGTAACTTGTGTTTCTTTTTTGATTATGTCATAATAATACTGCTAGCCTTTTACTTTGACACACTTTATATAACACCTATGTATATTAGTTATGGTAATGACTTTTTTCAATTTTATATATATGCCAAAAAAGTTGGTATGCTTAAACTTATTTTGAATTATTAAGGCCAATTTGCATTTATGTTGACTGTTGAGAAACATTGAAGAAAGGCTTTTTTCCTTTTAATTTAAATGTTGGGGTAATTGAAAATGGGTCCCTCTAAATAACAAATGAACGCAATAATAATGGAGGGAAAAAAAAGTAGTCCAAAAACAAACAAACAAACAATGTCAATGAATGATCAGAAATTTTGTTTTATAGCTTACATACACTTCTTGATTTTTATAGGCAAAGTTCAAGGCCCAGGTGCTACAATAATGGCGCTTTTCTTCTCTCTCACCACCCCATTTGGGTTCCAATTGAGATCCAAATATCAAACATATATTGATGAAAACAGCCCAATAGCTCTTATTATGGCAGGTATTTTCAAAGCAACATAGGTTGGGATTCTCATTTGCAGGTCTCTTGTTGACATGCTTGTAGTAGGTTTTCGTGAGCCCAAAGTTGCAAAACAATGGAAGGCTCCAAACAGTGGCAAATACTTCTATCTCTTTTGCTTATTGGCCGGTTGTATTTCTCTTTTGCCTTAATTTACCTAAAAACTAGGGCATATATGATTTGATCTTGTGAGAATTGTCTTTCTTTTTATATTCTCTACAGTTTGATTGTCACAAATTATGCCTTATAGAGTTATGTGACATTCAAATAATAAATATTTGAATATACATTAAGGAGCCAACATGAATAATTATTTAGTAACAAAAACATATATATAGTAGCGAAGTTAGGATTTCTTTTAGGAGGTATGAATTGAACTAATTCTTTAAACTAAAATAATTTTACAATATTTTTAATCGAGTGTAATATACTCTCAGTTTCGGACTCTCAAAGTTATATATTTGTATAATCTGCGGCTGATTTTTAGTTTATTTGGTATTTTAAGTTTAAAATAGATGTATATTAAAAGTTAAATTTGGAGTATAATTGAAACTTTTTTAAAGAATTTCACCATACACTCTTCAATTTGAAAATTTGTGCGTGGAGTTGTTGCAAAAAAAATTTTGGAAACTAAGTTGTAAGGGAATCATTTGGGCCAGAGGGAGGTGGGGCCTAAAGTGCCTCTAACTGTGTATATACGCAAGAGAACAGTGTCTTTTATCTGAAAAACCTTAAAAATATAATTTAAACAAAATACTTTCTAAAAAAAGCCATCCTTTTTGTGGAATCACAGAACATTATTTTTTTTCTTTTTGGCTATTTTCTGCCCTTAAAACTTGGATCTAGTTTTTGTGGAGGTAAAGCAATCCCATTAAGCATCAACAATACAAATTATGAATAAAAAAAATTGTAGAGAATAGAAGAATGGACAATTTTTAGTAGATCAAACAATACACATTACTTATAAAAATGTGGCATAACATATTATTTTCTTTAAAAAATGTATTATTTGTTTAAGCCCACTTAGCCAAAAGAGACATACAACCAGCCCCAAATAAAAGACATAAATTTGCCCCAATTTGTAGCCTTCCATTGTTTTGCAACTTTGGGCTCATGAAATCTGCCGCAAGTAGATCAACGAGTGACATATAAATGAGGATCCCAGCCGATGCTGCATTGAAAATCCCTTCTACAATAAGGGCTGTTGGACTGTCTTCATTATATACGCTTGATATCCCGATTCCAATTGCAATCCCAACTGGTGTTGTAAGGGAGAAGAAAAGCGCCATTACTGCAACAGCTCGGGCCTTGAACTTTGCCTTAAAAACAAAAGAAAAAAAAAAAAATATATATATATATATATATATTAATTAGCTGAAAAACAAATGAAGTTCGGATCATTTATGCATGTTGTTCGTTTTGTTTTGGACTACTTTTATTTTTTTTCCTTCATTATAATTGCATTCATTTGTCATTTACAGGTACCCATTTTCAATTGTCAGATATGTGTAATTGAAATGGTAGACCCCTTTCAAATGTCAACTCGTTATTTGTGGATCTATAATGTTAACAAAATAATATGGAAGGCAATCTTTTCTGTATCACATAACACAATTAACTTCAAAGAAGAAATAATTAATGATTCAGGAAGGCAATAGTCATATGGTTTCTTTTGCTTTTTAATGTAAAACTATCCAGCATAACACCATTTTTTTAATCCTTAAGATGCATAGAAAGATCTTGAACTCTAGTATTTAATTAGCTCTCCTGACAGAATTAAACAATTCAACAACCTTATGTTATTACAGAATACTATAACTGCTACCACACCATGGCCAAAAAGTCAACGCAATGATAAGTTTTCATACCGAGCCAATCATAATTGTCCCCTCAATATAAATGCAAATTGACCATAATCATTCAAAAAGAAATTTGACACGTACTATTTTTTTCAACAGATTGATAGGTTTTTAAGGTTATGGTTTAAATCAATTTTATTAAATATTTTTTTTATTAAATTTAAGTTGTTATATTATTTTCGTTCAACTTTTCAAACATCGTAGTAATCATTTTATAAAATAGAGGCAAAGTAAAAAAAGCTAAAAGCCATGAGTGGTGCTTGGAATACAACTTGTCTACTTTAAAACCACTAAATTCAACAAAAATTGTTGAAAAACAAAAACTAATTACAGCATGTACTGTCACATAAGAAAAATTAGGAGATAGAAATCAAAGATTAAAAAAATAATAATAATAGTAATACCTGAACTATGCAACCTCCAAGTCCCATGCCCTCAAAGAATTGATGAAAACTCAGAGCAGCAACTAAAGGCCTTATAGTTTTGGGACTCTCGGAAGCACCCAAAGAAATTCCTATGATGACGGAGTGTACTACAATACCCAGTTCCAAAACCTGCCACATAATAACAATCAAAACTCTGCTTTTCCATTTACATCTATTCTTTATTTATTTTTGTAAATGAAACATGCCCTATTTATTTTTGTTTTTAAAATTTTTAAAAATATTTTTACATACTTTTTAAAGTAAAAATTTTAAAAATATCCTTAACACAATTCCCAAAAACTTTTATTTTTCAAAATAAAAATATTTCCACCAAACGACTTCAAAATAATTGATGCTAGTTGAGAAATAATTTCATTAAAAAAAGAACAAAAAAACAACTGCTCTTTGTTCCCTTCTTCCTTTCACTTTTCCAAGAGAAAGAAAAAGTACATAAAGTCTGCACCACACGAACTCCCTAGGAAAATCTTCCCAAAAATTAAACTTAAGCAAAAAAAAAAAAAAAAACTTAGAAAGTTTAATGAAATTAATGTTTGGAAAGAAAAAATTTTCCATAAAAAATTATTATTATTTTTTTAATAATATACCTGAGATATGACTCTATGTCTGAGCAGCTCCGAAGAGCCGAAATTCTCGTTTCCGACGGAGCCATGAGCATGGCCATGAGTAGCGTGCGTGTGGACATGGACGTGGCCGGAGTGCTCGCCATCCTTCTCCTCGTCGCCGACGGTCGTCGGCGCCGAAGACTTGCTGCCGAAGTGTGACTTCCGGAAGTACGACGTCGCGAAGGCATCGATCATAAGCGTGACGATGGCCGACACCATGGCGACAAATCCAGTGAACGGGAAATCCCACGGCGTATCGCCGAGGCGCGGCGATGTCAGGTTCTCGAAGGCGTCCGGCAGGACGTGGATGAAGCCGGTCGCGAGAATGACGCCGGCGGCGAAGGCCTTTATCAAGAAGAAGACATTCCTCTCGGGGCTTAAGGCCGGAATTCTCTTGCCGAGGATCGGAAGGCAGACGCCGATTGCACCGGCCGCGAGTATCGAGGCGATCGCAGCGATTTTGTACTTGAGTGCTTCAGTCTTGTTACGGTCATCTTCTTCCTCCGAATCGCACGTGCACTCTCCGAGCACGTGAGCCGGGACTGATATGAGGAGGTAGAAGAAGAAAAATAAGAGCTCTTTAGTTTGAGTACTGATCTTCATTGTTGTGTAGAATGAAAAGAACTGAAAAAAGGGAGAAGAAAACAGTTTTTTTTTCCCCTTGTTATGAGAACATTGTGAAGGGAAGATAAAAGGGGCAATGGCGTTTTTATAGGAGGAATTAAGTATTGACTTAGTAACTTGGTTGGTTGACTTAGCAATTTGGGTGGTTGTGAGGAACTGAATTCTATAATAATTTTTTTCTTTTTAATTTTTCTTTTCGAATATTTTTTTTTTGGGTAATTCTTTCTTATAGGGGAATATGTAACAATGATATAAATAACGATAATAATTAAATAAAGAAAAAAAAGAGAGAGAGAAAAATGTGTTTTCCTTGCTGGACCAAAAAAAAGGGAAAACGTGCTAACATACAAGTAATAAACCATAAAAGGTAATATACCATTCGGAAGGGAACTCTTCGGAAGGAAATTTTTTGCATTTTTTTAGTCAAAATTTTTTAGGGATTTTTTAAATTAATTGTTTGATGCTGAATAGAGCAAATGATGTGGGTTATGCTTAAGAAATTATGAGGACATCCAAAAAAATAAATTAATATTCTGAAAAAAAAATTATTAAGTTTCGAGGATATATTAATTAGTATGTATGCGTTAAGATATATTTGACTTGGAAACATCGATTTCACAGGACAGTTGCCGCCTAAGGGCTGTAACAAACCTAGTGAAAGTGTCGAATAATGTCGACATGTGAAGCTTAAAATACTTTTAAGTCTTTAATTTCAAGCCTTTCCCACTAATGTCAATGCCCAAACGGTATCAAACTCACCCAAGAATGACGATATTATGTCTTACATATTATGCTTTTAAATTTGATTTTCCGAGCTGGCTAATTAATTGTGATTACCTCATTAGTATTTTTTTTCCTTTGTTTAGAGATGACTATCTATAGAATTTTTTCTTTATTTAATCTTTGTTTAATCGTTTGGGTGTGCTGGCTTTTACCTTGTTTGGAAAGAATGTAATAGCCTATTTAGTAAGGGATAGTCCTAACCATGAACTTAGTTATGAATAGTGTAAAGCTTTCACAGGTTACAATAAAAAGAAAAAAAATTGTTATAGTATAAATCTCTTGTATGCTATAGTAACAATAGTTCTAATCAATGATTTTAACTATCATGCAAAATACCCTATAAGTTAGGGAACTTCCAAGGAGTGAAAAAAAAAAAAAGTCAACAGCCATGGAACTTTTATGTTCTCAAATTTGCAGTTTGCTTAGATAAAAGGTCCCTTAAGTAGTGTTTTTATTTTAGTTTTTGTTTTTGAAAAAATGTGAAAATGAAAATGTTTTGAAAAATATTTTAAGATTGTTTTTAAAATTGTGTTTGGTTGTATATGTGATATGTTTTTTAGAACAAAGATTTTTTGATAAAAAATTATTAATAGAAATAAAATTTAATTTAATTTTTAAAAAACTAATTATTAGTATATTAATTATATGTATATATATTACTATTAACAAAATGAACTGAAGAAGTCTTCCTCTTACTTTGCTCTAGTGTGGCTAGATGCTGACGGCAGCGTGAGTTGTGGCAACTACGGTGATAGACGCAGACCAACCCCTCGACGACGATAGACACAGCCCCACCCCTCGACGACGATAGACCTAGCTGTTAGACATGTATGCCCTAAGGAGTAAAAATGTAATATGTTTTTGGAGACATTTTTATTAATAAAGAATCTATTTATTATTTATATACCAAATCTTGTCCTCTTTACGTTTATATTTGTTGATGTATGTTAAGCAAACAAAAGTCTGAGATTGTTAGTCTAAACCTTTAAGAATTGAGCATATGATGGACAGATTATCCGGAAGACACGATTCTTAAGGTGATGGTCTAAATCATAAGATCCGCAATCGAGGGAATAAAGTTGGACGCTTTATTTATGTAAAGATTGTTATGTTGTCTATATCCCTGTTGGGAGATGGTTTGTCTTGATCATCGGAGGTGGACTCCATGAATAGAAACATTAGCACATTGTCATAGGTGACAATGTGTTGGATCGGGACATAAAGTGAGTTGATTTTGATTAATAATTCTGTCCCGGTAAATCGATTCACTTTAGATAATCATTTGTATTGAATCCTGAGATGAATAGTGGGCCCGTTGTCTTGACTTGTGCCTTTTGATATACCAAAAGGTGACACCTACATTTTAATAGTGGTATGCAGGTACGTTGGAGGCATGACTCTTGATAGCGTAGACCTATTATTCATAGATATGGAATCCATAGCTTCTCTTTAGGAGTAATGATATTCTCTTATATGCATTATCCTATAATTGAAAAACTGGAGCGCTCAATCATTTGGATACATAGGTGTAACCGAATGGTATATTGTTTTTAGATGGTAAGTTTTTCAATGGGGAGATAATGGAACGTAAGATAAAAATAATCAGGAAGGTACGACAGAACCTGTCCTTAAGCCAATTATGGATAATCATATGGGGATACGATACACTATGATATGTCATAGAGATTTAGCTATACGGGCTTCGTAATTCTATGTAGTTTGAGAGTGCAGCTCCAAGCTTTTGATAGAGTAGCGTTGGAGTTGATAATTATGAAATGTATATCTGGGATATTGCGTTTCATAATTATTGGGAGCTTAAACTATATAAGTCCATTTGGTCCCCTTTACTAGCTCACAATATCCTGTAACGATACGGCGTGCTTTTCTAATAATTGGTAACTTATATAGGATTTATTAGATTAGTTAAAATTTGAAAGAATCAAATAATTCATGTCTGTTTATCGGTTGAATTAATTTTGTGATAAAATTGATTGAAGATAAACTTGTTGAATTATTAGGATCGAATAATTCTTGTCTGTATATCGGCTGATTTAATTTTTGGATAAATTAGATCAAGATAAACTTGTAGAATTATTAGAAATTCACTTATTTTCCTAGATATTATCTAGATAAAGTTGTTTTAATTAGATAACTTCTTTATTATATTATTTGAATTAAAACTAAGACTTTATCCTATAGAATCTTGGGTGGAAAATGAAATATTCATTGAGATTTTTTTTTGGCAGTTCGGCATACCGATCCTCAAGTTTGGCCTGCCGATGGGGCAAGTTTGGCCTGCCTATTAGACAGATCGACTTGCCTATGCTCGAAAAAAAATCACACGTTTTCGTACGGATTTTATTAAATATTGATCCGAATTTGATTCTGATTTGAATTTTTGAGACCTTATCTGATAAGGACTGACCCTAGATCTAACCTCTATAAATAGGCAGTGAGTCTTATGAGTTATTTAGATCAATTGAGAGATTAAGAGTGATACTCTACTTATGAGCATCTAAAAACTCCCTAAGAGCTTTTGTTCACAAATCACGAAAACTAGTTTTGGGTTCTCTCAATTGGTTAGAAGGAGAGTCATCTCGTGGAAGAGCTGTACGTGTGAGCCCACACTCACTCCGATAGTGGATAGAGAATAGCAAAGAAGACCAGTTGGTTGAGGCTTTTCTAGAATGTTACTTCTCTTCATTGATTGCAGGAGCTTTTTGGCACACAAAGGTTAGTAAGATCCGGTTAATTTATGCATATAGCATGTCAAACTTGTGTTTTGGAGAATACTCTGATGTAAAATTTTTAAATTCCACTGCCTACTATTTTTTCCAACACTAGCCTCACCCCTTGATGGTGCTCTCATATTGACGGCATGCTTGTGGATAGAATGGGCTTTTGCGTCAATGGTGTTCACGTGGATTGAAGGGCTTGGCTGCTGCGATGGTCTTCTCGCATCGATGGCCTTCGCAGGGAGATCGACAACCCACACAACGCGGAGCTTGACGGCCTTCGCGTGGAGATCAACAACCCATGCAATGCGGAGCTTGACGGCCCTCACCTGATTGACAGCATCCACTCCACGAGCTTCCCTCTTGTCAAAAATAGGACGATGAGCTATGGTAGGTTGAGCTTTGACGAGGCAAGCTGCTTGGGTGAGGTTGGGACTAATGGTTGTGGGTGCGGCTCGTAGGAGAGAAGACAGAGTGGGAGGAAGAGGGGGAAAAATGGGGGTGCTGTATTAATCAGTTTTGCAGGAAAGAATGGGAAAAAAGTGAAAATAAGTTTTTTTTGTTTTCAAAATTTGGGGAAAAAGTGAGGTTTTTTGGAAAATATTTTCCTTTTCATTTTTTTACAATTAAGAACCAAATACCATCTTAAAACTATTTTCATTTTTGTGTTTTTGAAAATAGTAAAAACCGTTTTGAAAATGGAACCAAACGGGGCTAAAAGTATCTATAATGCAATATTAAATTAATGCGTCAAGGATAAATTTAGCATTTGAGTATTAAAAATCTCTAATACAATGTCATTTTAATATCAAATTTACTATATGCTAAACTTTGTATTATATTTAACATAAAGCTTAGGATATACTAAATTTGACACTTGATTTTTATTGGATGATGGATTGCCTTTTTTGCTTTAATAATTACAATATTTTTATTTTTAATTTTTTAAATTTAAAATTTACTTTAACAAGTTTCAAGGTTTAATAATTATGACACAAGAAAAATATGACATGTTAAATGGCATTATGCATTGGAATATAAAATAAAATACCAAATTTAATGTGCTATTTTTATGCGTTTTGGTAGTAAATAGAACATTGACATTAACATTTGTATTAGAGACGGTCTAATTATAATGTTATTTCGAAGTTTTTTTTGGCTCTAATTTTGGGGTCCACATCTTTCCGGCTGTAGGTTTCTTTTTCTTTTTTTTTTTTCCTTTCTTTTCCTTTTTTAAGGTTTATGTGATGTCAAATTATATTATATATATGTTTTTTTTAAAAAAATTTAAGGACATATATATTATATATATGTGGTTTGCGTGCCCTCTTCATTTTTTTTTTAAATCTTAAAGGCTAGCTTTTATTTTGGTTTAATTATGGTGGCCTTTTCCATCCTTCATTTATTAACTAATGTGACATAATCAGATAAAGACAATAATTAAGGCATGATTTTCTCCAGTTTGTTGCGAGCCAACTATGAGGGAAAAAAAAAATTGATGACAATGGGAAAAGACAAAGCTACCTTAAACAAAACAGAATTTCTTTTTTAAATATATTTTTCCTTCGTGTAAATTAAAAAAAATATTTTTTTGAAAAAGTGAAAAAATATATATTTTAACATTAAGTTAACTACATAAATATACCTTCTAATTTTCATTACTTCTCAATTTATCTTTCTATTTTTAAAAACTACAAAGATATATTTTGCATTTAAAAAATTTGTTTCAATTTCATCCCTCGTAAACTTTTTCAACTAAAGATGGAGAAAATAAAAATACCCTTATTTAAACCTAATTTGTTTATGGATATATGTTTTTTCTTGAGATAAATTTTTAAAATTTACAAAGTCATAAAACTTAAGATTTTTTTTAATTTGATATTTTATTTTATCACTTTTTATGTTTTTTAACATATAAATATTTTTTATAATTATTTAAGAGTAGTTATGTTGTTTTGCCTAATTTTTTTATTCATAGGAATGAAATTAAAATAAGTTTTGAAAATTCAAAGGATACCTTTGTAATTTCTTAGAATAAAGGGACAAATTGTAAAATAGTTAAAACTAGAGAGTACAATTTAAGAGACATAAAACTCAAGATATATATTTTTTGAAATTTGATGTTTTATTTTAGAATTTTTCATGTTTTTAAATCTATAAAATATTTCTCATAAACTATTTAAGGATATTATATTTTTTCTTCTAATTTTTCTTATTCATATTGATGAAATTCAGATCAGTATTTTAAATCCAAAGGATACCTTTATAGTTTTTAAGATAGATGGATAGATTTAGAAATATATAATTAAAACTAGAAGGTATTATTATGTAATTAACCCTATAATGGACGTGGTTTCCATGATTATGTCTCCTACAAATATTGTTATGTTAGAGTCATTTGGTACTTAATATAGTTAAAACTAGAAGGTTCTAAAAATTACCACTTTACCTTTTAAACTTTCAAAGCTCCTCATTTTATCTCCTAAACTTTGGATTTCAGTTCAAATAGACAAAATTAATGTTACGACCTGACTTTTTGAGTCATTTCTTAATACTTTTCTTACTTACTTAACTACAAAATTTAGGAAATATTTTTTTACATGAAACTTTTAATTAACATATATTAAAAGCACATAATTGTTTCCAAAAGAGTTTAGAATACTTACTTATCTTACATTACACACCATGTCATACTTTTTTTTTTTCAAAGCAACACATCTTAAAATACTTAATATATAGCGGAAATATTATTGCAGTAGTGTCCATGCCCTTGACTACACAATCGATCATCCTTCGCTACTAGCTCAATAGTGATTTTATTCTGGCCTCTTAGCTGAATCATGAAATAACTAAGTGAGTTATTGCTTAGTAAATCCAAACATAGCCCACAAAATAATTCATAATTATATGCATTATCTATTTATGCTTAGTTATAAACTTTAATAATTCATTTTATATCCTTAACTTATCTAGGGCTTAAGTGTTTATATCAAATGTGTACAAGAGTTATCGTAACATCAAGATTGTAACATAACTTAAGTCTCCCCTTGGGTCGGGGGTTTTGTTTTTTTATCTGGTGATTCATTTACTAGTTTTATTAAATTATAGTGACATACTATTCATGATGCTTTAATTACTTAAAATAAGCACATAGTAAATGCATTTACTTAAATGGAACAAATAGCATTTTTGAAAACCTTTTTGTTCACGCTGTAAGTGGGGTTTAGAACTTATTTAGAATTGCAATGTGCTAATCTAATTTCCCTTTTCCTTCTCTATTCGTCTAAGTGCCCTGGCCAGACAATTTTACTGTCATTAGCTAACTTATTCGTTATCGACTACATGTCGATTATGAATTTTAAATGTTAATTACTTTATCTATTATTAGTCGGTCTTGGAGAAACCTGAGTGTAACGGAACTTTTTTTTTTCTTATGTCACGTTTCTTTTTCATTACTAACAGAGTATGGAAAAATTCCCTCTAAGGGACATTTTTCTAATTCAAACGTTTTTGTGGTCCGTTTGAGACGTTTTGTGAAAATGACATTTTTGCCTTAGCGGGTCTTAGAAAACTTTCGAGTCTGTCTTTGTTAAAAACTTATGTTTTGTTGCTTTTTGGCAGCAGGGTAGGTAAAAAGAGTCATGCATTTTCTCTTTGTGGAAAAACCCAGTTTTAACAAAATTTTACGGTTTTGAGTCGTAATATAAAAATTTTGACCTTTTTGCCTATAGAACCAAAAATGATTATTTTATACCATTGGGCTTGGTTTTTTGCAAGGATTAAAACTTCTTAAAGTACCCAAGTCAAATTCCTTTAATTTCAAAAAGTTTTTCATTTTATATTATTTTTGAAAATTTGTGATTAAAACTTGTAAAATCTTAATTCATGAATCGTGTGGAATTTCGACAGGCTATTCATGAGTCTTTACAATTTCAACGAGATCTACAACTTTCATGTTTTAACTTTTCTAAAAATACAACTGTATAGTAGAGTTTTTAGCTATTTTTCAAATTAGTCAAGATTGCATAAAACTTTTCAATTTAGCCTTTTCAAAATTTTACAAAACTTTATTCACAAAAGTTGTTGATCTCACTGTTTTGGACAGATTTCAAATCTTACTTAGAAAATTTATTGCCTGTAAGGATGTCAAAATTTCATTTTTTGAAAACCATCCAAACTTTGCATTTTTGCATAGTTTTTCAAACTTGATTTAAAGCATGAAAAATTCTAGTTTCTAGCATCAAACATCATCACCATACACATAACATATCATATAATCATGTCATAGAGTTCATTTGATGTATTATAGTCCATATTTATACAAACACATACTAACAGTATTTAAAAACAACAACAACAACAACAACAACTTGAAAGTATGAGCTAAGGATTTTCCGTAAGGATTTTTTTATGAGCTTGTGATTCTGCATAAAGAACTTGAATTTGTCTAACTTCCCTAGGCATAGATCATGACAAAACCTTCCATCAAAGTCCTTCCAAAAACCCAAGGAAACCTTAAAAACATATGGGAAAAAGTCTAGAGTTTACCCTCCAAAATTGCTAGTCTTGAACTAACACTTGACCTTTGCTTGGAAGATGGATTTTTGTGGTTTTTTTTTGAACAAAATGATTGAGAAAACCTCAAGGAGACTATTGGTTTTTGGAAGGAAGAAAGTGAAGTGTTTTTCTCCAAGTTTGTATGGAATTGATGAGTTAAAAGTGAACTTTTTCCAATTAGATACCTAACCATGCATGAGTCACCAAAAAAGGACTAAATTGAAAAAAATAAATTCATGGCCAAAACCGGTTATATATATGGGAAGAAGTGGCCCATTTTCAACCTTGTAGGTGTCATTTATGATGGGTTCCACTACTTTTACACAATGTA
Organism: Artocarpus heterophyllus; assembly: GCA_025403435.1. Classification (NCBI taxonomy): domain Eukaryota; kingdom Viridiplantae; phylum Streptophyta; class Magnoliopsida; order Rosales; family Moraceae; genus Artocarpus; species Artocarpus heterophyllus. Next base: position 16,369,631 of record CM046347.1, on the reverse strand, counting down.
ATTTTACACTACAATGTATTTTTTTATACCGTTAGTAAGAAATTGAGAGGATATGTATTTTAAATAGTCTAGATTATACTAACTTACTTTTCACACGTCTTTTTTAGACTCAACACAGTATATCATATATTTGTGTTTGTACTCTAACAATATAATTACACTTTATTTTGTATCTTTTTACTTTTTGTTCTTTCTATACTACATGCCATCAACTAATGAATTGTAGTCACAAAAATCTTTTTTCAATTTAACTGTCTAGCAACTGACTATTTTTATACTCTTTTAGACTATGACATGATTTTAAACTTTAACTAACATATTTTTCCTTTATTAATTTATACCAAAAAATTATACTTATTGTGATATAAATTTCACTTTAAAAGTAATTCAAAAATTTTTGAGTATTTAAATTCACAAAATATGTATATTAAAAATACCCCAAATTGCTCAAAATTTACAGACATGATATACATTAAAATTATTTGTAAATAATTTACATTTTAATGTAATTTTATAAAATATGATTTGTCAAGGAAAATTTGTTACCTAAATCCAAAGTAATTCTAGATTTAAATTAATTAATTTTCTTGGCCATTACAATTATGCCCACGTGATTCACATAATAAGGGTAAAAATAAGATTTTATTCTTCCAAGTTTTGTTTTATATTTACATTCTTACTGAAGACCTTTTTTTCTTTTTAGCTAAACTCTCATTTAGGAATGGTTTCTCTACACATGTCCATGCAACCATAAGTGTCTTAAGAAAAAGAGTCAAGAAAGGGTAAGTTGTGTAGTTTTACCTAGGAGTGGTCATAAATAATAGTTCATAAGTAAGAACATTATCTTTCAATGGTATGAGGCCTTTTGGGGCGAAACACAAGAGCAAAACTATACGGGGTTAGACGCAAAGCAGACAGTATCATGCCAAGTAGAGGTGCAAGTTGTTATAGATGGTATTAGAGACGGCGCACCAGAAGTGTGGCCAATGAGGATGTTGGGCTCCTAATTAGTGGAGTGATTATGACAACCATAAATCCATTGAGACAAAGGGCCAAGAAAAAAGTAGGTTGTGCAGTCTTATATCTTTTGGGAATAGTTATAAGTAATGATTCTTAAGTGAGAAATCCATCTTCCAATGGGATGAGACATTTTGGGGGTGAAGTCTAAGAGCAAAACCATACGGGCTTAAACCCAAAATGGATAATATCATGCCAAGTGAAGGCGCAGGTCATTATAGTTTCTTCTCATCTTAAATGCATAACTCATATAAACCCTTTCTAAATGAGAGTTTTTTTAAAAAAAAATAATAAGTGAAAGTGTGAACTTGGAACAAAACTTAAGAATGATAAAATCTTATTTTTTTCCTCACAGGTGACCAATATATAAATCACGTGCGCTTAATTTTGACTATATTTTGAACAAAAAATTAAAAGTTTAGGATAAAGTAAGAAGCTTTGAAACTTCATCAAGAGATAAAATGATGATTTTTAAAGTTTAAGGGACAAAATAAAAGAAACTCCAAAGTTTATGAGTCCTTTGTGTTAATAACTCTTTTTCACACATAATTTGGGATAGTAGTACTTTAACACGTCATCATATTGAAGGAAATGTGACATCGATTGCTGTGGCACACGTCCAAGACTTGTTAGTCATGTGAGAAATTTCTTTTCTTGTGGGGCTTTTTGGTGACATACTGTTCTCTTCTTTTGTTTCATTCGCTTGTGGTAGGACTTGGGGAGATTTTAGAGGTGGAAAAGATGATTTCTCCGTTACAATAACGTCAAACAAAAGACTTGAATTAATTGTAAAATTGACATGAAAGAGAATTCTAATGAGAATTTGATGCCAGGAAATGTCCTTCTATTAACAAGAGGACGTTGTGTGTGTTCGCCAAGTCCGAGGCCCCGAAATTCAAAACATTTAGTTGCCTAGTGAAAAGCAAAAACCCCTAAAGATAAGGAACATTAATGCAACCGACATAAAGAAAAAATGTTTGAGAAGAAACGTACTTTGGAAACTTTTCATAAAAGGATGAAATTGAAAAGATTCCTCGGTTAAAAGAGTGAATCAAAAGTATATTACTTTTAGAGAGTTGTTATAATGTATGATTTTGGAAAAAAATTCAAACATAATCGAAATATAACCACATCACACGTAAATACATATACTGCAAAAGTTATGCCTAACCTAATTTGCACCGATTATGAGCTTGGTTATATAAATTTTTAAGGTGTTTAAAAAGTGTAGTTAGCACTAAAAATTATATCATGTAAGAGCTTTATATTGTAGTTTTTTTTATTATTATTGCAGCATGTGAGAGCTACACTATAGTAACTAAAAGTTTTGGTTATAACTAATTTTACCAGACACCTTTGTTATCTTTGTGTCTTCACAAGTCCCATCATCATAACTAGGAGGCAGATCGTCGAGCCCCAAGGATGATTCAAAGAAATATTACCTCGATTGAGTTGTATTTTAAACATATAATTTCTTTTATGAAAAATTTAAGCTTAATTTTTAGGCCAAAATAGTATACATAAATATTTGGAATTAAAAATGGCGCAGAGCAAGTCCCATGGCTTGCTCTGCTTAGTTTATTTATTTTTTTGCCTTGGAGCAAGCGATTTTTTTTTGGGGAAAAAATTATTAATGGAATTAAAAAATCGATAAGTTGATCTATTTCTCCTCATCCCAACCACATATTGTGTGTGTGTGAATCACGAGGAATTGCTTACGTTTAACTTTTAAGAAAGCGCCCGCACGTAAAGCCCTCCTTTATAATGCCTTCATCGTCATTGTTTGGTGCGATGATATGATCATATATACGTATTGCAACCCTTTTTGCTCATCGCCGTGGAAAGAGAACAAATTGAGCTTCAGATATTGTTTTATATCAACACATACGTGCAAGATAAACATGTGTACTAATTAATTAATTTCCATTCGATTTTAGCACCAAGTCATGAAAACAACTGATATGTACAACTTAATTAAGAGCAGAATTTTTTTGAGATTTCAAACTTCAAAGTTTAGCAAGATGTGACAAGAGGATCTCTAAAGTGAAAACTTTATTGAAGAAGAACACGCAAATTGAGTTTACATAGCATGACATTGTTGAATTCAAAGGCTTTTTTTTGCCTTTTTTAAAATCTAATGGGCTAGAATGTTGAATTCAAAGGTTAATATTTGAACACTATTTCTGTTCTATGGCATCTTTTTTGGTGCCACCTTCTGTTTGGATCGTACAGTTGACTTTTGGTAGTTCCTTTGGTTGACTTAGAAACAACGCACGCCACTACATTATGCGGATTTCCTTGCTGTTCAGTGTAGTCTGAGGTAACCTGCGCAAGCAGACTTTCATTTGTAATATTATCTTCATCCTTACAAATAAGGGAAATGAAGAGATATGGATATATATAGGCAAGGTGGCAAGGTCTTCATTTGTGCGGCCAAAAAATACAATACTAACTTTTTGAGACAACATTGTTATAGCGAGTAAGTTGAATGTAACACATCGGTAAAGTATGTTTTATTGAGCATTATACAATCGTATAAACGGTATTACAATAACAAACATAAAATGTTACGAATATCGGACAAGTTCGACCATTGGACTAAAGACATTTACTATACACATATATGTATGTCTATATACATGTATATATCTCTGCATTATTGTTAAAATGCTTTATAACTCCGTTCTCATTCAAAACCTACTCTTTTTAAGTTGACATTTGTTTCAATTTTGTTTCAAAAAGAGTTAAACAAGAAATGAAAGCCTATAAAAAGTCGTGACACATTCTATAGTGTAAATAGAAGTGCTCCTTTTTTTCTTTTCTTTTTTTTCTCTTTTTTTTTCAACTTGAGATACGTTTGATATGATGTGACAGTTTAGAGCTGTGTATTTACACAGGATTTATTTCTAAAAAAAAAAAAAAGGTTTTGATGTACCCGTCGATTTTATCCTCCTAGAACGACAAAAACCATGTGCTAGGTTATTGTCCTCACTGTAGACAATAAAACAAGCAAACACGTTGACCAGTCTACAGCTGCAAGTTGTGAGTTCTAACTATGGTTGCGACGTCTATCATGTTCTTTGACTTCGATCAATTTATCATTAATAGTTCATAGTTTAATAAGATTTTAAAGCCCAAAATTATGGAATTTCCTCTTTAAACCCTTTTTTTGGTTATGTGATAATGGAAGGGAATCATGGGACTAGCTAAATTTTTTTAGTTTTACATTTTACGGAAGATCTGCTTTGATATATGGTGAAAACAAGTAGTGGTGTGTACTATATATTAATGGCCTTAACCATTATGCTAATACATGTTTTATTAGGTTAATTATCCTGGAAAAACTTAAATAAGTTATAACCAAATCTTTTGTAAAGTATATGCTTAGTAGTAGTGTTATATCAGACCTTCTTATGTGTTCCAATAAAAAGCGCGCCGCCCAGAATGTTTGCCACTTACGGCGCACTAAATATATAGTGTTATTGGTAAATGTTAATTGTATTTATAGATCATCCACAGAAAAAAAGAAAAAGAAAAAGAAAAAAAAGGACTGTAGTTCAGGCGAATGAGAATATCTTGATAAAAAGAGAATAAAATATGTTAACAAAGGATTGATTGCACTTTTTTTCCCCAATAAGTAGGCACTATAATAATGAGAACTTTTCACCTAAGTCACGAAGTCCCTAATTGATAAATCAAACACTAAAAAAGAACCTAGTTTTGGGGCCAAGAATAATGATTGGTAATTAGAAACGAGGCGAGTGAGTAGGGCCAATTGAAGTGTGAACATTTTAAGGATAAGTTTGAACAAGAGGTTGGTCCTTCTCTGACCAACACCTATTTATGTGAATGAATTTCTACCAAACAAAAAGAAAAAGAAAACCTAATATTAATGGAGCCGCGTTTTATGCAGAAGCCTAAATGATTATAAGCAAACTTTTCCAAACTCAATTATCGTCACTGGAGAGTTGATCTAATGGCACATGTTCCTATTACCTGTTGCGAACGCCATGTGAAGCATTGTTATACGGGTATTTGATCCGTTTGTTTCATACGGTAAAACAGAAGGTTTGAATAAAAATTTAATTTTTTGTTAAAAAAGCATAGAATAAAATAGTTAATGGTTTGAAATGTAGTTTAAACTAAAGAATCATAAGCCATTTTGTTATTCCCCATCATTGATCACTGGCACCATAAGACAAAGAAGGCATGAATTGGGTCTATAAACCATGTAGCATTCAACACTATCAATGTTCAAAACAATTTCTTTTTTTTGTTTTTTTGTTTTTATATAACGTGACCACACTGTCGGGGTATGATTTGGTTAGACCCAAATCATAGATTGAAGGCCCAACATGGGGAGCTCAGTTCTTGGATTGAATGAATTGAGCCCATGAAAGTGATCGATTTAGATTCGATTAATGTTTTTAGGTTTGCCAGTTCATTGTTTGTCTGATTGGATGGCGCGATTGGTTTGATGAGTTTTGGATTGATTCGACTATTTATTCGGTTCGCTTGGAATGGATTTGCATGTTGGCTATTGTGGAGAATCTACTAAGTATTAGTTCGTTGGGATTGACAAAATGGATTTAAGTTCAACATATGCAAGGAGATGCCCATTAAATCATGAAGGAAAACGTGGGGTTATGGTCTGAGATTTACGCCCTATTAAAGAATGACACGCGTCCCACTGTTTTGAGCGTCATCAAATCCACTTTTTCAACTTGTTGAAGCTCACAATTCCACTAGAGATCTCTATAAATACATGATTGGAAGTTTCATTGAAGGCATTGGTATTCACACATACACATGCATGCTCTGCAGAAATATCCACTAGAAAGTCTCTCTTTTTTCCTTACACCCTACCCTTTCTCCAGAAAGACTTGTAACCTGTATACATGCCTTCATCATAGCGAAGAACAGTGGACGTAGCTCTCATTATAGAGTGAACCACTATAATACTCTATTTGTGGTATCTTTTACTTCCCCAATATTTAATTCTTCTTTCATGATCTTGATCCATCTTTTTCATTATCAATACACTAATCCTGTTTATAAAGCTTGGTTAGGACCTAATAACGGCAATTTGATGACTGAACAACCGTAAATCGAATTCCAAATAGCATCTTAACAAATTTTAATTTAATTATATATTCAACGTCTACAGTTTGGCATCCACCATAAAGCACTCAGTTCGTTAGCACAAGGATTCCTAGCATCCAACAAGAGGAGATGGTAGATAACATGAATTAGGACATTCACAACAAGCAAATTAAAGAAACTCATACTGTGGCGCAAGGTGACAAACAGCTTGAACTCTTCACTGTAGAAGTCGAATCACTTAAGGCCTTACTATAGAAGTAGACTGCTCACTCATAGAAGCAGGACAAATAACTCGACGAGCTCAAAAATGAGAACTAGGCACTCAAGAGCCAGGTCAACACTCAGAGCTGACAGCTCAGCCTAATCATACTGCTACTACACGTATCCTAGGTATTCAACAACACCAGCGGCACCATGGTAGCACGGATGCCCTAGTCTGCTAAGAAGTAGCCAACATTTAGTCCTGTCAGTAACATGCAACCGTTGAACACTCACCTCTAGCAACAGCAACTACTACGAACACCTCAATTCTAAAAACTAGTACCACTCTCGCGACTGTAACCACTGCTACTCTACCTAACGTGGAAAATTAGGCACCTAGTGCTACCACCTTTCCCAGCGTGGGGACTGGACAGACGATTCAGCAACTGGAAGCCACTCTTGTCCTAGCCTTATTAATCGTAAAAGCCATACAACAAATGATGCGAGACATGCTCGAGCAAAACACGAAGCTCGTGGAAGAGAAGATTAACCAGAAGGTCATGAAGGCCATAAGTAAGACCCCGACCATCAACGACATCTCAAAAAAATCCGTGAGACACCATTTACTAAAAGAATCACCTCTGTCATCCCTCTAAACTGTGAAAATCTAATGTTCACTTAGGTCGATAGAATAGCAGATCCAAGGCACCACCTCCTCTAGTATAAGAACGTGGTCATTATGATGAACATCCATGACTCTATACTGAACGAGATGATGTGTAAGCTATTCATGCAAAGTCTAAAGGGACCAGTTCTCCGATGGTCTAGTAACCTCCAACCCGAGTCAATTTACAACTTCAAAGAGTTAGCTGATTTATTCGTCAAGGCTTACTCCATGCGCATCAAAATGGGGAAGACAACTAAGAACCTTTAGTTAGTGGTGCAGAGCCCAGGCAAGTCCTTGCGAACCTACATCAAGAGGTTCAACAAAGCTATCTCAAAAATCTTTGGCTTGGAAGATGACACAACTCGTGAAGCCTTAAAGAAGGGATTTCTACACAAGTCCTAGTTCAAAGATAGTATCTATTCAGAGTATTCATAGACAAACCAAGGGGCACTCAACAGAGTGAAAGGGTGGATCGATCTCAAGGAGGAAAAAGAGCAGTGCGTGCAAGAGCTTGCCAGGACCAAAGCCGTGAATAGAAGGATGGAGAGGCCTCCACCTAAGGCCAGACTAGAACAAAGGTAACAAACGAGGACTCCACCTCCGAAGGGATAGAGGAGAAAGGATGAAAGGAAGACACAAGGGGGGAACAAAAGCCCTCTGTCCCCTCCAAGGTGCACGTTGAGTAGCTCCTTGACAAGGTTGATTGCCCAATATAGGGGAAGGACTATGTTAGATGGCTAGGCAAGGTGGCCCCGAGCCAGTCATACAACCGCTCCAAATACTGCAAATGTTGCCAAGACACTGGCCATATGACGATTGATTGCAAAGCTCTATGAACGGAGATAACAAAATTACTAAAGAAGGACCACCTAAGGGAGTTCCTATCAGAGAGTATAAGATGAACATACAGGCTTGACCACGAGCGAGGCAGACAGAGGAACTCTCGAGCCTATGAGAAATCACTACACCTCTGCTAGTAAGAAAAGTGATCAAAGCAATCTGCGGAGGCTTAGTTTACAATGGGGACACCGCTAACTAGATTAAGGCCCATTAGAAAAGGGCAAGGTAACCAATAACCAGCATGATGAGTGACGAGGAGACTGACCATTACTCAATTTTGCTTCACAGCAATGAGGCATTAAGGCTCGATAAGCTGCATGATGATGCACTTGTGATCAATCTCAATGTCGCAATTTGTGAGATCAGAAGGACATTTCTTGACAATGGAAGCTCAACAAAAATTTTGTTTCTTTCAACATTGAGAGAGGGAAATTGACGAGAAGGAAATCAAGAAGACAAATATTATCCTTATCAAGTTCAACGAAGGGGTGACCATAGCAATTGGCAGAATCAAGTTGCCAGTCTATGCTGCTGGAGAAAATAAGATGACGAACTTTTTTTTTATCATAGACTACCCTTCAAGCTACAACAGGATCCTTGGGAGACCTTGGATACATGTGATAAAGGCAGTCCTAGCCACGTACCATTAGAGGATTTGCTTCCTTACAAGATGAGGGATTCAGGAAATTAAAGGAAGCTAGAATGTTGCTAAGAACTGCTATCTCATAGCCATGAAGTAGAAGTCAGTCGTCTCATAGCAATTATAGATGAGCTCATCGAGCGGGTCAAGCAATCAGGAGTAGGGGGAGTCAATACTTGATCAACTATATAAAATGCAGATCAACCTTGAGAACAAGTGCAAAACAATGCGCATTGGCTCATAGCTTGACCTAGAAGTTAAGTCTATCGTCCTCGAATTCCTAAAGGAGAACAAAGATTGCTTCACTTGGTCCCACGTAGATATGTTAGGCATTGACTTAAGTGTCATCACCCACCAACATAATATCAACCATAACCATCAGCCAATGCGACAAAAATGACAAAGACTGGGAGTTAAGCAAAACCAGATTATGAAAGAGAAGGTCAGATGGTTATCAGAAGCAGGGTTTATCCGACCAGTACAATACCTTGACTAGCTTGTGAATGTCATGATTGTTAGAAAGAAGAATGGCAAATGGAGGATGTGTGTTGATTTCATAGACTTAAACAAGGTTTGTTCGAAAGATAGCTACCCATTTCCCCCATAGATCGACTCGTTGATGCAATTGTGTCTCATAATATTTTGAGTTTCCTCGATGCATTTTCAAGTTACAATCAGATCCCCTTGCATCCAGAAGATCAAGAGAAGATGATGTTCATCATGGAGCAAGAGATTTTTTATTTCAAAATAATGTCATTTGGGTTAAAAACTGTAGGCGTAACATACCAGAGGCCTGCCAATATGCCATTTGAAGAGCAAATTGGAAAAAAAAAATATAGAGGTCTTATTTGACGACATGCTGGTAAAGTCTCCACAAGCTCAGTTTCACGTGCAACATTTACAAGAATGGTTTGATGTGCTATGGAAGTATAACATTAAGTTAAATCCAAAGAAGTGCACATTTGGAGTCACCAGCGGAATGCTCCTCAATTATCTAGTGATACCCAGGTCAAATTAAGGCTTTCTAACTCGTGCCCTCTCTACACAGCAAGCGAGACATTCAGAAACTAGCTGGCCAAGTAGCTGCACTTTGTAGATTTATAGCCTGTTTTTCCAAGAAAAGGTCTTCCTTTCTTCTAGCTTCTGAAGAAAAATACCAAGTTTGAGTGAAGTGACCGATGCAAGTAGGCTTTCCAAGACTTTTAGAGGTATCTCTCGACCCCTCCAATTTTGTAGAATCCAAAAGAGGGAGAGCCATTGTACCTTTACTTGGTGGCTTCAGAAGGCGGTCAGTTCAGCGCTCGTCGAGGAAGAAGCTTTGATTTAGAAGCTAGTGTTCTTTGTAAGCCACACCCTACTTGACATAGAAACAAGGTACATAGAATTGAAAAGCTTGCCCTTACACTCGCTGGATGTTGGCTGATGTTCTGGCAGAGTTGACATACGAGCCCAATGATGAAGAACCTAAGGTATGGATAATGCAGGTGGACAGATTAAGCAACGAAAGGTGTTCAGGAGTTGGAGTCCTACTTCACTCACCAATAGGGGAGTCGAGTAAAGCTTCAAGTTAGGATTCAAGGCAATGAACAATGAAGCAGAGTATGAAGCCATGATTGCTAAATTGAAATTGGCTTGGGTATTGGGGCTACTGAGCTTATTATGGAGAGTGAATCGACACTGTTTGTCAACCAGATCAATGACGAATATGAGGCTTAAGATGAGAAGATGGTCTCATATTTACAACTTGTTAACAAGTTCAAGTCCTAGTTTAATAAGTTCGAGGTTATATATGAGTCAAGCAAGTCAAATGCAAGGGCTGATGCACTCATAAATCTCCGACCATCCATTGAAGTAAAAGAAAAGAGGATAATTCCACTCGTATTTTTTGAGGTCCCTAACATAGAACAGTTGGAAAAAGTGCAGTATGTAGACCCCCAAGACGATTAGGGAATGCTGATTGAGATGTACATTAACAAAAGTGGTCACTGAGTAACAAGCAGATCATGTGAAAAGTCAAGGTCTAGGTAGCTAGATACTACTTGATCGATGGTAAGCATTACAAACAGTCAATTGCAAGATCTTATCTTTGATGTTTAGGCAAAGACAAAGTAGAGTGAGTTATCAGGGATGTTCATGAAGGATCCTATGGGAACCACTCAGGGGGAAGGTCGTTATGCAACAAGATTAAGAGATAAGGCTACTATTGGCCCACAATGCAAAGTGACCCCAAAGATTTCATTAAGAAATATGATAGTTGCTGGGGACAAGTGCTAATAGTTCATCAACCAATAGAGGAACTTTCCTCAATCAGCTCACCGCACCCTTTCGTGAAATACTCTATGGATGTGATTGGATCGCTTCCGCCAGCCCTTGACCAACTGAAATATTTATTGGTCCTCACTAACTATTTTTCTAAATGGGTTGATATCGAGGCCCCTGCAGACATAAAGGAGAAGGATGTAGAATGATTCCTTTGGCAAAACATCATTTGTCGATTTAGAGTGCCTAGGGACATTGTTACCGACAACGACTCTCAGTTCATCTCCAAATCGTTTAAGAAATTTTGCCAAGGTTGGGAGATCATCCTAAGTTTCTCAATCCTAGATATCTACAGGGCAATGGGCAAGCCAAGGCAACCAACAAAATGATCATGAGGAATTTGAAGAAAAAGTCGGAGGCAAGAAAAGGTCGATGGGTTGAAGAACTTTCGATTGTTTTATGGGCCTATTGGACGACTCCGATGAGAGCAACTAGCAAGTCTTTTCTGTCTCTGGTTTAGGAACTAAAGCAATGATACCAGTTGAGGTGGTTGCACATGATCTCTGCATCGATTACTCCCTTTTAAATGAGCCAACAAACGAAGAAATGCTTGAAGATGTGCTTTATTTGATCGACAAAAAAAGGGAAAATGCTCTCTATCACCTAGGACATTACCAACAAGTAGATGCAAGGTACTACAAATCTGAGTCAAGGTCAAAAGATTTATGGAGGGAGAGCTCATTTTAAAGAAGGTATTTTAGAATACAAGAGAGGTGAAGGCTGGGAAGATTTTAGCAAACTAGAAGGTCCTTACATAATCAGGCGAGTAGTTTGAGATAGTGTTTACAAGCTCGAGAAGTTTGATGGAACATTGATCAAAAGCTATACACACCATCTGAGAAAGTACTATGTTTAATTTTCTTTTGTTTCTCGAGATTGATCAATTTTCTTTTGTTTTTAAGAATTTTAGTTTGCTCGTTTGATTCGTTTCGTAGTAGGTTATTTGTCGACATAATTCATGAGCATTAATTGAGCGGGGTCATTAGCAATAGTTGTAAAGACTCAGGCTTGCAAAAGGTGAACTACATATGGCTTGATGCCTATGTTGGAAAAACGGTGCGTAGCGGAATTTAAAAATTTTATATATCAGTGTAATTTTCAAAACACAAGTTTGACATGCTATATGTACAAATTAGATAGATCTTACTAACCTTTGTGTGCCAAAGAACCTCCGCAACCTGTGAAGAGAAGTAACGTTCTAGAAGAGCCTCAACCAACAGGTCTTCTTTGCTATTCTCTATCCACAACCGGAGTGAGTGTGGGCTCACACGTACAGCTCTTCCACCGGTGACTCTCCTTCCAACCAATCGAGAGAACCCAAAGCTAGTGTTCGTGATTTGTGAACAAAAGCTCTCAGGGAGTTTTCAGATGCTCACCAAAAGAGTATCACTCTTAATCTCTCAATTGATCTCTAAGTAAATCATGAGACTCACTCCCTTTTATATAACGATTGGTCCTGGCGTCAGTCCTTATCAGATTAGGTCTCAAAAACTCAAAACAGAATCAAGTTTGGATCAATATCTGATAAGATTTGTGTGAAAACGCGTAATCTTATCGCTCGCTGATTGGTAGGCCGAACATGCCCCATCGGCAGGCCGAACATGTCCTTCGGTAGGCCAAACTCCTGCGTAAATATCTCCTCGAATCTTTTATTTTCCACCCAAGATTCTATAGGATAAAGTCTCAGTTTTGATTCAAATAACCCAATAGAAAAGTTATCTGATCAAAACAAACTTTATCAAGATAATCTCTAAGAAAATAAATCAATTCACAATAATTCTACAAGTTTATCTTGATTTAATTTATCCAATTAAATCAACCGATAAACAGACAAGAATTATCCGATCCCAATAATTTAACAAGTTTATCTTAAATTAGTTTTATTACAAAATTAATTCAACCAATAAACAGACATGAATTATTCGATTCTTTCAAATTTTAAACCAATCTGATAAATCCGACATAAGTCACTAATTATTGAAAAAGCACGTCGTGTCATTACAGGATTTTGTGAGCTAGCAAAGAGGACCAAAATGGACCTATAAAGTTCAAGCTCACGATAATTATGAAACCCAATATCCCAGATATACATTTCACAATTATCAACTCCAACACTACTCCACTAAAAGCTTGAAGCTGCACTCTTGAACTTTATAGAATTACGAAGCCCGTATAGCAAAGTCTCCATGACATATCATAATGTATCGTATCCTCTATGAAAACCCATAATCAGCTTAAGGACAAGTTCTGTCTTACCTTCCTGATTATTTTTATCTTACGTTCCATTATCTCACCATCAGAAAACTTACTATCCAAAGATAGTATACCATTCGGTTACACCTATGTATCCAAATGGTTGAGCGGTCCAGTTTTTCAATTATAGGACAACGCATATAAGAGGATATCATTACTCCTAAAGAGAAGCTATGGATTCTATATCTATGAATAACAAGTCTACGCTATCAAGAGTCATGCCTCCAACATACCGGCATGCATACCACTATTGAGATGTGGGTATCACCCTTTGGTACATCAAAAGACACAAGTCGAGACAACGGGCCCACTATTCATCTCAAGATTAAGATACTATACAAATGATTATCTAAAGTGAATCGATTTGCCAAGACAGAATTATTAATCCAAATCAATTCACTTTATGTCCCGATTCAACACATCGTCACCTATGACAACATGACAATGTTTCTATTCACGGAGTCCAACTCCAATGGTCAAGACAAACCATCTCCCAATAAGGATATAGACAACATAACAATCTTTGCATGAATAAAGCACCCAACTTTATTCCCTCGATTGCGGATCATATGTTTTAGACCGTCACCTTAAGAATCGTGTCTTCCGCATGATCAGTCCATCATATGCCCAATTCTTAAGGTTTAAACCGACAGTCTCAGACTACTGTTTGGTTAACATACATTCAACAAATATGAACGTAAAAAGGACAAGATTTGATATATATAAATGAATAAATTCTTTATTAATAAAAATGTCTCCAAAAACATATTACATTTTTACTCTTTAGGGCATACATGTCTAACAATCTCCCACTTGCACTAAGTGAGTAAATACAGCAAATTTCGCATCCCCATAGCTTCCACATGCCTCTCAAAGACTCTCCCAGTAAATGTCTTTGTAAATGGATCAGTTAAATTGTCCTCTGACGCAATCTTACACACCGTGACATGCCCGCCCTCAATGAAGTCCTTTATCACATGATACTTATGATCAATATGCTTACTCTTCTTGTGAAATTTTGGTTCCTTAGCATTAGCTACCGCCACACTGTTATCACAGTACAGTGATACCACCTTATCCATACCAGGAACTACCTCAAGATCCCCAAGGAACTTGCAGAGCCACACTGCTTCTTTCGAAGCATCACTAGCCGCCACATACTTGGCCTCCATTGTTGAATCTAAAGTGCAATCTTGCTTCGCACTTCTCCAACTGATAGCACCGTCGCCCAGAGTAAACATAAACCCTGAAGTCGATTTCATAGAATCCAGACAGGATTAAAAATCTGAGTTAGTGTATCCTAGAATAGTCAAGTCCTTACCCGAATACACAAGCATATGCCCTCGAGTCCTTCTCAGGTACTTGAAAATATGCTTTACCGCAACCCAATGGTTTGGTCTTGGATCCGCCTGAAATCGACTTACAATCCCGACCGCATAGCTAATATCCGATTGTGTGCAAAGCATGGCATACATGAGACTACCTACTGCCGAAGGCACCTTCTTCATGTATTCTCTTTCTTCATAAGACTTTGGAGAGTCTTTCTTAGAAAGAGTAATTCCAGACCTAGATGGTTGCCCACCTTTCTTGAAATCCTGCATTGCAAACCTCTTGAGAATTTTATCTATGTAGCCGGCCTGAGACAAAGCTATCATTTTTTTCTTCCTATCCCGAAAGATCTGGATACTGAGAACAAAATTAGCCTCACCCAAGTCCTTCATGTCAAACTGCTTGGTCAACCATAATTTGACTGATGACAACGCCCCAACGTCATTGCCAATTAGCAGAATGTCATCTACATAGAGCAGTAGAAAAACCACCTTCCCATCCTTAATGTGTTTATAAACACATGGTTCATCCACATTTTGTGAGAACCCATAAGTCTTGATCACTTGATCAAATCTTATGTTCCAAGAACAGGAAGCCTGCTTAAGTCCATAAATTGACTTTAGTAGCTTACAAACCTTACCCTCTTGACCTGCGACCTTGAACCCATCTGGTTGTTCCATATAAATGGACTCATCAAGATAGCCATTCAGAAAAGCCGTCTTGACATCTATCTATCAAATCTCGTAGTCGAGAGTGGCAGCTATAGACAAAAGAATCCGGATGGACTTAAGCATGGCTACAGGCGAAAAGGTTTCCTCATAATCAATTCCTTCCTTTTGCGTATAACCCTTAGCTATCAGTCTAGCCTTAAAGGTTTCAACCTTTCCATCCACTCTTCTTTTCCTCTTGTAGATCCACTTACACCCTATGGGTTTTACCCCTTCGGGAAGATCCACAAGCTCCTAGACCCGATTAGTCTCCATAGACTTCATCTCAATGTTCATGGCCTCTGTCTAGAGTCTTGAATCAACATCCTCCATAAATTTTGCGTAAGTATAAGGATCCTTGATATGTTCATCCGGTTCAGCCAAAAAGACCTCCCTATTGAACATATACCTCTCAGGTTGACGCCCGATCCTCCTACTACGCCGAAGCCCCTGAGGTTGTTGTTTAGGTTTGTTTGGTTTTTCTACACCGATCGGAATGGTTTCGTTCGGAACCTCTGGAGTGATTTGATCATTCCTTAACTCCTCAAGCACCACTTTGTTTCGAGGCTTAAAGTTGTCCATGTAACTCTCTTCAAGGAAAGTTGCATTAGTTGAAACCACAACTTTATTTTCCTTTGGGTTATAAAAATAATCCCCTTGAGTCCCTTTTGGATATCCTACAAACACGCAAACTTCCGAACGTGCTTCCAACTTATTCAGATCCTTAACAGACATGAGCCGAACATCCCCATATGCGAATATGGTTTAAGGATGTCTTCCTACTCGTCCACAACTCGTGAGGAGTTTTAGGGACCGATTTTGAAGGCACATTGTTCAAAAGATAACATGCGGTTTGTAGTGCATATCCCTAAAAGGATAAAGGCAATGATGAATAACTCATCATGGAGCTAATCATGTCCAACAAAGTCCTATTCCTTCTCTCTGCTATGCCATTCTGCTACAGAGTGCCCCGCACAGTCAAATGGGATAAAATCTCATTCTCTAACAAGTGTTCCAAGAACTCATCATAAAGGTATTCCCTACCTCGATCTGATCGAAGTACCTTTATGGGTCTACCTAATTACTTTTCCACTTCAGCCCGAAACTCCTTGAACCTATCAAAAGTTTCGCTTTTGTGGTGCATCAGGTACACATACCCATATCTTGAGTAATCGTCAATAAAAGTGACGAAGTACTCATACCCTCCTCGTGCCCGGATGTTCATGGGTCCGCAAACATCACTATGCACAAGTTCTAGAACCCCTTTGGCCCTATTACCCTTAGACCCGAATGATCTTTTGGTCATTTTACCCTCCAAACAAGATTCACATTGAGGTATAGATTCCACCATTAAGTGACTTAAAGGTCCATCCCTTACCAACCTTTGAATCCTATTCAGGTTAATATGACCAAGGCGCAAATGCCAAAGATAAGTCTTATTAAAGTGAGAAGTTTTAAGTCTTTTAGAGTCATTATCATTTATCTCAGCATTAAGCAATAAGTCCATCTTAAGTTTGATAAAATATATATTATTTTGCATCCATCCAGAACAGATAAAAGATTTGTTTTTACAAATCACCACTTTTTCATTAAAAGATACCACGTAGGAGTCTTTAAATAAACAAGATACAGAAATTAAATTCCTTTTAAATTTAGGAACATAAAAACAATCTTGCAAAATTAAATTCCTATAATTATCAAAGTAAAGATGGACATCTCCTACTGTTTCCGCTGAGACCAAGGATCCATCGCCCATCCGAAGCGTGAAGTCCTCATGTAGCAGACTTCTTGTTTCTTTGAACCCCTGCAGAGAAACACAAACATGATTAGTTGCACCGGAATCTATGACCCAGGTGTCACTGGATTCCTCAACCAAACAAGTTTCTAAATATAGAAGATCACACCTACCTCCTTTGGAAAGGAAGTCCTTGCAATGCTTCTTGATATGCCCGACCTTTCCACAGAAGAAGCATTTAAGCTTCTTCGAGTTCTTCTTCTTCTTCTTCTTGCTCTTGGTAATAGCAGGAATAGAAGATTTCCCATTCTTGGCCCGTTGCTTCTTTCCACTCCCAGAGTTAGGATTGGAACCAGAAGCAGCTACCATGTTGGCCTCACCACCCGCAAGAGACTCCCTGATCAGTAGTTCAAACTCCTGTAACTGTTTCATCAGTTCTGTTAAGGTCATATCCCGTCTATTGCTTAAATTAAAAGTAGCTTTAAACGGAATAAATTCCTTAGACAGAGTCTCAAAGACCATAGTCATCTGAGTTTCAACATCGATGTCGGCTCCATTGGTTTGAGCCTCAGTGAGGTAACCCATGACCAACATCATGTGCTCATTTACAGATGTCCCTGGCCTTTGTCTACAGTTTAGAAGTTTTTGAAGCGCCCCTTGCCGCTTTGTTATGGCCTGGCCTCCAAACATATCCTCAAGATTATCCAAGATCTGCTTCGTAGTCTTATAATCCTGATGTTGAGCCTGCAGTACATTGTTCATGCTAGCCAAAACATAGCAACGGGCCTGATCATTAGCATCTTTCTAGCGATCTACGCTTGGAATTGCTCATTACTTGAGTCTCCCGTAGGCTCGTGAGGACAAGGGGTTGTCAGTACATATTGCAGTTTCTCAAAGGACAGGACGATATCTAGGTTTCGTTTCCAATCGTTATAATTCTCACCGGTTAATTGATTTTTCTCAAGTATCAATGATAAAGCATTTTTAGACATTTTCAATCTACAATAAAGAATCATATACCAAACATAAGCAAACATATAATAATTCAGTAAGATAACACAATCATGTAAAATTATACAAATGTATTTATGTGTCAAAACCTTGAAAATATCACAACCTTACAATGATAAATCCCAATTCAAAATTTAACAAGCTCCTAGGGGAGTCATGCCAAATTCAATTAGGAACACGGATCCCCTCCTAATTAATATATGCCATCCAGGACCCGTATGATCCAGCATATATTAATAATCGTTTCTTTGGCTATTATTTTTATTAACAGAGCTCCTAGGGGAGGTTAATAATAAAATGTGAGTGTATAACCATCGTTTTAATATTTTATCCATGATTTATAATCACCACATAGGGGTGTGCAACCATAAATCATACTAAAATACCTTATCGTTTCAGAGATCCAATCTAGTACATGATAGAAATCCCTTTCTAGGGGTCGGGACCACCATGTTCTTCCAATGGACCAACTATGGAGGCCTTAGGTCATCTCTTTAAAAACCTTCTCCCACTCAATCTTTTGAAATCAAGGTTTTATTTTAAAATTATACATGAACAATTTTAATATGAGCGGCACTCCCTATTCTATATGACATGTTATCAATATACATGGCAAATCATATTATAATGCAGACAAGCAAAGCAATCAAGCAAAGCTACAAGCAAAATAATAATAACCGTAATATTATGGCTCCATCCTAGAGAATAGAAAACTAAGGGCCCGTTTCGTTCGAGTATTTGAGTAGAGTATTTGAATGAAGATTTAAATTTTTGTGAGAGAAAATACTGTAGCAAAATGATTCGAACATTGATTTGAATATTCAACCAAACATACCCTAAGATTACAAGAGAATAATCAAGACATTTATCGATTCTTCATCCTTGAATCCTTAAGTTGTATCCTTCTTCATGCAATGCCCATCTTCAAGTCTTCAATCCCGTATGAATAAAATACTTCATATTTCCGGTCGTATCCAAATTTAATGTTTCTCATAATCATCTCAAAAATAAAATTAAAATTGCACTTTAAAAAATTGCACTTTTTTTGAAAACTTTTTCCAGCTCTCGGTCGGCAGGCTGATCTGGGTGATCGGCCTGCCATCATGCTTCATCGGCCTACCGATGGAAAAGATCGGCCTACCAACCCATGAAAGTTAGGCCTGCCGGCAGAGCCAGCCAATTTCTGCCCCACTGTCGGCCTGCCGAACCACACGTCCGGCCTGCTGATCTGCGACCATCGGCCTACCGAACTATGAGGTCCGGCATGCCGACCGAGTAGAAATCTCCCATTCCAGAAAATACAATTTTATTGCAATTCATCAATTTTATTTTCAACTATTCAAAAACATAAAATTAGAGACTCAGGAAATACCTGGGTGCGCCATCATCCATCTTCTAGATCCGCTTTCTAGATCCGTCTTCTCTGAATAATTATTCAATTACAAAATTCTTACAAATTTAAAATAAATAATAATTCCTAGACGGAGATGATGGTCCGCCATCTAATTACATGAAAAACTTAGATACACATTCTAATATCTAAGGAACCATAACCGGTATTAGTTAATTAATAAATAATTAAACAACGATTTAATCAACCATAATTAATTAATAAACATTCACCACATAATCCATGACAACATATAAAATTTATAGAAACCTAGAGTGCCAACTCTCTATAAAATTCAATTCAAGCATAGGAGAGATTAAGATTACAAAATTTATGCATATAACATGATCACAAACTCGTAAATTTTTGTAAAAACCATAGCTCTGATACCAATTGTTGGAAAAACAGTGCACAGCGAAATTTAAAAATTTTGTACATCAGAGTAATTTTCAAAACACAAGTTTGACATGCTATATGTACAAATTAGACATATCTTACTAACCTTTGTGTGCCGAAGAACCTCCGCAACCTGTGAAGATAAGTAACGTTCCAGAAGAGCCTCAACCAACTGGTCTTCTTTTCTATTCTCTATCCACAACCGGAGTGAGTGTGGGCTCACACGTACAGCTCTTCCACCAGTGACTCTCCTTCCAACCAATCAAGAGAACCCAAAGCTAGTGTTCGTGATTTGTTAACAAAAGCTCTCAGAGAGTTTTCAGATGCTCACTAGAAGAGTATCACTCTTAATCTCTCAATTGATCTCTAAGTAAATCATGAGACTCACTCTCTTTATATAGCGATTGGTCCTGGGGTCAGTCCTTATCAGATTAGGTCTCAAAAACTCGAAAGAGAATCAAGTTCAGATCAATATCTGATAAGATTCGCATGAAAACACGTAATCTTATCGCTCGCTGATCGGCAGGCCGAACATGCCTCATCCGCAGGCCGAACTCCAGCGTAAATATCTCTATGAATCTTTTATTTTCCACCTGAGATTCTATAGGATAAAGTCTCAGTTTTGATTCAAATAACCCAATAGAAAAGTTATCTGATCAAAACAAACTTTATCAAGATAATCACTAAGAAAATAAATCAATTCACAATAATTCTACAAGTTTATCTTGATTTAATTTATCCAATTAAATCAACCGATAAATAGACAAGAATTATCCGATCCCAATAATTCAACAAGTTTATCTTAAATTAATTTTATTACAAAATTAGTTCAACCAATAAACAGACATGAATTATTTGATTCTTTCAAATTTTAAACCAATCTGATAAATCCGATATAAGTCACTAATTATTGAAAAAGCATGCCGTGTCATTACTGGATTTTATGAGCTAGCAAAGAGGACCAAAATGGACCTATAAAGTTCAAGCTCAAGATAATTATGAAACCCAATATCCTAGATATACATTTCACAATTATCAACTCCAACACTACTCCACTAAAAGCTTGAAGCTACACTCTCGAACTTTATAGAATTACGAAGCCCGTATAGCTAAGTCTCCATGACATATCATAATGTATCGTATCCTCATATGAAAATCCATAATCAGCTTAAGAACAAGTTTTGTCTTACCTTCTTGATTATTTTTATCTTACGTTCCATTATCTCACCATCAGAAAACTTACTATCCAAAGATAGTATACCATTCGGTTACACCTATGTATCCAAATGGTTGAGTGCTCTAGTTTTTCAATTACAGGACAACGCATATAAGAGGATATCATTACTCCTAAAGAGGAGCTATAGATTCCATATCTATGAATAACAAGTCTACGCTATCAAGAGTCATGCCTCCAACGTACCGGCATATATACCACTATTGAGATGTGGGTGTCACCCTTTGGTACATCAAAAGACACAAGTCGAGACAACGGGCCCACTATTCATCTCAAGATTAAGATACAATACAAATGATTGTCTAAAGTGAATCGATTTGCCAGGACAGAATTATTAATCCAAATCAATTCACTTTATGTCCCGATCCAACACATCGTCACCTATGACAACATGCCAATGTTTCTATTCACGGAGTCCAACTCCGATGGTCAAGACAAACCATCTCCTAATAGGAATATAGACAACATAACAATCTTTGCATGAATAAAACGCCCAACTTTATTCCCTCGATTGCGGATCATATGTTTTAGACCGTCACTTTAAGAATCGTGTCTTCCGCATGATCAGTCCATCATACGCCCAATTCTTAAGGTTTAGACCGACAGTCTCAGACTACTGTTTGCTTAACATACATTCAACAAATATGAACGTAAAGAGGATAAGATTTGGTGTATATAAATGAATAAATTCTTTATTAATAAAAATGTCTCCAAAAACGTATTACATTTTTACTCCTTATGACATACATGTCTAACAGCCTACCCATAAGTATGTAGGTAGCTCATACGCTACAAATGATAGCAGTCGCGTTATTATTAGAACAATCATTTTGCTCTATACTTTGTGCTTTCAACTACAACTATGCCTTCTTCAAGACTGACAACTTCACTGACGTTAGGTTTGATCCAGTTGCCCAATTTGGTTTTATTTAGCCATCTCCATGGCTCCTATATTTCTGACATTGGGTTCAATCCACTCGCTTAATTTTGTTTCATTTAGCCATCTTTATGGCTCTTATCTTTCCAACATTGGGTTCAATTCCCTCACCCAATTTGGTTTAATGCGCCTTCAAAACTTACAAACTCTCCAGTTGTGGGTTTGATCTAGTTGACCACAACTTTCGACATGCCATTTTCACACAAGAATCCATCTTCATGGCTTACGTTCGCATCCAATGAATATGATCTATTCGTCTAATATTCGATTTTTACGTTTTGATACGTCGTTCTCATAGCACAGCCATCCTTGTGGCTCAAATACTTGCAAACATTGGGATCGATCTATGAAGTATGCTTCGTTTACTTTGATTATTACCAGGTTTAATAAAAATTGGTTATATCACTATACAGTTGATTATTTTCGAGCTCAAAGTTTAGCTTTTTTTCATAGTTTATGAATAAAAGAAACTTTGAGGAGGGGTGGGGTGGGGTGGGGTGGAGGGTAAAGCGTATGCTATAAAAGATAAAAGAGAATGCTTGCTTTGATTAAGTATGAAATTAAAGGGTACTTAGATCAAGTACTATAAAAAGTTTGACGAAAGTATTACAAGCTGGGATATAAAAAAAGAAAGAGCGAAGGGAAAAGAATGCAGAAGAAACAAAAGCAAAACAACAACAGTATTCACTTTGTAAGATTGGAAGAGTTGGTATCGACAGAGGGCTTGGCAGAAGCTGATGTCTCTGTCTTCACTTGGATCGTTTCCTTTTCAGTTGTCTCAGGAGCATCTTTTTCAGTGGTGGTTGTTTCGTCAACACCACCTTTGGCGACCTCATTGCTGTCGTCATCTTTGTCCTCAAGGGAAAGCGTCTTTCTGAGAGTTGCAATCTTCACATTGATATCTAGACCTTTAAAATTTTTCTTTTTGTATTTTTCATACAGCTTGAGTTGAGCCTTGATAGCCGCAGTCCCACGCACCTCGACGATCTGCTCAGCCAGCAACTTTATCTCCCCACCTTGATTTTGTTGGACTTGATCTGTTTGCTGAGCTTTTCCTCGAGGAAGGTTGCTGCTCGACTAGATAACTTTCATGTTGGCACTGTTTTGGGAAGCACTTAATTGACGAACATCCTCTTGATCCTTTGCCAGGGCCTCATCGGATTGGTTCTTTTCTTCAATAGTCTTCGATAACTTGGAGTCCTATTCAACTAGTAGCATCCTGAACCGCTAAACCTTTGAAACTGAACTTTTGCCTGGGATGTTCAACACTTGCAGCATTTGTATAGAAAATAGTTGAAATCATGGT
The DNA here is from genome assembly GCA_025403435.1 of Artocarpus heterophyllus. Taxonomy (NCBI): domain Eukaryota; kingdom Viridiplantae; phylum Streptophyta; class Magnoliopsida; order Rosales; family Moraceae; genus Artocarpus; species Artocarpus heterophyllus. Next base: position 16,346,546 of record CM046347.1, on the reverse strand, counting down.
TAAGCAACGCGCAAAATGAATATGGCGAGAGGAAAGATAAAACAAAAAAGTACCTGAGTAGCAAGGGTAGCTGCCTCATCATGAAAGAAGTGGACATTGCGGCTCGCTAGCTTCACCGCATCAACTGGGAAGTTAAAGCTTTTGCCGACCCTAGCGGCGATTTTGAAATCTCTCAAGATACTTGTCTTAATGTCAGCATCCAGGGTGACTGGAGGAATTGTTTCGACTTCTTCTTCTTCTAGGTTGGGGACCACTTCTTTGCTCTTATTTGATTTCTTTTTCGAGGGAGACTAGATCTCAAACTCAGGTTCTGGAAGAAAGGGTCTGGTAATATAAATCTCTTTTGGCTTCACTGGACAACCCGTTTGTTTCTAGCCCACCTTGTTCTTTTCAATTCCCTTTCTTTTCTTCTCCTTGGCGGCTCTTTTCTTTGCTAGCTTCTGGGCAGCAAATTCTTCGGTGGTTGGGAGATTTGTTATCACCATGTTCGATAGCACGAGCTTCACCAGTAAAGCGTCTTCGTTAGATAATACAGTGATATATTTTGATAGACCGATAGCCGCTGAAGTACACCTTGGATTATTAAAGTCCAATTATATCTTTCAGGGAATCATAAAGGGATACCTGAAGGAATGTCTCGTAACCTGAAGGAATGTCTCATATTCTTCTCCAAATGGATGATGCTCTAACCTATTCAGTCGAGATATCTCAGCCTAAGTTTTGTTCGCAACAGAGGTAATTTTTTCAAACCTTTCTTTGACTATTTCGCCTGCTAGAGAGGGATGATTCATATCATAATCTTCAAGAAAGAAAAGTTTGTAAGGATTAGTTAAGACAGATGTACAAAGGGGAATTCAAGTATGTTGCTTACCAATATGACTAAACTTGAAAGGAAAATTGATTCGCTTGGACCACTCGACAGAGTCCTTATTTATCGACATGAAAAAATATTTCTCCTCCCAGTCTTAATCAGCATTGATAAAGTCGGAGATAATTTGCTTCGTTTGCCTATAAACGAAGAAGAACCGCTCTTTATTTTTATTGTTTCACTTCAAGTAGCAGCAAGTTAAAAAATCGACAATTGAAAAGTCGGTATTTGCTTCTTTGAGAACAATGAGACCTAGTAATAGTCATAACCCATTTGACCTGAGTGGGGTAAAGGAAATCTAAAAATAAGCAAGCACGTTGGGTACAAAGTCAAGGATCGGCAGCCTGAGTCCGAGTTCAATGAATTCTGTATAAATGTAGATCTAGTCATCGTTCTACGTGTCGGCAAGTTTGCCAAAATAGGGGAGTCTTTTTTTAATCCAGTCATTGTTCTAAAAAAACTGTCGTATAAACTTTAGTCAAAAACAAAATAATAATAATAATAATAACAATCTGATCAGTTTCGCCCTAAAAGCAATCACACCTATTACTGCACTACATGTCCACATTCTTTATTATAAAAATCCACCAAACGACCCATGAAAAGTAGAAAGGCTACTTCTTTATCTATATCCAAAATAGATTAATACGCTTCAAAACCCTCAACAAATAAAATTTAGAAAAGAAAAAAAAAGAATTTCTTTCATGATCAACAATCACATAAGACTCTACGCCTTTTACATGTATAATAGGACCCTTCAGATTTTTTTTTGTTTTTTCTTAAACCAAAAAAAAAAAAAGAAAAACAAAGAATTAGCCTTCTTCTACAGTTAATAAATCCTGTAAAGTCAATTTCAAACACGAACGACAAAGGAAGAAAAGAAACAAAACAACCAAAAATGAAAAAAAAAAGAAAAAGGAAGAAAGCCCAGTAAGCGATATATACAACTAGAATATATAGTCACAAACGCAAAGAATATTTCATGAGAGAGACAGGGAGAGACCTGAAGCGATTTTATTTTCTTGTCAGTCTGAATTCCCACTAAGAATTTGATGAAGAACAAAGGGTTCTTTCTGATTCTGGCTTGGAGGAAGTTTGAGAGAAGAACCAGATTATTCAGAAAGCAGATTTTAGTTCAGAGACAAGCAAAATCTTCCGGAGGGGAGGCTTATAACAACAAGATGCTTCAAAAAACACAACATGAGTGGTGTGCGTGTGGACATGGACGTAGCGGAGTGGTCGTCGTCCTTCTTCTCGTCACCGATTCTCGTCGCCAAGTGTGACTTTCAATAGTACAATGTCACGAAGGCATCAATCTTGAACTAACGATGGCCAATATCATGAAGACAAATCCAGTAAATGGGAAATCCCAGGGCGTGGCGTTCTCACTGAGGCGTGGTGACGTCATCCTCGTCAGCGTCATCGCGACGGCATGGCCTCTTCCAAAGGAACGGGCACTTCGGAGAACGGACTCCAAAACTGCTTCATTCCATTTTTTTTGTTGTGGGGGTGGGCGCGACGGGGGCGGAATTAACCAAGGGAAATGGGCTCTCATTTGAAATTTAACGTCATTGTTTGTTGTGTTTTTTGTGTTTTCCGCATAGTGTCGTGTTTTTTTAATTGACGATGATGTCATTCTTCACGATGATTTTTGTATTTTTCACATACTGCCGCGTTTATTCTTTTATTTCCACAATGATTTTCAAAAAAAGTCGTTAAATAAGCTTTGTATATTTCACAATTTCTACAAGTGATTGTTAATATGTCTATAATTCTAGTATTAAACAGAGGGCTAAACGTCATTTTTTGGCTTGTTTTGCATATATTAAAGGATTTTTTTAGGTCTAGAGTTTCTAAGAAAATATAAAAGAAAGCTATAAACTTGTCTTATGCTGTCATGCTTCAAAACTGAATTAGTGACCTGATGGTTTATTTAGAATAATTATTATATTTACTTAAAATATCAATTTATAATATTTCATTTTTAAAAGATAGTTTAAGAGAATTTCAAATTAAATAATGACACAGCAATTCAAGCAATTTTCAAGACAATTAATAGGTGAAAGATAGTGCAAACCATAATATTGAATAACACAAAATGAAATTTAAAACACAGTCGTAGCAAGGTCAGGGACCCATCGAACCTCACAGTTTTAACATAAGCTAATTGTTCATGACATATCATAATGTGTAACATCCCTATAGGATATTCATAGTTGACTTGAGGATAAATTCTGTTTTATCTTTCCGATCATTTTTATCTTACATTCTACTATCATACCATTGGAATACTTACTATTCATAGATAGTATGCCATTCGGTTACACCTACATATCCAAATGGTTGAAAGATCAATCGAAACATATTATTGATTCTTTACTTGTATCTTCATGTTGTATCATTCTTCATGTGGTATCCATCTTCGATTCTTCAATCCCTCATAGATCAAATGTTTTATTTTTCCAGTCATCATAAAATTTCATATTTCTCAAAATAGTTTCAAAAATAAAATCAAAACTACACCAAAAAATACACCTTTTTTTGGAAACATACTGCTCTTTGTCGGCCTGCCGAACTTGATCATTGGCATGTCAGTCACAACCATCGGCTTGCCAAACATATAGGTTCGGCCTGCTATCAAAGTTGATAGAATTCTGCCCCACGGACGGCCTGTCAAACTAAAAGTTCAGCCTGTCAGTCTACGACCATCGGCTTGCCAACCTAGAGGGTTCGGCAAGTCGACCGAGCTGAATTCACGTTTTTCTAAAAAATAGTTTTTAAGTAGTTTTTTAATCTTATTTTCAACAATTCAAAAACAATAAAATTTTAGAAACTCAAGAAAACAAAGGAACTACTGTTATCTTCATCTTCTAGATCTATCTTCACTTCGAATGATTATTTAATTACAAAATTTTTATAAATTTAAAATTAAAATAATAATTCCTAGACGGTGATGATAGACCGCCATCAAATTACATGAAAAAATTATATACACATTCTAACCTCTAAGGAACCATAACCAGCATAAATTAATTAATTAGTAAATAATTAAATAATAATTTAATCAATCATAATTAATAAACATTCACCATATAATCTCATAATATCATTTAATTATATAGAAACACTAGAGTGCCAACTCTTTAAAAATTTAAATTCAAGCATATGAAAGAATAAGACTACATAATCTATATATATAGCATAATCACAAACTCATAAATTTATGTAAAAACACTGGCTTTAATACCAATTGTTAGAAAACAAGTATGCAGTAGAATTTTAAAAATTTTAAATCAGAGTATTTTCCAAAACACAAGTTATACATGCTATATGCATAAATTAATGATAAATCTTACTAACGTTTTTGTATGCCGAAGAGCACCAACAATCAGTGAAAAAAAGAATGTTTTAGAAGAGCCTCAACCAACTGGTCTTTTTTGCTATTCTCTATCCACGATCGGAGTATAAGTAGTCATATGTCGTACAACTCTTCCTCTGATGACTCTCCTTCCAATCACTTTGGAAGGCCTAGAGCTAAGGTTCTTGATGTTGAACAATAGTTCTCTTGAAGTTTCAGAGTTTCTCAAACTAAATTACTTACTCTATGCTTTTTAACTGATCTAAATAATAAAGAGCTTTTTAACTGATCTAAATAATAAAGAAAACTTACCCCATATTTATAGTGGTCAAATCTAGGGTCAAGTCCTATGAGATAAAGTCTCAAAATTTGAATCTGGATTAATTTCTAATGAAAAATGCATATACAAATTATCGTATGATTGGCAGGCCGAACTTTCCTATCGGCCTGCCAAACTACCGCACTGTCGAACTTGTGATAATCTAGATCTACGAGAATATCTTATTTCCACCTGAGATTCTTAAATAGAGCCTTAGTTGTAATTCAAATAAACTAATAGAAAAGTTATCTAATCAAAATAGTCATATCTGGATTATCTCGTAGAAAATAAATTATTATCCAAATAATTCAGCATGTTTATCTTGAATTAATTTTGTAAATTAATTCAACCAATAAATTGACATAAATTAATAGATCTGATCCTATCGAATTTTGGTCAATCTAATAAGTTAACATAAGTCACCAATATGTAGGAAAAGCTTGAATGCTGTATCGTTACAGGATTTATTATGGCTAATAAAGGAGACCTGATGCACATATACAGTTTAAGATCCTATAATTATAAACTACAATATCCTAGATATATGGTTTATAATTATCAATTATAACACTATTCCACTAAAAGTTTAGAGCTGCATTCTCGAACTATATAAAATTATGAAGCTTCAATAAGCTAACTGTCCATGACATATCATAATATGTCACATCCCTATAGGATATTCATAATCGGCTTGAAGATAAATTTCGTTTTACCTTCTCGATTATTTTTATTTTACATTCCATTATCACACCATTGGAATACTTACTATCCATAAATAGTATACCATTCGGTTACACTTATATATCCAAATGGTTAAGCGCTCTAGTATTTCAATTACAGGATGACGTATATAAGAGAATTTCATTAACTCTACAAAAAGAGCTATGGATTCCATATCTATGAATATCAAGTCTACGCAATCAAGAGTGATGTCTCCAACGTATTGGTATATATACAATCATAAAGTCAAGATGTCACTTTTTGGTATATTAAAAGACATAAGTCAAGAATACAGGCTCATTAGTCAATTCAGGATTAAGACACAACACATATAATTGTCTAAAGTGAATACAAACAGAATTATTAACCAAATCAATTCAGCTTTTATGTCCCGATCCAACACATCGTCACCTATGGCAATTTTTGCATGAATAAAGCATTCAACTTTATTCTCATGATTGCGGATATTATGATTTAGACTATCACTTTTAAAATTCATGCTTTTTGCATAAGCTATCTATCATATGCATGATTTTTAAAGGCTTAAACTGACAGTCTCAAACTTTTGTCTATTTATCATACATTCAATAAATATGAATATAAAAAAGACAACATTTAAAATATAAATAATAAATAAGCTCTTTATTGATAAAATGTCTCAAAAAATATATTATAATATTTTACTTTTTAAAGCACTATGTCTAACATGTAGGCCTTTATGTTTCTGCTTATTGTGTTACTAAGTTGAATAAAAGTTATCATTTTCCTTAAAAAAAAAAAAATCAAGGAAGGGACTAGGCAAGTGCCTATAGACCTTCCTTTACTTTCTCGCCCACTAAAAGTGCTTTAAAGTTAGGGTGACAATGACAGAAGGATAATTTCCAAGAAAGACAGAATGTTATTTCCCTAAAATACTTGTAAGTTTCACGTTTGAATCTTCAATTTCTTGAAAAAACGTCACTTTATTTTCTAACTCATTAAAAGTTGTTCGTTTTTTTTCAGGTTTTGTGATGATTATATTATTTTCTTGATTCGAATTAAGTGCCTTTTTTTTTTTTTTCCTTAGATAACTATGCTTTTAGAGTTGTTTCATAACAACATGCTCTTCGAACAGAAAAACATTGTACGGTTGAAATATTCCACCATTAATTGTGTCTTAAAAAATAATTTCATTTCCTCCAACAAAAAAAATTTCTTACGGTCTCTAAAATATTTTAAATGTTTATAGATGCTTTATCTTTTTAAATGTCGTTTCTTGTGGCCCACACAAAACTACTTTCTCATATATGCCCTAAGTGTGATGAAGTCACTGAATCTAAAGCCCCCTCAACTTATGTTTGTTCACAATTATACATATATATTTGCATTAATTTCATATAAAGCCCACCCCTTCCAGGGGTGTTCATGAGCAGTTTGGATGGTTTTTTTTCTAAACCACAAGACCAAACCAAAAAAAAAAAAACTATTTTCGGACAATTTGAGCAGTTTGATATTTTTTATAAAACCAAACCAAACCAAATCACTCATAAATGGTTTGGACGATTTGGGTAATTTGTGCTTAAAATTAAAAAGATTAATATTTAACTAAAATTATAAAATGTCTAAAAGTTTACCCTTTAAAATTTTAACACAAACCAAACTAAAAAGTCACAGAAATATAGATCAAAATTCACTAACAACCAAACTAAAAAGTAAAACATACAACTAAAATAAATAACATATGAAAATATAATTAAACTTTAAACTTGAATTGAAGCTGTCAACTTGTGTTGACAAACCTCTCCCCTACTAACATGCTTTATCAATGCCATGGTGAGTTCTACTAGTGGCGGAGAGAGACGAAGTAACGGTGAGGGCATGGTTAGTAGGCTAACAACAATGCAAAGAGAAGATAGTCGCTGGATGGGGGGGGGCTAAGGTTCCATTCCATGAGTTAATCTTAGTTGTGTATATTGGTTCTTTAATTTGATTTTGTATGTTTGGCTGTTGATGATGAGTGATTAGAGAAAATGTAATCATAGAATGTGGAAAGGTATATTTTACATGTATAGAACTTCTTTTAATGACCAATGAAGAATACTCGATGTAAAAATTGATATATATCTCATATAAAAATATTCTAAAAATAAAAATTATATAATATGGTGATTTACTAGGCGATTTGAAAGTTCAAACCACCAACCAAACCACCTAAAATATTTGTGTAAAAGACCACCTAAACCGTTCAAAATTAAAACAAAAACCATTATTTTGGTTTGGATTGGACAGTTTAGACGGATTAGCGAATTTTTTGAACACTCCTCTACAAAATTAATTCATTTATTTTTCCTCTCAAAATTGAAAAATATTACTTCGAATCAAAACTAAATTTATAATTACAAGGATTTGACAAGATTTTTCCCCTTCAATACGTTTGGATTTTTTTTTGAAGTAAGTATATTTGTTTTTTTTTTCTCCTCTAATTTTCTTTTTTTCTTGATTTTTTTCTCCCTAGTGTCCATAACCCTTTTCAAAAAAATTGTGTACATAACCCACTTGAATTTTTCTTTTACAATCCTTAAAAATATTACTTTCATCAAATATGGCTTTTTAAATACATTTTATTCCCAATTGTTACACTAAACTATTTTTTTCCCTCAAAAAATGGCATTGCGCCTGACTTAAACATTTTTTTTTCTTGTTATATGTACCTCTTTAAGTTTCTATCGAATTTGTTGTGATCCATTTTTTTTATGTACTCTAATTATCTCCACATAAATATTATTCAACTAAAACACACATTATAAGTGAAAATTATATTTATTTCAAATGTTGAAACTTGTACTTTAGTTCATCTATTTTTTAAAACTTTTTTTAAATATACCTAATTAAAATAGTTTCTCTAATTTGTTCTTGTTGAAATTTTTATGAGAATATGCCCCGTACATGAAATTTTTCTAGCAGAGCTCTAATTTTTTTTAAAAAAAAATGTGGTCTTTATATGTACCTTTTTTTAACCCTATGTACCTCTACTCAAACATCTTTTCTTGTAGCCCTCTCAAATAATATATATATATATATATATATATAGACATATATATTTTTTCATTTGCATCCTTCCTAAATAATTATGGTTCCAATTTGCTGATGCAAAAAATCCTTTTTCCCCCGTTTTTTGAAATGTTTCCCACTTAGTACCTTCTTTAAATGTACGTTCGTTTTAATGTTTTATTCATTTCACCACTTCTTTAGACAAAAAAAGTATAGCCACCCTTTCTTCCTTTTCTTCCCCTATCTTCCCCTACCACTTTATTTCTGCTTTGGTTGCCCTTAAAAATTTAGGCCCCCAGGGGTACGTACCAATTTGCTATTGATTAACTTGTCTAAATTATAAGAAACAAGTGAAATTAAAAAAAAAAAACTTTTTAATGACTAATTTTATATGAGACTTGCGAACAAATTGTTTTATTTCTTTTTTTTTTCTTATTAATTACTTAGACAGTTCAACTAAAGTGTCAGGCTTATTTAAGAAGGAAACCTCTACTAGGGTTTGCCCCTAGCAGAGAAGTCACGACATTGTGCTATTGCCCTCTGGGCTTCGGCACCATCAACAGAGTGGCCTCTCAATGTCTCGCCGTCTCTCCGTTCCTTTGGGTCGCGTTCAACGACGAAGTCGACAATAGTTTCAATGCAAGGTCAGACGCTGTTAGTTGAAACGCATTGTTCATACTCAATTTGTGCATTTGTGCTGCCCTGCACTGAGCCATCCAACTGATCAATCTCAACAGCATCACAACGTTTCTCAGCCGCCCTCCATGGCAGAGTCATCATTACCAGTTATCAGATAGTTCAACACCAGTCTTAAAAAAATAACAATTCAAGGAAAGCAACTAATCTCTAAAATATATAATCTACTCTATATATGTGTGTGTAACTTTTTATACATGTGCTCCAACTAGTCAAAATTAAAAAAAAAAAAAAAAAAAAAGAAGTAAAAAATGTGAATGTTATTTTAGTCAGGGGCAAAGTTACACATAGACAAGATAGATGACTGCCTTGTTGAACTTTTTTCTTTCAATATTGTATACAAAATTCATAAAAATTATATTTCGCTCCTCATGAAATTATACTCCTCCTATGTACCGCCCCTTTCTAAAGTTTCATATCTCATTTATTTAATTTTTCTTGATAATATTAACATACTCTTTGCACCTCTTAATTAAGTTTTCTAGCTACACTCCTTGTTATAGTATCTAACTATCTTAAAAGGCGCAAGGCGATGTTTTTATAGGGGGGACGATTTGTCCTCTCTCTCTCTCTCTCTCTCTTTTGTTTCTTTTTCACTTCATTATTATTATTTTTTAAAACCTACATATTTTGTTTTACTCCTTTTTATTTCCCATCTTATTTTTTTTATTAAAATACATCATAAAAAAAATTTATCTAAATTTTTTACGTTGCTTCTTCATTTCTCTCTCATTTTACCGTAATCAAAATAATTTTTTAAAAAATATAACCTTGATTATTTTACAATTTTATCTTGTATACGCTCATTTGAAATATTTTTTCTCTTGCTTACTCCAATTAAAATATATTGTTCGGTTTTTTTAATTCACCTACCGCAACAATTTTATCCCTCAAATGTGTCCTCCTTAAAAAGGATTTTTTTTTCCACACCATCTTTTCATTTTTTTTTACTAATAAATTTATTTTTTTAATTTGTTCTTGTTGGAGCAATTGAAATACATTTTTCCTTATTTTATTATAGAACGTAATTACTTTCATATGTTCCTGTTTAATTTTTTGTTTTCTTTATAAATTTTTGCTAAAAATCTTCTATAATGTCATCTTTTTCTTTTTTTTCTCTAATATGCTTCTTCTAAATAGTTTTTAACACTCATGGTCCTATTGAAATATATTTTTCCAGGTCTGCTTCCATTTAAGCCTTTTTCCCGTGTGTAATCCTTCTTTGTTATATAGATCCCTATAAAGATGTTTGAGTTTGTTGCATGTTAAGTAAACAACTAACTAATATCTTCATTATTTAGTACGTTAAAAAAATACTATGATAATCAAAACTTAACGCATAAATAGAGCCTACAAAATGACTCCCACGTGCTTGCACATGGGGTTCAATTAGTTCGTTAAAAAATCACAGAGACAAGTCAAAGCAACAAAAGTCTTCTAAATGTCAGTGAGAACGCTACTATTTGTTGTTATTGGGTTATAACTTATCCATTCACAAGAGATGCATCCCACCTATGGGACTAGCCTGGGTCCCACAAGTGGGGTCCATGGGGGCTCTAAGCCGATAGGAATATACTACATATAGGAATATACTACATTTTCCCGTCAGTTATAATTGTTTCCCTACCTAAAAAAGATTAAAAAGGAAAATAAGATACATAAAAAAAAAATTAGAACACTAAAAAGAATTTAAAAGCGGAAATGAAACATTCCATAAAAGTTGTATATCCAACTGAAAAGCAAATATAATAAACTCCTTTGTTTCTCCATGTTTTTTCTTTATTTTAAAGAATTTTTTAAAGCCCTACATCTAATGTTCTTGACAATACTATTTGTTAAATTTAACTCTTAAATTTCCTTGGAAAAAAAAATCAACTCTAAATTATAAAAGTCGTACAGAAAACTGAAAAGCAAATATAATAAACTCTCGTTTCTCCTTGCTTTTTCTTTATTTTAAAGAGTTTTTTAAAGCCCTACATCTAATGTTCTTATCAATAATATTTCTTAAATTCAACTCTGAAATTTCCTTGGAGAAAAAAAAAATCAACTCTAGATTATAATGCTATAAATTGGTTCTATTAGGTTCTTTACACGGACAAAAGGAAAGAACACGAACTCAAAATCAAGCCTAGTTTGTTTGCAAAAACACGTACACAAACACCATTGCATGTACATGGTATACCTGTTTTACAAGATGTGAAGATGTTTCAGCCACGCTAAGATTAATACATAAATTACAAAAAAAAAATAATAAAGTTTTCAAAGAAATTTTCCTGTGTGAAATTAAGAGACTTCTTCTCGACTCATAGCTATCAGATAGCATTTTACAGAAATACCAAGAGCAAAAGGCACATTCCACATTGGACCTAAAACATACCCCGCAAACAAAAAAAATGCATACCTACTTCTTTTCTTTCTCATTTTGCTCATCTTCATCGTCATAGTATTCTTCGTCGTCATAATATTCCTCTTCATCATCGGTCTCATCATCATCGTAATATTCCTCATCGTCCTCAATGTCCCCCATTCCATCTTGTAGCAGATATTTCCAGTCTCTTGATTGCTGCCCCAAGCGCTCTTGAATGCGATCCCTGATGGCTGTGCCCTGAGACAGATGCAAATTGGAGCATTAGTACTCTGAAAATCTCATGAGTTAAGAATTGATGCTATGCGTATTTTACCATTTTATGGCAGCCTTCTTCAAACATCTCTAGAAACCCAGCAACCCACCGATCAGCATTTTCCACCCACTCATTACGATGCATGCCCGCAGTTTTAGCAACAGTTTGAATCTAAAATAGAAAGGCAAGAACATACACATATCAAAACACATACAAAACTAGTGCTTAACAAGCAACACAGACTCGAATGGCTGGAATGACGTGTGTGTAACAGCACGATTACAAGTATAGTTGGTTCAACAGTAATTAGAAAGCCATATGATTGACATTCAGATCTCTATTTCTCTTTCTTAACTACCACAGCAAGAATCAGTTTTAGAAATTATCGATTTAATTTGACCAACAGACTAAGGCAACTAGAAGATGTTTCTATTAGATGCCACTAACTGATTTATTTATGATCCAGTCCAAACTTCTATCTGTAGAGGACATTACCTCCTGAAACAATGCTCCCTTTTTAAGAAAGATTTTTCTCTTAAATCTCTTTTCAAAATATTTAGTAGACATGTAGGAAAACAAACTAGCCGATTAGAGGAGGAGTTAGCTTCCTACAATTATGCTCTATATTTTAGGAGTTAGTTTATCTATTTTTTTTATTAATCTAGGAATAATTATCTGTATATTCAGTTAGGATTTTGTACCATAGAAACATGAAGTAGTTCCTATTTTCTAGGAGTTGGTTAAGGATCTGATTTACGGATCACCTTGTATATATATACTTGTACTCTTTTGTGATTTAATAAGAAATCAATTCTGCTCCTAAATTTCGCTCTGCCTCATGGTATCAGAGCTGAGGCTCTAAAACTCAAATTTTTCTGTCTCCTTATCTCACCGTTCTTCATTCTTAGACCTGTTCCCTGGTTCTCAGCCGTCATTCATAATCTGCTCTCATCTTCCTCAAAAATATTATTCCCATGGCTGAATCTGAACAAACCTCCAGGGACTCATCAGCATCCAATCCATCTTCCAATGTTCCTATCATTCCACGATCAAATCAGGCTGCAACAGAATACAGTCTCGTCCCTGTCATCTGCCACAAACTCAACGGCCATAACTATCTCTAATGGTCCCAGTCAATAATGATGTTCATAAGTGGACGAAGCAGAGATGATTACCTCACTGGTGCAGCCCTTCAACCTAATCCAAGTGATCCTGAATTCAGAACGTGGAGGGTTGAAAATAATCTTGTTATGTCTTGGCTGATCAGTTCAATGACAACCGAGATAGGAGAGAATTTCTTACTCTACACCACAGCTAAAGAGATATGGGACGCTGCACGTGATACTTTCTCCAGCAACGAAAACACAGCTGAACTTTTTCAGGTGGAGAACATCCTTCAGGACCTGAAACAAGGAGAGAATTCTGTCACTTCTTATTTCACGACTCTTACACGTCATTGGCAGCAACTAGATCTCTTTAAATCACATGAATGGAAGTGTCCAGATGACCGCGCCTAGGAAAATTATTGAAACCAAGCGTATCTTCAAGTTCTTGATGAGTCTTGATAAGTCTCTCGATGAGGTGCGAGGCAGAATTCTAGGGTTAAAACCACTGCCAAGTCTACGTGAAGTTTTCTCCGAAGTACGCAAAGAGGAGAGCCAAAAGCAAGTCATGTTGGGATACTCCGATCTTTCCTCGGCCCTAGATGTTTCAGCACTTGCTGCAGCTAAGGATCACACATATTCATCTGTTTCTACTGCACTTGCTTCATGCGGGACATCTCAAAATCCTAGTGATAATCGATCACGAAGAGGACGTCCCTGGTGTGATCATTGCAAGAAGCCAAGCCACTTCAAAGAGACATGTTGGAAGTTGCACGGAAAGCCCTCAAATTGGAAGCCAAGCCGAGAACGTGAGTCTAGAGGAAACACAGCCATCTCCGAGACATCTCAATCCAACAATCAGGTGCCTTTCACCAAGGACCAGCTAGAATTACTCCAGCAGCTTATTAGTAAGGCTAATGTCTCAACTTATTCGACGTCTATCAATGCTGGGAATGATTCAACACATGGCTCGGGTAATCTTGCACTGCATGTGGCCCAATCACCCTCCTCTTCGTGGATAGTAGACTCCGGAGCATCAATCATATGACAGGTGACAGATCCCTTTTCACCACTTATTCTTCTTGCAATGGCCACCAAGCAATCCGTATTGCCAATGGTACACGCACCAAGGTGGCAGGGACAGGAACAATCCATCTCACAAGCACTCTTACCCTCTACTCTGTTTTATTTGTGCCTGATCTTGACTGTAACCTCATCTCAGTTAGCAAACTGAACAATGACCTCCATTGTGAAACTAAATTCTTTGCCAAATATTGTGTATTTCAGGACTTGAGCTTGGGGAAGACGATTGGCAATGCTGAGCTTCGTGCGGGCCTCTATCTTCTTGATGTGAACAATTCATCAGTCCACTCCTCAAATAACACTCGAGTCAGTCCACAATGTTGGTCGGTTCATAGTCTTAAGTCAGTTGGTCAATCCAATAAAGATAGTGCAATTTTGATGTGGCACTTTCATTTAGGTCATTTTAATTTTCTGTACATGAAACAATTGTTTCCATCTTTATTCATTAATAAAAATCTCAATTTATTGCATTGTGAAGTTTGTCAATTTGCAAAGCATACTCAAAGCACTTACTCTCCACGACCATACAAACCAAGTCATCCTTTTTCCCTCACTCATGGTGATATTTGGGGCCCAACTAGGATCCCTAATATTACTGGTGCTCGATGGTTTTTGTTGCTAGTCGATGATCATACCAGATTATGTTGGACATTTCTTATGAAAGAAAAATCTGAGACCACCCATCTTTTTCAACACTTTCATGCTATGATTCAAAATCAGTTTAAAACCACTATTCAAATCCTCAAAACTGGCAATGCTAGAGATTTCTTTAATTGCACTCTCGGTCCATACCTCAAATCCCACGGTATTGTTCAACAAAGTTCATGCGTTGACACGCCTCAACAAAATGGTGTGGCTGAACGCAAAAACCGTCACATACTCGAAGTTGCTCGATCCTTACTTTTTCAAACCAACGTCCCTAAGAAATTTTGGGGTGAAGCAGTCCTCACAGCCACCTATCTCATTAATAGAATGCCCTCACGAGTCCTCAAATTCAAGTCACCACTACAAACTTTCCATAGCATCTACCCAACCTCCCGACTAGTGTCCCAGGTCCCTCTCAAACTCTTTGGCTGCACTGCATTTATTCATGTCCACCCTCAAAACCGTGGCAAACTTGATGCTCGTGCCATTAAATGTATTTTCATCGGGTACTCAGCCAATCAAAAAGGCTACAAATGCTTCTCTCCTACCACACGCAAATGCTACCACACCATGGATGTCATATTTTTTGAAGATAAACCATTCTTCCCCCATTTTGCAATTCAGGGGGGAGTATGACACACATGAATTACAAAATTGGGATTGGTCAGCCCTCATTGAGTCAAGTCCACCTCACTCTTCTCTTTCTAGTCTACCAGACCCAGTTCCTTTCACACAAACACAAATGACCCCACAAGAAGCACCAAACTCACCAAATTCATCACCTGAAACAAGTCCAAATTTTGTAGTCTATCCTAAACATCTCAATCTCCCTGATGAAGCAATAAAAGTCTACACGAGAAGAAAAATACCTCTACAACCCGAAATAAGCCAACAAAATCAAGAGACTCTTCCGAGCCCAATTGATCCTGTAAGGACACAAGATGAGGCGATTTTTAGTCCACAAAGAGGTAATAAAAATTTAACAGAGTATGATCCGGAGTCAGACCTGCCTATTGCTCAAAGGAAAGGGATTCGATCATGTACCCAACACCCACTTCGCAGCTACATCTCCTACTCTAACCTATCATAGAAATTCTGAGCATTTGTAACTTCATTGGACAAAATTATGATTCCCAGTTCGGTTTATGAAGCCCTGAAGATCCCTAAATGGCGAACAACAACTTTGGAGGAGTATAATGCACTTGAGAAAAATGGCACATGGGTCCTAGCAACATTACCACCTGGTAAGAAGACTGTGGGATGCAAATGGATATTCTCAGTTAAGCAAAAGGCTGATGGGAGCATTTATAGATACAAAGCTCGGCTAGTAGCTAAAGGGTTCACTCAGTCTTATGGGATTGATTATCAGGAGACTTTTGCCCCTGTAGCAAAACTCAACATAGTACATGTCTTGTTATCCATTGCTGTCAATCAAAATTGGCCATTGTTTCAGCTAGACGTGAAGAATGCATTCCTAAATGGGAACTTAGTCGAGGAAGTATATATGGATATCCCAGCCGGTTTTGAAACTAAGGGCCCGTTTGTTTCGATACTCGAATCGCGGTTTGAATCATTTTGCTACAGTATTTTCTTTCATAAAAATTTAAATATTCATTCAAATATTCTATTCAAATACTCGAACCAAAAAGGCCTTAAGGAAACAAATGGAAGGGTGTGCAAGCTTAAAAAGGCATTATATGGACTCAAACAATCACCTCGAGCATGGTTTAACAGGTTCACTAAGGCGCTTAAACAGGATGGTTACTCACAGTCTCAAGCCGACCACACATTGTTCATCAAACACTTCACAGATGGGAGAATTACAGTGTTAATTGTCTACGTTGATGATATAGTTCTTACTGGGAATCACAAAGGAGAAATAAGAAGACTTAAGACCTTACTGTCCAAGGCATTTGAAATCAAGGACTTGGGACATCTAAGATATTTCCTAGGAATGGAGGTGGCCAGCTCTAGTAAAGAAATTTTAGTCTAACAATGTAAATATGTTTTGGATCTTCTGCACGAGACCGGTATGAGTGGGTGCAAGCCTGTTGAAACTCCTATGGATCCTAATACCAAATTGATGCCTCGAACATAAGAGTTAGCAGCGGATAAGGGACGGTATCAACGCTTGGTGGGAAAGCTGATATACTTGACACACACACACCCAGATATAAGCTTTGTAGTCAGTGGTGTCGGCCAATTCCTAAGTAATCCATCAATAAATCACATGGAGGCAGTAAGTAGGATTCTTAGGTACCTTAAAAAGGATCCTGGAAAGGGGTTAATGTTTAGGAAAACAGTTGATCGATCCTTGGAAATCTACACAGATGCAGATTAGGCCGGATCCCCTATTGACCGAAGATCCACATCCGGGTACTGTTCATTTGTTTGGGGGAACCTGGTGACATGGCAAAGTAAAAAGCAGCAGGTGGTAGCTCGCAACAGTGCCGAAGCCGAGTTTTGACAATTGGCTCAGGGTATATGTGAAGGTATTTGGCTGAATCGACTAATGGATGAACTCAATATTAGTACTTCCGGTCCTATTAAGATTATGTGTGACAACCAATCAGCAATGGCAATTGCCAAAAACCCGGTTCATCACGACAGAACAAAGCATGTTGAGATTGATAGGCACTTTATCAGTGAGAAAATAGAAGGCAAAGTGATTTCTCTCAACTATGTGCCCTATCGGCAGCAAGTTGCAGATATTTTAACAAAGGGGCTATTTCGACCCAACTTCATTGAACTAAGTTCTATGCTTGGTCTAATGAACATATATCGCCTAGTTTGAGGGGGTGTAGGAAAACAAACTAGCCGATTAGAGGAGGAGTTAGTTTCCTATAATTATGCTCTATATTTTAGGAGTTAGTTTATCAGTTTTTTTGATTAATCTAGAAAAAATAATCTGTATATTCAGTTAGGATTTTGTACCATAGAAACATGAAGTAGTTCCTATTTTCTAGGAGTTGGTTAAGGATCTGATTTACGGATCACCTTGTATATATATACTTGTACTCTTTTGTGATTTAATAAGAAATCAATTTTGCTCCTAAATTTCACTCTGCCTCAAGACATATATAGCACCAATCATAACCAGCCACTCATTACGACGCATGCCTGCAGTTTTAGCAACAGTTTGAATCTAAAATAGAAAGGCAAGAACATACACAAATCAAAACACATACAGAACTAGTGCTTAACAAGCAATAGAGACTCGAATGGCTGGAATGACATGTGTGTGTGATAGCACAATTACAAGTATAGTTGGTTCAACACTAATTAGAAAGCCATATGATTGACATTCAGATCTCTATTTCTCTTTCTTAACTACCACAGCAAGAATCGGTGTGAGAAGGTATCGTTTTAATTTGACCAACAGACTAAGGCAACTAGAAGATATTTCTATTAGATGCCAGTAACTGATTTATTTATGATCAAGTCCAATCTTCTACCTGTAGACAACGTTACCTCCTGAAACAATGCTTCCTCTTTAAGAAAGATTTTTCTCTTAAATCTCTTTTCAAAATACTTAGTAGACATATATAGCACCAATCATAACCAGCTTAAGCATATTACAAAAGGTTGCTTTAACATCGTGCTGACTAAATCCGGTAATTTCGAACATAGCACGATAACATAATACGAAACAACACTAGATAAACGGGTTTAGAACCGCACATATATTAATTAGGCCATAAATGGATTGACACGAATAAAATGAAAATAAACGTGTTGGATTCGTGCTAGCATGTTTAATAAAACGTGCAGTAAAAGTATCAACACGCATGGCACGACCCGCCCGTTTATTAGCATATTTAAACTTAAAAATAAAAAATTTTATAATTTTGCATGTTCAAGATTCTAACCTTACACTTGAGCAAGGTTTCTAATTACACTTGCCACCAGCCTACCACCACACCAAATGATGTTTTGGTGTCAAATAATAGCTTTTAATTTATTTATTATGGTTTTAAGCTTTTGTTCATTAGCTTTCAAAAGTCCCACATGAAAAGAAAACGAACTCTCTCTCAACTGCTCTCTTTTACCTTCTTCACGCAACGCCAGTGAAGCCATTTATGGCTTTAAAATAAATCTTCTTTAATTTAAAGATTGGAAGAAAAAAATAGTTCAAAACATTTAATAATTAAATATTACCAATATTTAAGACCTTTTAATTTATTTTGTCTTTATTTTTTAAATTTTGTTAGTTGATATTTAAAAAAAAAATTATATAGCATACAAAATTAAAAAAAATTATACAATAAAAAAATTATGTAGTAAGTTGTTTTAATCGTGTCGTGCCGTGTTACACGTTTATTAATCGTATCGTGTTCGTGTTTACATATCAAGCATGTTTATTAATCATGTCATGTTCGTGTTTAGTCTAATCGTGTCGTGTTGTAAACGTGTTGGCACGAACACGACACGTAAACACGAATTGTCAGCTCTAGTGCTGACAAAAGCGGTGTAAATTCTTTTAGAGAAAAAAATTAGAAATTTAATAATCATCGTGGGATAATATGTACAACCATAACCCTCCCTCACCATATACAAATGTACAATGTAACACAAATTTGCTAAGACAACTAAGTGTTTTTTATAATAAAATTTCAATTCTATAGAACCAAGTGTCACGAAATTAGGAAAAAATTAATCTCTATTTCTCTAGCTATCCCGAATTACACTAGGTGTATATATACACAATTCTACAACCGAAAAATAAAAACAAATGATTCCTAGAATCACGAAACCTATCCCACAATCTTTGGGATATCAAAACAGACTCTCCTAAAATCTATAATTTCCTAGAACATACTCTACAGTTATTATACATCTCGACACTCCCCCTCAAGCTGGGAGTAGATGTCTTCCATTCCCAGCTTGGAAATACTATTGTGAAAATTCGAACTGTGTAATCCTTTCGTTAAGACATCTGCTAGCTGGCCTCCTGATGGTACATATGACATGCATACAATTCCTTCCTCCAATTTCTCTTTAATGAAATGCCTGTCAATTTCAATGTGTTTTGTCCTATCATGTTGAATAGGATTATGAGCTATATTAATGGCTGATTTGTTGTCACAATAAAGCCTCATAGGACCTTCCTTCTTGATTCTCAAGTCATCTAAGATAATTTTCAACCACAACAACTCACACATGCCTTGAGCAAGTGCTCGAAATTCTGACTCAGCTGATGATCGTGCTACAACATTATGTTTCTTGCTTCTCCAAGTCACCAAATTGCCTCCTAGAAAAGTGCAATAGCCTGTAGTTGATCTTCGGTCCACCACTGATCCTGCATAGTCTGCATCAGTGTAGGCTTCTAGGGAGAGTTGGCCATTCTTCTTGAACATTATTCCTTTCCTTGGACTTCCTTTCAAGTAATGTAGAACTCTATAAGCAGCCTGAAGGTGTGACTCCCTTGGATCATGCATAAATTGACTCATGACACTTACGGAGTAGGCTATAATTGGCCGAGTGTGAGCTAGGTAGATCAATCTCCCTACAAGTCTCTGGTACATCTGTCTATCAACTTTAGGTTCTTCCTTTGCATCTCCAAGCTTTTGATTAGTATCCATAAGAGCAGTAATTGGTTTACATCCAATCTTACCCGTCTCCTTCAATAAGTCAACCACATACTTCTGTTGTGATATAAAAATCCCCTGTTTAGAATAGGCTACTTCAATTCCAAGGAAGTACTTCAGCTTCCCCAGTTCCTTTATCTCGAATTCTCTGATCAGCTGCTGCTTCAATTCTTCCTTTTCTTTTTCATCATTTTCGGTTACGATGATGTCATCCACATATACTAAAAGAGCAATCACTCCCCCGGTTACCGAGTGTTTCATGAAGAGAGTGTGATCACCTTGACTTTGCTTATATCCTGACTTCTTCATAACCTTGGAGAATCTGCCAAACCACGCCCTAGGAGATTGTTTCAGTCCATACAGATCCTTTTTCAGTCTGCAAACTTTATTGCCCGTGTTATCTTCAAAGCCTGGGGGAATGTTCATGTATATTTCTTCATTCAGGTCACCATGAAGGAATGCGTTTTTCACATCATATTGTAGAAGTTGCCAGTCAAACTGAGCTACCAATGCCAGTAGAATTCTCACAGTGTTCATTTTTAGTACCGGTGCAAAAGTCTCATGATAATCAACTCCATAGGTCTGTGTGTACCCTTTAGCCACTAACCGTGCTTTATACCTTTCAAGTGAGCCATCTGCCTTGTATTTTACTGCAAAAATCCATTTGCAGTCAACTATATTCTTCCCTTCTGGTTTCGTAACAATCTCCCAAGTCATGTTCTTTTCTAATGCCTCCATCTCTTCCCTCATAGCATTCCTCCATTCCTCGTTTGTTAATGCCTCAGAGACGGTATTAGGAATAGAAATGGTATGAAGACTCATGATGAAATTTTTATGGGCTGATGACAAGTGATTCAGAGATATATAATGAGACAGTGGATATAAAGGTCTCTTGGTGCATTCTCTCGTACCTTTTCAGATAGCTATAGGGAGATGAGAGTCATATGTAGCAGGTTCGGCTGGCTGTATATGCAGATATAATGGTTTGGAACCTATCATGGATTCATTTCCAGCTTTCGGATTGGATTCTTGAACTTGCTGTAGATTTGGAACAATGGTTGCTCGTCGAGAGTACACCTTTAAATGCCTTGGAGACTCATGAATATCACGAACTGACTCTAAAGGAGGCACGCTTTCTGGAAGATTTGGAACAGAGTTGGAATTGATTGGTACCGACATTATTTTTGGAGCTGAAATAGATTCTGGATTGCTTTCTGGTACAGACACAGGATTGGGATTCTCCTGGACAGACACGGGTGCAGGAGAAGGATTTGATTTAGGAACTGTTTCCCTGAGATTAAGAGGTTCAAAACCCACTGGCTCACTAGGACTATCTCCCATCAAAGATATCTCCCCCTGAAGATAGGACTGGGTAAAGAATGGCTTGTTTTCATTAAATGTTACATCTGCTGAGAGATAGGACTTGTGAGAGTGAGGATTGTAACACTTATAACCCTTTTGAGTAGAGGAGTAGCCAATAAAAACACACTTAATGGCACGGGGATCTAACTTGCCTCTGTGTTGTTTATGAACATGGACAAATGCAGTGCAGCCAAATACCCTAGGAGTGAGGCCATTTGAAATTCTGAAGTTAGGGTAAAAGGATTGAAGGATTTCCATGGGAGTTTTGTTATCTAATACACGTGAGGGAAGTCTATTTATCAAATGTGTAGCAGTGAGTACAGCTTCTCCCCAGTAATTTTTTGGAACATGCCCTTGGAAGAGTAAAGCTCAGGTGACACTCAGTAAATGACCATTTTTCCTCTCGGCTATCCCATTTTGTTGAGGTGTATCGACACATGATGAATCATGGATAATCCCTTGTTTTTGAAAGTAAGGAGACAAAACTTGAGTGAAATATTCTCTAGCATTGTCCAATCTGAATATTTTAATGTTAACCCTAAATTGATTTTGAACCATAGAATGAAAATTAGGGATAACAATAGTAACATCATATTTTTTTTTGAGTAAGAAAAGCCATGTAACCCGTGTACAATCATCAATTAAGGAAACAAACCAATGAGCTCCAAAGATATTAGGAATAGTAGAGGGACCCCATATATCACTATGAATTAATTGAAAAGGATGAGAGCTTCTTTTATTACTGATAGGAAACTGTACACGTTTATGTTTTGCCAATTCACAAATGTCACAATAAAGACTTGAAACACTAAAATCTTTGAACAAATGGGGAAACATAAACTGTAAGACTCGAAAAGATGGGTGGCCAAAACGCAAATGATAGAGCCATATGGCATCTTTATTTGGAGTACTAAGAAATGATATGGACAAATTATTCATGTTTTTCCGTGAATATTCAAGGTGGTCGAGACCGTTCCTCTCTTTAGCAAGTCCAATCCTCCTCTCCGAGCCCTAGTCCTGAAAAACAGCACAACATTTAAGGTCATGAGTGAGCTTTTGGACGGACACTAAATTTGCCGATAGTTTCGGTACATGAAGGACATTTTTTAGGGTTAGAGAGGGTGAGATGAGTATGTCTCCTATGCCTGCTACAGTTACTAGGGAACCCTTGGCAACAACAATCTTCCTATTACTAGGGCACGGGGTATAGGTATGGAAAAAATAAGAAGAGTGGGTCATGTGGTCTGTGGTACCAGAGTCAATTATCCAAGTATTGGCATAATACTGGTCTGAGACATTCAAACAGAAGGATAGTGAAGGATTACCTAAGATAGCTAATGAACCAGCTCCGGAGGGTTTCTCTAGCGATCCCAGCATATTTCGTATGCGTTCAATCTCCTCGGGGCTAAAGTTACGTTTGTCTAAGCCTTCATCAGGTTTAATCTGCTCGGTTACATGAGCTTGAGATCGCTGTTGTCCATTGGTGAACCATTCTCGGCTAGGTGGCTTCCCATTTAATTTCCAACACTTCTCCTTTGTATGCCTCGGTTTTTTGCAGTAGGTGCACCATAGGTTATCTTTATTTTCTCTCCATTGGTTGTCTCTTCCCATCTACTTTGGCTGCTCCCCTTTATTTTTCTCTTGGTGATCAGTCTTGGTGGCCAATGCAGATGCTTCCAAGGTTTGAGGTTCAAGCATAACGCTCCTTCGACTTTCTTCAGCTCTAACCATGGATATGGTTTCCTCTAAAGAGGGATTTTCTTCCTTACCAAGGATCTGCACTCGAACCTGATCAAATTCAGGATTTAAACCGGCGAGAAAGTCATACACCCTGTCCTTTTCAATGAAGGCTTTTAAAATAGCAGCATCATGAGTACATTTCATGTCAAATACGCGGTAGTGGTCAAGTTCCTGCCATAGGTTTTGCAGAATATTGGCATATTCAGTGACAGATTTCTCCCCTTGTTTCGTTGCCCCAGTCTTTATCTTGATCTCACATATTTGTGCTGCATCACGAGCCTTAGAGTAGGTACGTTGAACAAAATCCCAAATCTCCTTTGCTGTAGCCAAAAACATGCAGGTGTCATTGATTGCCAAATCCATTGAGTCCCAAAGCCAGGACATGATCATAGAGTCTCCTTCATCCCAAACCCTGAAGGTGGGATCTTCTTTTGCTAGTCCAGCTTCAGTCAGATGGCCGAGACGCCCTTTGCCCTTCAAATATGTCCGAATCAATTGAGACCACTTCAGCTAAT
Organism: Artocarpus heterophyllus; assembly: GCA_025403435.1. Taxonomy (NCBI): domain Eukaryota; kingdom Viridiplantae; phylum Streptophyta; class Magnoliopsida; order Rosales; family Moraceae; genus Artocarpus; species Artocarpus heterophyllus. The sequence continues at coordinate 16,322,898 of CM046347.1, read as the reverse complement.
TTTTTCCATTTAGTCGATATGATGCCCTGATGTTCTGCAGGTCACCAGTCTTTTGGGTTGAATTAGACTCGTCGGAAGGGGTGAGGTTGCTGGTAATGGTTGTCTCGGATGTGACCATATTTAGCAGAGAAGAGGGAAAAATAAAGGTGACGGCAGCAATGAAGTCTGCAGGGTGAATAAGGATGAATGTAGCAATGAAGGCTACACACGAGAATCAAATCCCTAGGAAAATCCCTACAGCTCTGATACTATGTCACGAAATTAGGAGAAAATTAATCTATCTCTATTTCTCTAGCTATCTCGAATTACACTAGGTGTATATATACACAATTCTACAACCGAAAAATAAAAACAAATGATTCCTAGAATCACGGAACCTATCCCACAATCTTTGGGATATCAAAACAGACTCTCCTAAAATCTATAATTTCCTAGAATATACTCTACAGTTATTATACATCTCGACACCAAGCATTAAGAAAACAAAGCAATACCAAACAAGCCAAGTTTTGCAAACTGAAACAAATATAAAAACCCAAATCAAATCTTTAAGTTGTTGATAACAACTAAACTGCCTTGCTCCAAAGGCCTATAAAGATTGCACTCAATTTAGTAACATTCACATCCTCTTACAAGGATCAACACAAAAAGATGTGCTCCCTACATAAGAAAATTAGATTAAAAATTTAGAAAGAAGAATCAATAGAAGAAGACATGCTCCACCTACGAAGACCCATTGCATGATCAGAGCATATAAGTAGCTCAGCATCGCTAAGATTAGCACACATGTGCGAGCACGAAACACACAGGCTGACAATTCATGTTCACATGTCGTGTTCGTGATAACACGTTTACAACACGACACGATTAATAAACATGCTTGAAATATAAACACGAATACGACACGAGTAATAAACGTGTAACACGACATGACACAATTAAAAAAGCTTACATAATTTTTTTACTATATAATTTTTTTTTTTAATTTCAACTAACAAAATTTAAAAAATAAAGCCAAAATAAATTAAAAGGCCTTAAAAATTGGTATAAAGAACATAATAATATTTAATTATTAAACGTTTTGAACTATTTTTCTCTAATTAAAGGCCGTAAATGGCTTCACTGGCGCTGCGTGAAGAAGGTGAAAAACTGATGGTTTATATAGAGAGTAGTTGAGAGAGAGTTCATTTCCTTACCATGTGTAACTTTTGAAAGCTAATAAACAAAAACCTAAAAACATAATAAATAAATTAAAAGCTATCATTTGACACCAAATGATCATTTGGTATGGTAGTGGGCTGGTGGCAAGTGTAATAAGAAACTTTGCTCAGGTGCAAGGTTCGAATCTTGAACCTACAAAATCATAAAAAAAATTTATTTTTAAGTTTATATGTGCTATAAACGGGCGGGGCGGGGCGGGTCAGGTCGTGCCATGCGTGTTGACACATTTACTGCACGTTTAATTAAACGTGTTAGAGCGTGTTAAACATGCTAGCACGAATCTAGCCTGTTTATTTTCGTGTTATTCATGTCAACCCATTTATGGCCCAATTAATATACATGCAATCTAAACCCGTTTATCTCGTGTCGTTTTCATATCGTGTCATCGTGCTGTGTCCAAGATTACCAGCTCTACACACACACGTCCCCAAGTAGAGATTGGAATAAAATAGAATTAGTGTACCTATCTGCTTAATTTAATAATGGGTTGAGGCTATCAAAAAGATTTAATGTATAATCCAATTTTCAAGACAATTCCACAGTTCTAAGTTCATTTCAATACTAGACATGAGCATAATAAAGTCAAGCTTAAGTACAGGAAGCATATTTAGGTGCACTAAAATAGATTCTATCTCATTCAACCAAAAAAAAGGTAAGGAGACTATATCATAGTCATATTGAATATGTACAGATTTACTATATATCACTGCATCATGCAGATATTCTAAACACACAAGCTACAAGAGCATCAGTCAGGATAATGTCATTGATGTCACTACAAAAGTGCATTTTATAGCCGTTTTTAAAGAAAGTAGGCACCAATAAATTGAGAATAGAATTTCTGAGGTTAATCATGATGCTCTAATAGCAATGGAGGTATACATAAAAGCAATGGATGTATACATAAAAGCATACAAAACTAACACACGAAATATTAGAACCAAGCAAACCGAGCTCTTCACATTCTGTCTATGCATTATGTACCTACAACATCAAAATTGCGAGGCATAAGAAGCAGACATACCTTTTCTCCAACTTTCTCCTGCTGTTCCTTCACTTTCTCCTGTAATTTCTTCAATCTCATGTTCACCCTTAGTCGCTTTTCCTGTTCGTATCAAGAGAGAACAAAATAAGTTTCAGCCACACGTGAAATTGACTCAATTAAAATGAGACCCAACAACCCAAATCATTTTGTTAGAAACTAAAATGAAACAGAAAAATTCAGAAATGAGATCATACCTTCACATAGCTGACACCAAGCTCTTTCCTTGTGTATCCACGATCCAGGTTTCTCATCACGTACTGGTTATAATCTTTTACTATCCTCATTATAATGTCTGATGTAGAAATCCCTTCAGTTCGTTTTGTTTCCTTAAACTTCCCAATCTTCTTAACCTATAACAATTGCGAGCATAAGTAATGATCCTTAAAGAATAAAATGAATGAAGAAAAGACAAGAAGAAAACTATGTAGAAAACCTACAAAATCATAAACATCATTTGCAGCTCCACTGGCATCAGCATAACTGTAGAAGATTCATCATAAAGGATAAAAGATTATTCAAACTCTAACTGCTTTAACCATTTGAGAGCATCACATAATGATCAGACAGAATAACTGGCACATCTATCTACAACACTTCTGTACATGTATAACAGGTACGATAAGCCATATCTTTTCAATATACAAAAAACTTAAGGAGATAAATTAAATTCAAAGACTATTCTAACATCATTTTTAAGCTATTAATATTCACCAAAAATATATCGCGACTTTTGGGCTCAAATATGAGAATCTGAGTTCGTTATCCTTACGGAAGCGAGTCGTGAGCCACATAGTCAATATTGTGCTCATCAATAAATTCTTGCGTGATCACCCAAGGTGCATCAGGAATGACTTCATCCACCCACCTGCACAACAAAAACAACAAGACCCACTTTCTCCATTACACAAAAAGCAAAACAGCATTCCTCGATACACAATGCCTCTTCCAAACAGCAAGACACTTTTATCGAATTAGATTCAAATCTCTTGACGCAAACCGTTAAGGATAGTAATTACAACAGAATTTACTTAGTGGTCACGGTAACAATAAGAGGGGGAAAAAAACCATACTTGCAATGACGGAGAGATTCATAACGTTCAGACTCGGTCATTACAGTTTTTCCTTTATATTTGTGCGTGATTTCGTCATTACAACATCCAACAAGCAGATAGGTATTTGGAAACCTGAATCCACAAGTAGATCACCAAAAGATTAGTGCAAATAAGCAGAGTTACAGAAATTACTTGCAATCATTTGCAAAATAACCTAACAAATAGTAAGACAAAACTAAAAGTATGCTGAAAAATACAAACTTTATATTGAGTAAAAAGAAGGAAAAAAAAAGACAACAAAATTTTTTTAAAAATAATAATGATGAAAAACTGAGCATAACAAACACTGATAAAAAAAAAAACCACATAAATAGCAGATTAAACACAAAATCCGATAATTCTGAGAACGCAACATCGTTCCTTTTATAACATTAAACCTACCATGTATGCCAAAAATTCTGCAAATGCGAAGAGAGCAGGCAAAATTTAAAAGAATTCATGTAAAAATGAAACCAAAACAAGAGTAAAGCAGATCAAACGAGGAACAAAAGTCAGAAAATTAGAATTTCGCCCAAAAAAAAAAAAAAAGACAGAATCGAGAATGAGAAGATTACGATTTCTTGGCTTGCTCAAGAGAACGAGCATGGCCAAAGTGGAAGAGATCGTAGATCCCATCGGCGTAGACTCGGACTGGGCGGTCCTCCTTAGACGACGTCCGATCGGCCATCGGATTGGAATGGGAATCGGAATGGGAATTGGGATGGGAATCGGAATGATTGCTGATTGAGGTAGTAGCAACCTTTGGCTTCGCCTCTGCCATTCCGAATTCTTCTTTGCCTCTTCTCTCTCTCTCTCTCACTCTCTCTCTCTCTCTCTTTTCAGTTCTCCGTTTCTTTTAAGTTTCTCCCTCTATGAGCGTTTTGTATTCCCACCGCAGAATACGCGGTAATTCCGTTTACCCCACTTTTCATTCTTTTTTATAAAAAGAAGATAAGAAATATTAATGGTAATACCGACAAGGCGAATGTTATTTCTTGGGCCATTCCTTCGAAGGCTAAACAGTCAATAGCTTACCGTCGGTTTTGGGGAAAGAAAAAAAAAAACGTTTATTCTTTTTTTAGGAGGAACCGTAAAAGATAATGATCAGGGCAACAGCAGGGCCGCAACTCCATCTGAATAAAAAACTATGTAAAAATTAAAAATAATATTTTATTAATAAAATAAATAATTATACATTTTAATAATTGACTAAAATATATTTTTTTCTTGTTACATAAGAATATAATATCAAATTTCAATTATTTCATAAAGGTACAAAAACATATTTTAGTAATTTGTAAGAACATATTTTAATAATTTTGTAGGAGTGATTGCAATTTTCTTTCAAAATAGAATATAAATAAAAGTTAGAATTATAAATTAAGAGTTAAAATTTAAATTTCAAAAAATGTCCCACTTATGACTACCTGGCTCAGCCAGCAGTAGGTAGTGGATATTTGTTTCTTAGCCACTCATCAGTAAATATTTGTACGGAAAAAAATCATTTGATTTGATTAAAGCGTTTCAATGGAGGTTCCAATCTAAAAAATCCCTTAATAACAATGTTAATAATAAACTCGGGCAATATTTTGATTGTTTTAGAACATCAATCCACAATGCATTGGATAGCAACAAGATCTTGTTTTTGGATAGCTTTTTTTAATGCCATTTTTTTAAATAAATAAGGAAGGAGTGCACTAATTAAGATTTTTTTGGAAATTTTTATTAATTAAGATTTCAAAACTTAGTGTAATAGTAGGCTTTAATTCTAACCAGAGACTTCTAGATCAGAAAAAATAATTATAAAAAAGCCTTTTTTTGGAAAATACTATGGTGGAAAACGGTTTTATCCTTCACCAATGAGACTTCAATTGATATGAGGCTTTTTCATTGGACTTTTTTTTTATAAAAATAAGTTTAACTTCTGTGCAATTTATGTGTTTGGAAATTAGTTTGTATATCATTGAATTTTTTTTTCTGTGTAATTGGTTTGATTTTTTATTTAAAAGCTGAATTTTTGTGTGTTTGTTCTTCCTTATCCGAAGAATTTGTGCTATGAGATTTGCGTATGCGTGAAATGTGAAAGAGATTAATAAAAGAAAAAAGGGCTCGCCTGGCTGGTTTGATGGTGGATATGGTAGAACCAGAGAAGAAAAGAGGACGAAACGGTCGGGTGGATATGGTGGAATTGCTAAAAAGAGGCCGAAGGAGAGCGTTTTTTTATTTCTTTATTTTTTCAGATTTGTTTTTTTAAGGTTATAATTGGGTATGAAATTATGTGTGGTAGGTTCTATTTTAATTTGACGCTCTCTCTTTTTTTATCATAGATTCAAATCGAAGAATTGCATCTGACAATTAGACCGTAGAGAATAAAAGTGTTCTGTATTATAGACCTCCCTTTTTTTTATCATTTTCTAAAAATAAAAAAGCCAATAACATTAACATCTTTCTAGGGGAAATTAGACGTATTAAACGTTTGCAATTTGGATCATGTGTGAACATTTATTGAACAATTTTTATAATCATCTTGCAATTTTCCACATGAACACATGTGATTAATTTTGGAAGTGGAGAGCTTTCTTTTGTTTTTGTTTTCGTTTTTTTTTTTTTTTGGCATGTTGGCATTGCTTGTAGAGACTATTTTTAACTTTTGTAATTGTCTGTTAAAGTTGTTTTTGAAAACTGTTGCCCAGCAAAAAAAGTTGAGACGCAAGTCAGAGGTTTTTTTCTATTTTTAAATTACTAAACTAACCTTAATAATAATACATAATTCCTAATACATCTATTTTTTTCATAACAAATTAAAGCAATATCAATACAAAAAGTTTATAATTAAATTATAAGATAACTTTTTTTTAATGTCGTCTTTTTTTATTAGAGTGTTTTTAACGTGGACATATTATTTATTTCGTATAATGAAAGTAATTAATTTTCCTAAAAATATATTAAATAATAAAATTAAAATTATATTTTTAACATTTTAATGTACAAATATTATGGATTTAAATTAAAATTATAATCTAAAATTATGAACATGCTTACTAAAGTATGTTTATCTTCGTCATTATATATCTCCACATCAATTTTATACATAGTTTATCAAACATTTGCAAATCCACTTCTAGTGAACACAACAACTCTAAAAATAATTTACCAAATAGCCACCTAATTCTGTCCCCAACACAACAAATGCAACAGCAAAGTATAACAATACCAGACTAATCTTTTGTTTGGTTTTTAAAGTCAGAGAGTTACTTTTGTTGAGACCAACTTTTTTTAGAATCTTTTAAAGAACATAGTTTAATTATTACCTAATTTTACAATCGCAATACCAATATTGTTGTCCCTTAAAAAGCGTCATTGGTGAACAAAATTTTGAGAATCAAAATTTTAGTAATGCGTAGTTTTATCATTACCTAATTATAGAATCATAATACCAATATTATTGTCCCTTAAAAAGCTTCATTAGTGAACAAAATTTGAAAAATAAAATTTTAATAATGTGTTGTTTGATCATTGTTGTTAGGGTTTTTTTATTTAAATTGGCATAATTGGCTTGTAATTATTCTAAAAAAATTAATGACGATAATTGGAGAAAAATGTCAAACAAGATTCCAGAATTATCAATAATTTTTTCAAGAAGATTACCCATGTTTTTAGGAGATTTTTAGAGTCAAAATCAAACTCAAATCATATTAAAAGTCAATCTTCTATTGAGGAGCAAGTTTGAATTCAAGAAGAATTAAGAATTTGAATAAAAGTGAGATTTATCATCTATATAATGAAGCTGGGTCTTAGATGTGCATAAAGAGCTTTAAATAAATTATATCTAATCAAAGGAAGGGTTTTACATGCTCAAGAAATCAAAAAACACATCCAAGTGATAATCTTTATCTGGCTTTTAAATCTGTTAAACATTCTATTGTAATAGATAAGTCCAATAGTTTGAACTGAGGAAAAACTTTCACTGCCTAGAAAAGAAGTACAAGTCTAAGACTTTTACATTGGGTTTATAGGGAGCAAAAGCATTACGGCAGTGAGTTTTCACTCAAGTATTTTTAAGAAAAGGTACACCATTCTTTGGGAAAAGATTTTGCAGTTTTTGGGAGAAAATGTTTTGCAGTAGACGGGAGTCTCATGAAACAAAGTTAAAGATGAGTAGTACTCACTGAACAAGGCCATAAAAGATGCAACAACATAAGCGTCAATTACTAAAAGGGACTCTTAAATTGAATAAGTCTAATTGATGCATGTAAACAAGTTTTCTTAGTGGATTGTTTAACATTTAGGTGTGGGCCTTGGACTTAGATTTTATAACCGAACCATGATAAAATTTGCTATGTTCTTTTTTCTTATTTTATGCATTAGTAATTTTTAATTAATTTGACTTTAATTAAAAATTTGATAATTTTTTAAAACAGAATTTTCAATTACCTAATCGTACAATCATAATACCAATATTATTGTCACTTAAATTAGTGAACAAAATTTAAGAAATAAAATTTTAGTAATGCATTGTTTGATCATTGCCTAATTATATAGCTGCATTGCCAATATTATTATCCCTTAAAAAGCTTCATTAGTGAACAAAATTCAAAATGTTAGTAATGTATGTTAGAAAAAATGGCAATTGGATGAATGAGAAATTGATGCTCATTGGTGGAGATTAATGGAGGTCATAAATCTCATGTTGTAACACCCAAAGGTATGAATTAATAGGTGATTATGAGCTTCATAATCATGGAAAATGTTGGGTTACAACCAATGGTTTAATGGGAGATTATGAGCACCATTATCATAATTATGAGCTTCATAATCATGAAAATCGAGGGTTACAACCAATGGTTTAAATGGGAGATTATGAGCACCATTATCGTGGAAAATAGAAGGTTGCAACCAATGTCATTATGCACATAAATTCTGAATAATGCCTCATTATAATGAGGATTGTAACGTCTATTCTCTTAAGCATATATAATGAACTCTCCTCCACATGTTTGAGACACACACAAATTTTGCATAGAATTTGCACTTACCAAGTCATAGAGTTTTTCCTTTATTTTTCAAGTTCCATCTAGTTTTTGTTGTAGTCATTTTTTGGTGATAGAAGGAAAAATAGTTTCAAGTTCGCCGGAAACGGTATCCAATAGTGCTTAAGATTCCGTTGGTAGTCGTTGTATCCTAAGAGACAGACGTCCGTAGAATCCTCGTGCACAACCGGAGGGGACGAATCTGTTTTAAGATTGTTAGTAAATACAACATAGAATATGGATAAAGGAATTTCTGACAATATATTGCATGAATAAAACAAACAAGTTACAAATTTTTAAGAATGAAAATAACAGAATAGGTATAACAAAACCTTCAACTTCAACTGAACTAAAGCAGAAATTGAACAGATGAAAGGTCGAGGCACGTGTAGGATTCAATGTTGTCAAATAGAACAACATCTTTTGTTGCCAAGTTTTAAAATTCAGTCCATTAAATTTTTCAGGTTTTTCATTGTGGTTCATAGGAACTGTAACCGACAAAGGTTGGGTCGAGGTCGAGGCATTAATCCGAGGAAACTACACTGGTGTCTCAGAAGTGCTCCTAGTTAGAACATTCTCAGTTAGAACAACATTCATGTTATCACCCATTTCTTCAACTTCAACTTAAAAGAGTGGTGGCTAGACACTAGGGCCACACGCCATGTCTGCTGCGATAAAACTGCTTTTGCTAAACTCGTACTGTCAGATTCTAGAGAAAAGCTGTATATGGGCAACTCTGTCACATCTGAGATTAAGGGCCAAGGAACGGTGGTTCTAAAAATGACATCAGACAAGGAAGTTAAGCTTCAAAATGTGCTGTATGTGCCTGATATTCGAAAGAATCTCATTTCTGGAACTCTACTGAGTTCACATGGCTTCAAGATGGTTTTTGAAGCTGATAATAGTTTTGTCTAAACATGGAATGTATGTGGGAAAGGGATATGTGAAAAATGGAATGTGAAAAATGAATGTAATGGCAATTAAGCCCAATTCCATTAATAAGAATAAAAAGTCTTCTGCTTATATGCTTGAGTCTTCTAATTTATGGCATGGTAGACTAGGTCATGTTAATTATGATACTTTGCGTAGATTAATTAACTTGGATCACATACCCACATTTAATATTGATCCCAAACATAAATGTGAAATATGTGTAGAGGCAAAACTAACGAGATCTTCGTTCTAAATGATTGAGAGAAATACCGAGCCACTTAATTTAATACATAGCGATGTTTGTGACTTAAAATTTGTTCAAACCAGAGGTGAAAATAAATATTTTGTCACATTTATAGATGATAGCACAAAATATTGCTATGTATATTTGCTTAAAAGCAAAGATGAAGTTATTGAGAAATTTGTTCTCTATAAGCAAGAAGTTGAAAACCAACTTAATAAGAAAATTAAGATGGTAAGAAGTGACCGTAGTGGTGAATATGTAGAACCATTTAGTGAATTTTGTGCACAATATGATATTATTTACGAGGTTACGCCACCCTATTCACCTCAGTCAAACGCAAAAATCGTACCTTAAAGGATATGATGAATGCGATGCTGATAAGTTCTGGATTGTCATAGAACATGTGGGGGGAAGCCATTTTATCGGCTAATTACCTTTTAAATAAGGTACCCCGAAAGAAAGAAGATAAAACCCCTTATGAATTGTGGAAAGCTAGAAAGCCTTCTTACAAATACTTGAGAGTGTAAGGGTGTCTTGCAAAGGTAATGGTACCTACACCAAAGAAGATGAGAATAGGTCCAAAAACAGGTGATTGCATCTTCATTGGTTATGCCCACAATAGTAGTGCTTATCGGTTCCTTGTGTATGAATCTAAAAACCCTAAGATTCACAAGAACACGATAATGGAATCTAGGAATGCATCATTTTTTGAACATGTATTTCCTTGCAAATCCAAAGAGGATGGTCCAAGTTCATCTAAACGAACATTTAAGACTATTGAAGAGAATAGTCAGGATCATCAAGAAGTTGAAACTGAATATGAAGAGGAAGAGCCTAGACGAAGCAAAAGAGCAAGGACAGAAAAATCATTTGGACCTGACTTTCTGACCTACATGCTAGAGGCTGAACCTTAAACTTTCAAAGAAGTTGTAAGCTCATCTGAGGGTCCTTTATGGAAAGAAGTCATAAAGAGTCAAATTGATTCCATCATGCAAAATCATACTTGGGAATTAGTGGACCTTCCTCCAGGAAGTAAACCGCTAGGTTCTAAGTGGATTTTCAAATGCAAAATGAAAGCTGATGGAACAATTGACAAGTATAAGGCTAGACTTGTTATAAAAGGTTATAGACAAAAAGAAAGCCTTGATTACTTTGATACTTATTCTCCTGTAACGAGAATAACCTCCATAAGAATGATTATAGCGATTGCCGCTTTGCGGAATCTTGAAGTACATCAGATGGATGTAAAAACTACTTTTCTTAATGGAGACCTTGAAGAGGAAATCTATATGGAACAACCAGAAGGTTGTATTGCTCCAGGACAAGAAAAGAAAGTCTGCAAATTGGTGAAGTCCTTGTATGGGCTTAAACAAGCACCAAAGCAATGGCATGAGAAATTTGACAATGTTATGATGTCAAATGGGTTCAAAATTAATCAGTGTGACAAGTGTGTTTATGTCAAAAGAACAGACGATGGATATGTTATTCTTTGTCTGTGTGTAGATGACATGCTAATCGTCGGTAGTAATGATCGGATGATCAAATCTACTAAAGATATGTTGAACTCTAGATTTGACATGAAAGACATGGGACCTGCCGATGTGATTTTAGGAGTCAAAATCAAAAGGTCACCTGATGGACTCATCTTGAGCCAATCACACTATGTGGACAAGATACTTGACAAATTTAGTAAAAATGACACTGGCGTGGCCAGAACACCAATTGATACTAGTCAACATCTGTCCAAAAATAGAGGAGAAAGTATATCCCAGGTGGAATATGCTAGAGTGATAGGTAGTTTAATGTACTTAATGAATTGTACAAGACCAGATATTGCCTATGCTGTAAGTAGTCTAAGTAGATTCACGAGTAATCTAGGAGATGATCACTGGAAAGCGATTGTTAGAGTACTTAGATACTTACGGTATACTCGTAGTTATGGGCTACATTATATAAGAGATCCTGCTATTCTTGAAGGGTATTCTGACGCAAGTTGGATATATGATATATAGGATTCTAAAGCTACAAGTGGATATGTATTCACTATGGGAGGCGCAGCAGTTTCATGGAAGTCCTCAAAGTAGACGGTAATAACCAGATCTACTATGGAATCTGAATTTGTAGCCTCGGATAAAAGCGGTGAAGAAGCTGAATGACTAAGGAATTTCTTGGAGGATATTCCTAAATGGCATAAACCTATGCCTACAATATGCATACATTGTGATAATAAGTCTGCTATTGGAAGGGCACAGAATGTGATGTACAATGGTAAGTCGAGACATATACGTCGTCGACATAATACCGTTAGACAACTAATCTCGACTGGAGTCATAACATTAGACTATGTGAGGTCTAAAGAAAATATTGCGGATCCGTTAACTAAAGGTCTAAATAAAGATCAAGTTGAGAAAACATCAAGAGGAATAAGACTTAAGCCCATAAAAGAATAGGTCAAAATAATGGAAACCCAACCTTGTTGACTGGAGATCCCAAGATCTAGGTTCAATGGAACAACTAAACTGAATAGACCGAGTAAGATCACTGTAAAGGTTACCCCAACCCATTCTTATATAAAAACAGTGATACCTGTAAGGAAAGGTTAAGCAGTTTGCTTTTAATGATTCTAAAGCGTCGAATACGTTGGAATTCGAGTGGAGTAATACGGGTTACTCTTAAGTAAGAAATCACCTATGTGAGAGAGAAGTGGGGCCGCTTCAAAGGAGAATTGCTGGGCTCAATTCCTTAGAAACTCTTGTAGAACCAGGGAGATGGTCATGGCCAAAATGAACATAACCATGAGAACTGAAACTGTGTCAGGAAAATATCTGTGTGAGGTATGTTATCGTTTACACAAATGGCAGAACAGTTCAAGGACATCGCGTCTACTGGACAGCCAGTAAAGTAAACATACTTTCACAAGGGAAGGTTCAAGGGTTAACGCCTACCTATCCTATGCAGATATTAACCCTCCCATTATAACCCTCTATTTTTCAAATACCTTTAAGGATTTGCAACCCTCTATATTTAAGCAAATCCTTAAAGGTATGGATTAATAGGTGATTATGAGCTTCATAATCATGAAAAATAGAGGGTTATAACCAATGGTTTAATGGGAGATTATGAGCACCATTATCATAATTATGAGCTTCATAATCATGAAAATGGAGGGTTATAACCAATGATTTAATGGGAGATTATAAGCACCATTATCATAGAAAATGGAAGGTTGCAACCAATGTCATTATGCACATAAATTCTAAATAATGCCTCATTATAATGAGGATTGTAATGTCTATTCTCTTAAGCCTATATAATAAACTCTCCTCCACATGTTTGAGACACACACAAATTTTGCATAGAATTTGCACTCACCAAGTCATAGAGTTTTTCCTTTGTTTTTCAAGTTCCATCTAGTTTTTGTTGTAGTCATTTTTTGGTGATAGAAAGAAAAATAGTTTCAAGTTCGCCGAAAACGGTATCCAATAGTGCTTAAGATTCTGTTGGTAGTCGTTGTATCCGAGGAGACAGACGTCCGTAGAATCCTCGTGCACAACCGGAGGGGACGAATCTGTTTTAAGGAAAGCGTGACCTACACGTGCCTCGACCTTTCATCTGTTCAATTTCTACTTTAGTTCAGTTGAAGTTGAAGGTTTTGTTATACCTATTTAGTTATTTTCATTCTTAAAAATTTGTAACTTGTTTGTTTTATTCATGCAATATATTGTCAGAAATTCCTTTATCCATATTCTATGTTGTATTTACTAACAATGTATTGTTTGATCATTACCTAATTATACAATCACAATACTAATATTATTGTACCTAACAAGCTTCATTAGTTAATAAAATTTGAGAAATAAAAGTTTAGTAATGCATTGTTTGATCATTGCCTAATTATATAGTCACAGTACCGATATTATTGTCCCTTTAAAGCTTCATTAGTGAACAAAATTTGATAAATAAAATTTTAAGTAAGGCATGTGATCTTATTCTTCAAGAGGGTGAGAAAGATGAAAGAAATATTGGTGGATTGCAAAATAATAATACTTGCCAAACTTTAATGGATTTTCAAACAAATTATTTATTTAAAAACGAAAAATGAAAAATATGTTTCATAGAACGAAAGAGAGTTTATTAAAAGGAGATCGGGCATAAAAGGAGACCCTAAAGGTCTGTTTGGTAAATAGATTTGAATTAGTGATTTGATTTGAGTTAGAATTTGAGTTAGTGATTTGAATTGTTATCCAAATTTGTGTTTTGATGTGCATTTAGGTTTTAATCTAAGTATGGAATAAAATTGAAATTTGTGTTTGGAAGGGTAGTGAAAATAGTTTTTGATTTATCAACAAATCTAATAAAATCTTAATTTTGATGATCCTAAAAAAATACAATATGGATATTAATTTATTCATCTCTTTACTATGAACACAATGAAAAAAGTGTAACACCCGAAAATTTCTAATGCATTAAAAATGCATTAAGTTAAGGATTATATTAAGATGAAAAGTACAGTTTAAGGAAAAATACAATATAATAATATGAAAAATTATACAGTATTAGAATAATACAGTATAAGAAAGTACATTGATAAAGTTATACAGTATAAAAATTACACTACAAAAGTAATACAGTGTAAGAATTAGACTGTTTAAGGTCATGTAGTACATAAATTGGACTGTTTAAGTTAAAGCAGTGTAGAAATAATGTAGAAATAATAATACTATTTAGAGAATATGGATAAATAAGAAATATTATGTTTGGCCTCCAAAAATAAACCAGAGGCAAGTAAAATATTTTATACAGTCTAGGAATATGTTTTTGCACTGATTTTACTACGGCAGTATAAGAAAAATATTGTGTGGTAAAAAATTACACAGTGTAAATTTTGGGGCCCACCAAGTGGACTCCCAATTGGATTTCATTGGGCCACCATGCCATGAAAGGTGGCCCAATCCCATAGAGACACCTAGTAACCCAATGGGTTACTTGATGGGTCACCTAAAAGGATAAGTAAGCATTTAATGCAAGTTTAGCCAAAAAAATTTTCCTTTCTTCTTTCTTTCCGAAACAGGCAGCCATTGATGGACTTCTCGAAGAATTTTTCAACTTCACATCTTAGCAAAATAGCTCCAATTAAGTTCAAGAGGCAAAGGTCAAGGAATTTTAACAAGTTTTAAGGTAAAAACCTAAACTTTTTTCAAGTTTTCAAGGGATTTTTCATGGGTTAAGGGAGAAGTTAACTCAAGGTATTTGTGCATGAAAATGATGCCTAGGAAGGAGTTTCAAAGGAGCCTTGGCAGGCTAGAAATCACAAAGTATTATTTGGGTAAGTTTTGATTTTTAAAGTTTTAAAATTATGTGATTTTTATTTTGATTTTTATCCTTTTAAGGGTATGTGGGCTTTCAAGCAAAGTTTTGCTTAAATCCCATAGATACATGAATTATGGCATGTTGATCTTGTGTAAAGTTAGGGTTGAATTGTTGAAAAAATTAGTTTTTGCAAAGAGTACTATTTTTGTAATTTCAGTACTAATTTTACAAAAATGATAAGTGGGCATGAAAATGATTGAAACAGGAATTGGAACTGCCCTTGTAAGGGTAGAGATGTTGATTAAAAATAGATTTTTACAAAAAAGCCCCAAGGACTACATAGAAAGAAAAAGTTTCTTCTCTGCAGAATTGAAAAATGCCCAAAAAACCCCTGTACAATGGGAATTTTGAAAAAGTCAAAACATGAAAGTTGTAGATCTCGATGAAACTGTTAGGTATTACAGACAGTTTGTCAAAAATCTCAACTATTTGTGAGATTTTAATTTTACAAGAATTTATTAAAATTGAAAAAAAAATTAAAAGGGCAAAAATGTCATTTTTCTAAAGGATTTTGAATATGGTACTTTAAGCAAAAATGTTTCTCATGAAAAATGGGGACTAATGCTTTAAAAAGATTATTTCCGGTTCTGGGGGAAAAAATGTAAATATTTTTATATTTCAGGCCAAAATTATAAATTATGTAAAAATTGAGTTTTCACTAGGCAATATTGGTTTCCTACACTGCTGTAGGTAGTAAGTATCGTAGATGCTAAGTTTTAAAGGATTTAAATTTTAGTCAAGAAAAGAAGGAAAGAAAAACGTTAAGGGCAAAATGGTCATTTTATGAAAAATGGCCAAAACGGACCTGAAACGCCCAATGTTAAGAAACTTTCCTTAGTAGGATTTTTTTTTTATTATGTAGGTAATGAAATGTTAAAGTTAAGCAATGAGTTTTATTAAGTTAAGAAATAGACGAAAAACCCATTAGGGGTAAAATCGTCATTTTTAAGTTAAACGGCTAAATAGAGTTGAACACTCTGAATTAGCATAACGTTTTTAGACAAAAGATGTTCCGTAATGCGTTAAGTAACGAAACCGTCACATGGGACAGGGGATTTAAGAGGAAATGAATGTTTAATGTTTATGTTTTATTATCAATCGAGTGGATTGATAATAAAGAAAGTTAACTAATTAGTCGGGTGTCGTATGATCAGGACACAGAGGCCGACTAAAGGAATGAAAAGGAATGGGAAAGGAATGGAATAGAAAACGCTAGAGCATAGTCTAGGTAAGTTTTAAACCTTACCTACAGCATGAAGTAAATGATTTGTAAATATTTATGTATACGTTTGAAAATGAGTTTGCAATTATTATGCAAGTTTCTTTTAAAGTATGTTTGCATTTATTATGCAAATAGTTTTAAAGATTCAAAGAAAGATTTGCAACGAATTTGCAACTGTTATGTTTAAAGTCTATTTGTATATTGATATACATAATGTTTTTAAAAAGTTCAAGTTATGATTTTTAATGTATTTGAAGTATGGTTGCATGTGAAATGCACAAGATTTAAAAGAGTACAAGTTATGATTTGCAAAATGTGTTTGCACTATATGTTGCATTTGTTATGCAATAAGTTGCATTTGTTATGCAATAAGTTTTAGAAAACAAGTTATGATTTGCAAAGTGTGTTTGTGTTCATGATGCCTTTGTTATACAATTAGTTTCAAAATACAAGTTATAATTTAAAAAAGGTGTTTGCGTTTTATGTTGCATTTGTTATACAATAAGTAACATTTGTTATGCAATAGATTTTACAGTATACGCTATGAATTGCAAGTGTATTTGTATATGATGTGATTGCATTTGATATGCTCACTAAAGTTAATAAAAAGGTAACGTAAAGATAAAAAGAAAGTGTCGTATCAACCTCTTTGTTGTGAGGTAATAAAAGTAAAGTTAAAGTTTGACCTCCTAGATGTGAGGTATATGAACTCGATATTCGCTGGTCTCAAATCTTCCGCAAGAGAAGCATCATGTTAATGATCTCAAGATTAATGATGTTAGTACGAACACTAAAGTAAGATAAGAAAGATAAGGAACAAAGGATGGAAAGTTAAAGTAAGATAAGGAAAGATAAGGAACAAGGATAGAAAGTTAAAGTAAGATAAGGAAAGTTAAGAAACAAAGATAGAAAGTTAAAGTAAGAAAAGAATGATCATAAGACGCTCATAATTAAAGTTCATAATTGAACATAAATGGAGACGTGCATTTTGATTTTACTGGTTTTCCCTGTTATGAAACATTTATATGCTATGGAAAACATTCTGATGAATGTTTTATATTAAGTGTTTATGAAAACATAAATGACGTTTATGAAGAGCAATATGAGGATTGTTTTATGTTAAATATTTTATGAAAAGCGTTTATAAAAAACGTTATAGAAATTGCTTTATGAAAACGTTTATGAGAAACGTTATAGAAATGTTTTATGAAAAATGTTTTAAGAAAAAGGTTTTTATGAGAAAAGTTTCTAAAGCATGTTTTAAATTATTTGTGAGAATATGTTTGAACTTATTGAACGAAAGCTCATTAAAAAGTTTCTTCATGCTGTAAGTAGTTTTATGGGCGACTAATAGGACCCGTTAGAAGAGCTAGGTGCTGTGGAGGACAAATGCGAGGATTTGGGTATAGATACCACCACAGTATGTTTCCGTTGCTGTTCAAAGAAAAAGGTTTTTTCACTATTTGATTTAGAGTTTTCAAAATTTTAAGAAAATCAAAGTTTTAAGAAATATTTTATGAAATGTTTTATATAATTACAAAGTTAATGTTTCTTAATAAGTTTTAAGAAATGATTTGAAATAGTTTTAAAGTCAAGTGTTGAGCGAGGTCTCAACTTGAAATGCGACAGAGGTCGCATCAGTTCTAAAGAAAGTTTTAAAGGATGTTAAAAAAAATTATTCAGTATGTTTTTTACTAAGTAAGTAAGATTACTATTTAAGTAATGATGTTTTAAGTAAGTAAAGTGACTATCCGAAAAGGCGGGTCGTCACAAAAAGAATCATCTTAACTGGATATCAAATGAAGAAGTTATGATTTTTTTTTCTCAAATATAGGAAAGAGAATTTTAGTTTTTACTATATCAATGATGTTCGAGTATCAAAAGTTTATGGAGGAACGAGAACTCTAAAAACTTAGATTTTTGATACTCAAAGGATTTGGATTTTTAGGGAAACAAATACATATCCAAAGGATTCTTAATACTTGAATACAAATTTAAGTCTATTAAGTTCAAATAATACTAAAAAACAAACGGACCTTTAGCATATACCGGTCATGGAAGCACCGGTTCGGTCTAAATTCTATATGATAATTTAATTAAAAACTCTTACCCACAAATAAAATAAAAGATATTGGAATAGTTGGTGGAATATTCTTGCAAACGCGGTACATGGACGGTAGAACTATACTATATTAGGATTGGGCAAATCAGATTGTTGTATTCAAAATAAAATAGCGCACGTATATAGGAGATATATTCTTGCCAAATGCTAATTATTAGCTTTTTGATTTTGAATTTTTTAGGCTTAACTATTACAATTGGATTCCTTTCTACTTTCCATTCGAATAGATTCTTGCTCATTTATTGTTAATTTCATGATTTTCTACTAATTAGGAAGAGGAGAATTAAAAAGATGGAGCATCAAGAAATAACTTCATGTGTAATTTAGTTTTAGAGTTAGTGATTTAATTATTTCTAATCCTTTGATGTTTACTCTAGAAATCATACAATCATCTCATGACAATGTTTATAATAAATCATGCATTCATCTCATAAGGGTAAACAAAAAAAAAATTAAATAAATAGAATAAATAAGAAGTTTTATTCTAAATAAATGTCTAACTATAAATGTATTAGGGGCAACATTTCAAACACGTATCTTGAGGATTTTTTATATTTATGTTATTTATAAATGTGATTTGCAAGTCCTTATAATATATACAGATATCTAATGTACGGTGTTTTTTTAATCTTGATGGTTTGTAAGTGCTTTTGAAATTCCCTACCGACCACGTAGAATTTTGATATAATAATAATAAGAAAACCGAAAGGTAAATAATAGATTTTTTTAACAATATTCATCCCTCTTTTCTCTTTCCCTGTGTTAGTTTGTCCCAATATTATCGAGGTAGCAAAGTTTTATCTATTTGGTTGGACAAGGTTACATTCTAAGGTTGATGACAACGTTTTTGGTCGACTCTCTAGGTACTTCCCTTTTGTTTGTATTTTGAACTCCTAGCTTTTGACTAATGCTTTGTGCAAAGATGTTATGTTGAATAATCCTTTATATAGACTTCGTACTTTTTAATTACAAAATCTTTGGATTTCCATTAAAGCTACATAGCTTGATTTGATTTCTAAATTCAGTATTCTATTCTTTATGAAGGTACGGACTTGACATAATTTATTTATTAATATTTACTTTTTTATTTTTTTATTTTGTTGAATTTTAAGACTTGAAATAAACTTTATTATTTCCTAAAATTTTATAAGCCTAACTACATTTTGTTTCAATGTTTCGATTTCCCAAAATCTTAAATAAATAGGGTTTAAATCGGCATAAGTGGACTCATGCTCTGAAGTCTTAAAATTAAAATAATATAATAATTACATAACAACATACTAAGTTTACAATTGAAGCAAAACCTAAATATGGGACAGTATTAAACAACACAATATAAAAATGCACATTTTTGGTGAGGACTAGCTACCCTGAGAATTAAATAATGTAATGTATTTAATCAATAAAGAGTTTAATATTTATTTCATATTTTAGTTTGTTATCTTTATGTTCATTTTATGTTGAATATATCATAAGCAAACAAAAGTCTAAGACTGTCAATCTAAACCTTTTTAAGATCATGCATATGATAGATAGATTATCCAAAAGACATGAATATTAAGGTGATAGTCAAAATATTATAGGTCCACAATTGAGGGAATAAAGTTGAGCACTTTATTCAATATAAGATTGTTATGTTGTCTACATCCCTAATGAGACATGGTTTGTCTTAGTCATCAGAATCGGACTTTACGAGTAGAAATATTGGTATATTATCATGTCACTCTTTGGGGTGGGGGTCAGTAAGTTTTAGGTAAAAAAGTTAAAATTAAGGTAAATAAGGCGAATTAAACGATGTAAATAAAGAAAAAATAAATAAATATATGTAGAAAGTAAATAAATATCATCGACAGTCATCATCACGTGAATGCCACGAAGGTAGGGCCGAGATCTTATTATCATTCATCATCACGTGGATGCATACCACGAAGGTGGGTAGACAGATAATATACAAATAACAAGAATATCAGCGGTCACTATCACTTGAATGCCACGAAGGTAAGACCGAGATCTTATTCTCATTCACTATCACGTGGTCGATTACCACGAAGGTAGGTACGTAAATAAAATACAAATAACAAGAATGATAATACAAAAATACTGAAAATCATCGTCTCTAAGATACATTAAAAATATAAAATTAACAGAGACGAAAACGACATCAGCATCGAGACAAGTTGTACAGTTCACATATCATACAACAGTCCCAGAGAAAATACCATTTCTACTCAAAGAGCCAGGTTTCAATCCTGGGACCTTTCTTCCTCTTTAAACCTGGAAGGGGGAATTTTAAAAATAGGAAAAAGTGAGCGGAAGGCTCAGTAGGATAATTAGTTAAAAACAAGTTACTTAAAAACAATAATCACAGATAAAAATATCATTCGTAAACAAATCTCAAGATCTTGACAAAAATCAATAAACACTTGCTTGTAAGAAATTTGATAAAAGATTACCGTATGGGTTTTGAAAATCTAAAAAGAATATCAAAATACTATTCTTCAAAGTCAAAAACAGAAATTATTTTCTATAATCATTTAAAAATCGAGCATTTGGCTAAAACAATTTAAAAAGGGTAGCCAAAGAAAGGGATAGAAATATATATACATATATATCTTTATATATATATATCCTACCTCATTTGAAATTCTAATAATATAAGCTCTAAATAAAATCCAACGTAAGCTCCAATCAACATTCAAGAGTTTAAAAACTACGTTTAAAATTAGAAATTACTTTCAACAAATACATTATGATAACTTAATTATCAGTGTGCCTTTTGACTCAAAATAATCATAATACAAAATCATAATCCTTTTTGAAACATTTTGGAATCATTAAACTTTGAAAACTAGAAATAAAAATACAAATTTCAAAGTTCACAGTCAGCCTGCCGAATATCCTAGTTCGGCCTACCAAACTTGCATTAGTTCGGTCTGCCAAAGATATAAATCCAGCCTGCCGAACTTATGAATCCGGCCTACTGAACTTTGAGTTCGTCATACTGATCTGTTGCGATCTAGAAAGTTTCGGATCTCGGGTTTTCTCAAATCCGAGTTCAAAAACTCATTTAAAACTTTTTTTTCAAAGCATGAATACAATAAAACATGATAGAATAACAAAATAGAACCTATTTAAACACTTTGCAACAAGTTTTCAAGCGAATCTAAGTGTAAATCCAAGAAAATGTAAAAAACTAGTTTAAATCTCTTTTTTGTTCAAATCAAGCTGGGATTTGTGTTAATTTGCCATAAACTCAGAGTAAAGGTTATTTAAACTTAAACAAGCTCGGATTGCAAAATACATCAAAGATTCAAAATGAAAATAAAAAATTTTGGAGAAAAAGGGCTAACCTTTAATTGGACATTTTTGAAGAAAAACTTGATGGATTGAACTCATTTCTCAGCTTCAAATCATCGATAATGGAGATTGGGATTGAAAATTTTTAGAGAAAAATGAGAGAGAGTGAGTAACGGGAGCGAAAGAGGGAAAACAAGAGAGAAAATGAGAAAAAGAGAGAGGGAAAGAAAAATAAAGCATGGCTCAAGGGCATTTTTGTAAGTATAGGAAAATGTGGTGTAAAAATATCATTTGATATTTTAAGAACTAAAAATCAAATTTTCAAATATAACAATTGCAATAAAATCTTAAATGACTGAAATTGATAATAAATTTACACTTGGCACACTTAATAATTAAACTTAACATAATTAATTCCACTTTGAAATTCAAGGGTGTTATATGTCATTGGTGATAATGTATTAGAACTGAACTAAAAATGAATTGATTTATTTAATAAATCCATTTGAATAAATCAATTCACTTTAGACAATTGTGCGTGTTACAACTTAAGCTTGAAATGAATCAATGGGTATGTATTCTTGACTTGTTTATTTCGATGTACAAAGGGCTGATATCCTAAATTATATGAAAGTACGTATATCGGTATGTTAGAGACGTGATGCTTAAATGATATGGACTCATTATTCATAGATACAGAATCCATGGCTCTTCTGTAGAGTCAATGCTATTCTCTTATAGGCATTATCTTGTAACTGAAAACTATAACGCTCAATCATTTAAATACATGTATGTAGTAAAATAGTATACTATTCGTATTGGTTATGAATAGTAAATATTCCAATGATGAGGTAATGAAACATTAGATGAATATAATCATGAACGTAAAACAAAATTTATCTTTAAGCCGATTATGAATATCCTATTGGGATATTGTATATTATGATCTGTCATAAACGTTTAACTTATTAAAGTTTCATAATTTATATATAGTTTGAGAATATAGCTTTAAGCTTTTAGTGGAATAACTTTAAAGTTTATAATTATAAAATGTACATGTCAGGGATATATTATTTGATAATTATAAGAGCTTGATCTATATATATCTATTGGGTACCCTTTGCTAGCTTATAAATTTTTCTATAATGGCACGGCGTGTTTGTCTAACATATTGGTAACTTATGTTAGTTCTTAAAATTCGTTAAACTTTGTTTAACTGAATTTAACAATTCATGTTTAGTTTTTTGGTTGAATTAATGTTATGAATTAATTTAAGATAAATATGTTGAGTTATTTGAATATCAGATTATTTGTATATATTTTATTTGTTGACGGTGGGAATTCGCAGAACAATAACACTCGTAAATTACCCTCGTCATGGTATGTGTTCACTCAAATTTATTGAAAGTGTAGAAAATTAATTAGAACACTAAAAATTATAGTGATTTACTCGTTGAGAGCTATGTCTATTTTGGAGAGATTTTTTTTTTTTTTTTAACTATTTTGCTTCTGAGTACATGCACAATGTGATCACAAGAGACCTAAGGCTTTATCCTCAGGTTTCATCCCTATTTATAGACCCTTGATGAAATACAATTAATAACAGAAAATATAAATCAATTTAATTCTAAAAAATATCTTTGTTTCTTATTTATCAAAACTGATTCCCATTATCTTGCAGTTAACCTCTCCCCCTAATCACGCGTGGGACATTGCTCTCCTGAGTTCGAGGAGAGTTGATTATCTTTCCTATTCAAATTCGCCCTTTGATGTTCATTAAACCTAATAATCTTGTTATTTCTTCTTACTTGATCTAGTTTATCTCAACGTCTTGGGGAGCTTTCTTAATGCCGTTCACCAGATGATCTCTTCCTCTAGACTTAGGCTTTCGTTAATCGTGGGCCACTAGGCTGCCGAGATTACCTACAACAAAAAGCATTACTTCTTTGCTAACATAGTCATGCCCTGATTAAAACATGTACAATTACAAAATAACTCTCAATAAATATACATGCACGTGCCCTTTTTCTTTGTTGTTGTTAAGATTTAACGACCAGATGTATAAAAAAGAATAATCTCATATATTCTCATAGATGGAAATCTTGTTTTATTTGGCGGGACAAATAATGAGATCAACCCCCTTTTTTTTTTTTTTTCTACACAGCATTGTCGTTTGAGATGGACCATGATATATTGTCATTTAATTAATTACGTTAATAATACCTTAATTTTAAGTTCTTGAAGAAAAAAAAAGTTTCTTATTTATCTGAATCTAGGAAAGGAAAGAATACGAAAATTAATTAAGGAAGGCCAATCCAGATAGCTTGTGTATTGTTATGTAGTAGATCAGTATATTGTAATCACATTAAAGTGAGGATTGGAGAGAAGGAAAAAGAGGGGTGTGCTGATTTAAGTGCTACTGTTGTAGGGAATCAACCATTGGTCCGCATCAATAAAAGACACATTCAGGAAAACAGAGGCATCTGTGTCATTAAGTCTCTGTACATAAGGAGCCCTCATGCTCATATTAGCTCCTGGGCCTGAGCAGTCATATTCGCCATAGAAAATAGTCCTGCACTAAGTAATAATTATGTTATGTCATTAACTAAAATAAAACAAAACAAAAAATTAAAAATCAAAATTAACATTACAAAGGGCACTCACTGTAGTGATGATAGATGATAACACTGCTCTATTAGACTAACTAAAACTTAATAAAAATTACCCATTAATTAAGTGAATAGAATTGATTTTTATGTGATAATAACGTACTGGTCTCTTGTTGGATCATTGAAATCATTCCAACCCTCGGGGGCAATGATATCGGACATTGTCGTGTGGCCAAAGACAACACGTGAAAATGGCCTCCAAGCTCGGCCAAGCCAGACTCTACCGGTGCCACCGATGGTACAGTTGACGAATGCAAAGCCGGTGTTTTCGTCTTTTGAAGTTCTGCCGTGTGCTGTCACACATCCGTCTATGAACTTGGACCCCTCCGCCACTGGGTTCGCCATCGAAATCAGCACGCAATCCTGTAAGAACACATTTATTAGTTCGCATTCAACAACCTTTAACCAGTAATTATGTAACATAGCTACTATAATTTCTTATAATCATCCGATGCATCACAAGGAAGTTTATAATCATAAGAAAAGTCAATGTCGTATAGAAAGTGTACATTAGAACAAGTAATACTAGTATTACACGTGATTCCCTCTTTATTTATTGATTAGTATTGGGCGGTCACATGGGATGGGTCCCGTTTTAGAACGTCTTATAAACACAATGAATAAGGGTTGAAGATGGACATAATGATCTATAAACACATCTGTTAATCTTTTTAAATTCTATTATACATATACATATACACACACACACATAAAGTACTTTTAGATGCTCGGCGAAGTAAAGGAAAATTGGAGTGACGATTTCCTAAGCCTAAACGTTATTAATTAACTAGCAAAGATTATTTATTGGCTCTATCCAGTGATAGTACTGTTAAGTACTCTTTCTCTGTGTCTGGATCTGTCATGAGTCCGATGTCTCACAAGAGATTCGCATGAGCTAAAGAAACATTACTTAAAGTTGAAAGCAAGTTTGAAATAATTTTTTAAGTATCTAATAGTTTTTTGCTCCGATTTTTAAGTAAGTAATTGAACATAAATACAGTTTTTTTACAATAAATTCATATAATATAGTTTTTTCTGGGTAAATTTGTTATATTTACGGTTAAAAGCAAATGTTGTCGTTTATTTTATATTGCATATCCAACTAATGCCTAGTTATTATTATTATTTTTTTTTTACAACTAATGCCTAATTAATAACGTTTTCACACCATCAATTTAATGCACGCACGCTTGGTTTGCAAACCTACTAGTATTGTATTAGCCATACCTTAGCAATGTAGAAGTCTAAAGTCTAAACTGAAATAATTGAGTTATTTTATCCACTTACATGATTGGTTATTTATAATATATATATATATATATATATATATATATATATATATATATGTATGTTTGTTTACACGTAATTGGCATCACTCGTAATACACATCAATGGCGTGTTTATGTATACAACACGGGCAAGATTCGAAGTGAGTGGAATTCAGAGTGAGAAAGACTAGGAAAACTTTATGCAACTTTATTCACATGTGAAGACATCACTGCTTAATGAGAAATTAGGATTCAACAACAGTTATGTTAAAATTTTTCACGACGTCGGTTTTAAAAATAATCCTGAAACGTAGAGTCAAGAAAAGGCTTCATATTTAGTTATAAACTGTGGTGAAATATCCACGTGGAATCTCCACGTTACGTCAATTTAAGCACTTTTAACAACGGTTTAAAAAGAGATCGTCATAAAAAATCAAAATAAGTTTAAAAGAAGTTATTAATGTTTATCAAAAATTTATTTCCTTGCTCAACCACAGTTTCTACAAACATTATTCGCAAATATCAACTCATTTTTGTGGTATAGAGAAGGGGGAGAATTGAGAAAGTTTAAAACTTTGTGAAAAGAAGAAAGGACGGAAAAAGTAATCCGATTTTGCTTCTTAAAATTTCCAACTGGCAACCCTGTTTTTAAATTTTGAAACAAAAATTACTAAATGTCAATATAGTTGACGTCAAAAATTGTCCTTTAATTATTTTGTGGACATTGGGCGGCAGTTTTTCAAAAATCATCATGAAAAGTTAACCCTTTAATGTTTTTTTTTTTTGGTAATGCATGCTAATTTAGTTGTCATTTTCTAATTATTACAACACGCTACTTCTATAAATAAATGATAAATGAACGTGAATCTTATCATGCAATGAAATTTTTAGGAGTTTTCTATAAAGTCATTCTCATGAAGTACTTTTAGAGTCCAAACATTGGCCTTCGAATATAAGGTACCTACGTAACTGAAAGCACAAATTTAGAATATGTACTTGGTAATCAACGCAGACACAATATGTATAAGCAAAATATATAGGGCGATAATCAGAGAGCAATCAATTAAAAAAGAAAACCCAAAAATTATATGAAACAAAATATAAGAAAAACTAATTTTTACCTCATACAAGGACCTTGCATTCCCAAAGATAAAGTCGATAGAGCCTTGAATGTAGCAATCTTTGAAGTAATGCCGACCCTTATCATCATGAAGGGTGTCTTGTGCTCCAAAGAATCCACAGCCCCAGAACGCAGCTTGGTCTCCGGAGACCCTAATTGCCACTCCTTGAGCTCCAACATCACCAGGCTTTGGAATCGGAGCTAGATTCTATACATAACTCAAATTACGTTAATCTTACAAAAAGACTTTTTATCTCTATTAAGTTTCATTCCCAATCATACTTAGAAGGTAGCGCCCACTA
Organism: Artocarpus heterophyllus; assembly: GCA_025403435.1. Classification (NCBI taxonomy): domain Eukaryota; kingdom Viridiplantae; phylum Streptophyta; class Magnoliopsida; order Rosales; family Moraceae; genus Artocarpus; species Artocarpus heterophyllus. The sequence continues at coordinate 16,295,964 of CM046347.1, read as the reverse complement.
TTTTGTAATTAGCAGGAGTAAAACCCTTTTGAGTCACGTAAGTTCCGATCCAAGAATTAATTAACATTAAGTACATACATGTGTGTGTAAGTATTCATACGAAATTTGTACTTTGAATAATAAGCTATAAAAAAAAAACGGCGGTAATTATCTCTCACCATGAAGCTCATGTTCCGGGCAATGAAGTTGTCAGAGAAAACTTGAACGGAGCCACTGAAAAACGTTCCGTGCGATGAGTTTGCTGTGTCGTTCCAGACAATTGCAGTCGAAGTATAGCCTTGTCCTTGAAATGTTATGTTCGGTTTGGTTCTTGGAACCATCACTTTCTCACTGTTATAATCAAGGACAGGACAGGATAATATTGATCATACTATCCTCATGGAGGTAACAAACTCGTGCAAGAAATTAAAAAGTTAAAGTGAATGAGCTCATATAGATTAGGATCTTTCAATTCTATTTGCGTATTAGTATGGGTTTCTGTTTTTAATGACAAGTGCAGGCATTCTTTTCTCTTAATATAGATTTTTTTTTTTTTTTTTACTATTAGGGGTTTTGAATAATGTATATCGCCATGAGGACTGGTTTTGAAAAGAAAGATTATGGCCTTCCTTCGGCATTATTTTCATTGTTTCTATCCCACTCTTTGGGTACTTTACTTTTTTTTTTTCAAACTCTTTTAAATAATTTTTTCTTTTAAAAAATTGATAAAATGGAAGGATGTTTGGTGTGTGATTAGATTAGCTGTAAGTGCTAACTTAGATGGGATGCAATTCTGATCTTGGTTCTAATTACCTCTATTCATGTACTTTAAAAAATTAAAAGAGATTATGCATCAAGGTAATTAATTAAGCACTACTTACTAGTAAAGGCCAGAATTAATCCATACTATGGTTCTCTTCTGGCTAGGAGGAGTGGTGGGAACTGCGTCCACAGCGCCTTGGACTGTGGTAAAATTGCAACATCCATTTCTATCCACACAAATAATAGAGGTAGTGTTAGGGTCTATAGAAGGAAATTCAGGTTGAAAATCGTCACAAATCGACGTCACTTTGCCCTTGTTGGGACGTTTTCTGCGTTGGTGATCATGATCATGATGCCTGCTAATTGTGTAGGAGATTAGAGGTGAAATAATTGGGGAGGACAATAAGGTGGTAAGAGCAAGATCAACTAAGTCTTTGAAGGATGACGGTAATTTTGGGGTACTTGGATGGAACGTGGATGCCAAAAGTACTGCCAAGATTGCAAAAAGCGTGGTTAGAGATTTTATTCTGGGACTCATTATTTTTTGTTTTCCCCTGATTGGATTGTAATCAGAGGAAAAAAGTTTACAGGAGAGGGGAAGAGAGAATATTTGAACTGGGTTATTATATGTTGTGATCATAAATATATAAGTACACGCAATTGCCCCCCCCCAACCCCAAAAAAAAAAAAAAGGGGGCACAGGCACTTGAAGTGAAAGGGTTTGGTAACATGTCTTGCAAATTACCCTGTCCCTTTATAGAATTCTTGAAACAATATTTTCTAACCTACCAAACTTAGAATCGATGGCATGTTTGAATTTTTCTTTGCTCTTTTCTTTTTCATTCTCAATATGCATTTGTTGAGAGTAATGCTCAAATGGCCGGGTTTAGTTCATTCAAAATTCTTGCAATTCTGAAATTCCTAGCTTGAATCTTACAAAAGTTTTTTTTTTTTCAATTTTTTCTAATTGCATGCCTTGAAAAACTCCCAGCCATTAGTTAATGATTGAAGCACTTATATTAGTTTCGTCAAACTCTATCCTTAGTTATTCAACCTTTAATCCAAAGGCTGAATTATGAATTTGTTTAGCTTATCTGTATGGATAAAAAAATATAAATGCATATATATATATATATTTATATATACACACAGATATATGTATTATACATAATGCAGTATATTTTTTTCCACGTCCAATTAATTACAAAGGAAATCCGAGTGTTCAGAGAGGCAGTGCCGATCTCCATTTTTAAAACCATAATTATATTAAAGTTTTGCGTGCAAATCTATTTACAGAACCAAATCTATTATATTTCAAAGTTTGATAAAGTAATAATGGTCTAGAATGCATTTTCAGTTAAGTTTCTCTTTCTGTTTGTCATTTTCACTTATGGGTATTTCTATCTGACTTATTTTCTGTCTGTGTTTCATTCTAAGCAAGGCAAAACATTTATCAAACTACAAAGTCACCTTCCGTTTCAAGTAAGAGCTCATGTCTCAGGTCACTGCTGCTTACACTAAAAGTAGATTTGTATTTCTATACATCGCATATATATGTATATATATCTTTTATAATTAGTGGTCACAAAACCACGCTTAACTGCTTTCAATCTTGCTTCCTATGTACTGCTCGATACCCTCTCTCTCCCTCTTCCTCTCCCTCTCCCTCTCTCTCTCTCTGTTAACATGTAGCACACACAAGCCAGGATTTATTGGAATGTATGAATTATATATCTGCAAATTGTGTTGTATTTCTCTAAAAAAAAAATTATCTTATAGTTTTTTCTTTTTTGAATTCCTTCACAGCTGGACTTTTTGGAAGAGGAGAAGTAACAGAAATATGAGGGGCTTTTGCGGCCTACCAAATCATGTTGGCAAGTGATCTTAAATGTATAGGTTCAATAATGTTGGCGCAATAATGACTAAGCGATAGAAATACATGCGAATGAATCTCTTAGTAGAGTGTTTTCTACAAACCAGGCCCCGTTTGATACATGGTTAAGGCGTGAGATTGGGATTTTAATTAATTTCACTCCCATGTTTAGCACAAAAAAGATGGAATGATGACAACACTGCAAAGAAAAAAATTCTTGTCACAAACTCTTCTTGTAACACTTTTAATTGCAACTTTTTTTGTGACTAAATGTACTTTTAGTAATATTATTCTTGTGATTAGTATATGTTTATTTAGTCACAAATTCGTGGGTGTGCCTAATTTTTTTGCCATGGTGTTTTTAGTACAAAAAACATTTGAATGTGACTACAACTTGTTCCTATGATTAAAAATTTCATGGGTAAAAGTTTTATTCACAACAAATTTTGCAACTAAAAGTGTCATAAGTTGTTTCTAAAAGTGACATTTAGTCACCTAAAAATGTTGTGACTAAAAATTTTCTTCTTTTCTTTTCTTTTTTTAGTGAACACATTTTTGTGCAATCACATATCCTTCACTGTTACAAACTGGACTTTACACGACTCTTATTAGACAATAGTTTAATGAGAAAACATCATATAAAGATACATAGTTTTTATTAGCATTAAAAGTCGCGTGCTTTGGGTAACGGTTTCTGTAAAACCGTCGTCTAATTAATAACTTTTAGACGTCAGTACCATCATCTAATATGAATTATAATCCCGCTTCTACAAAATCAAACCTTATTTTTAGCACCATCGGCCTCCCTCGCTCTTGTTCTCACTCTCCAAAATCAAATCTTCATTGTCCTCTCCCTCCCTCCCTCCATTGTCCCCCATAGCCCCAATGCGGAGTCCCCACTGCGAAGCCCCCACTATTTCATAGAAACAATTTTGATTGCTAATTGTTTAATTCTTTTTCATTCTTATTTTAATGGAAATTTAAGATGAATTTGATGACGGTTATTTGTAAGACTTTAGACGATGGTTTTCTATGAAATTCTTGTAATTTATTAAGATTTTATATTTAGAATTTGTGAATGGAAACATTGTAATTAGGACTTGGTAAATTGTTTCTATGTTAATTTTATGTTAATTAATTTAGTTAGTGAGTTAGATTTAGTTTATAAGTTTTAGTTTTAATGTTATTAGCTAGTTTGAATATGTTACTTTAAGTTTTATATGTTATTTTTAGTGTCATTATATTGTAGTTTTATATATATATTTGGGAATTTGATATGAATTTGAGTTTGTAATTTGCAAAATTTTAGGTGATGATTTTCTATAAAATTGTTGTAATTAGTCATTAGGTTTTTATTTAGTAGTTAGGTTTTTATATTTAGTAATTAGTAATTAGGTTTTTATTTAGTAATTAGTAGTTGCTTCTATGCTAATTTATCGTTAGTTTTAAATAGTGTATTAGTTTTACTTTTAAAAGTTTTACTTTTAATGTTATTAGTTTGAATATGTTAGTGTAAGTTTTATATGTTTATAAGTTTTAGTTTTAATGTTATTAGTTTGAATATGTTAGTGTAAGTTTTGTATGTTTGTTTTAGTTTTAATTATATGTTACTTTTCCTATTAATATTAGTTTTAATTATATGTTTGCTTAATTTTTAATCATATGTTTAATTATTTGTTTTAATTATAAGTGTTATTGCTTAAGAATATTTCAAAAAAGATGGACGTATTCATTGATATGGAGGTGGAAATGACTGGACAAGACGATGATTGTGAGCTTCAAAAAAGAGAGCCATTTAATCTGGATGCGAATGGCAAAAGAAGAGCAACTCGTTGAAGAAAGTGTCAACGTTGAGATTAAAATGTATAAAAATACAAGTCTAATTCAATGAAAAAGATCAAGCTCTTGGAAAAGAGGGCGATGAGCTCCAAAGTTATATTTGAGTTATAGTTTGAGAGCACGTCCCTACAACAACAAAGAATTGAAGAGAAAAGAGTAATAAGGATAATGTGGAACGTGTTTGGTAAGGTGTTATTACATCCTTCACCGTTCCCGACACCAGGAAGAAGAAGTTGATGATAAGCGCTTCCAAGATGGCCAAAGACTTTAGGTATAACCTAAAGAAAGCTTTCATTTAAGGCCACAAAAACCTAACATTGTTAAGCTACACACAAAAGTAGCTAAAAATTATCCTTATTTTCATTCAGACTAATGGAGGGATTTTGTGAGATACAAATTTAGTGAGGAGTAGATATGGGGTGTTGAAACAAGCAAAGGAGAGAAGAGCTAAATACGATATCAATCAGTCAACGAGTTGTTTGAGATATTTGAAAGTAAAGTGTGAATAGGCAAGTAAAATATGTTTGCTTCATTTATATAAAACTTTGTAATCTTGTTTACATAATTTAAACAACTTTACCTTTTAATGCAGAGGAGAATACATAACACCACTATGCCTCCTCCTCGTCATGTTATTTGGAAGTTCATTCGACAAAAGAGAGATAGAACTTTTAAAAATCCAAAATGCACAGAGATTAGCCAAAAAATTGTAAGTTACTTAATATTTTTGACATTTTTGTATTTCAAATTTTATATTAACTGTGGTTGATTTTAACCTATATTTATTTTAAGATTAATAGGATGAGTATGAGAACAAGCCTCCTAAGGCACATTCCAATCGTAAGGGACGAGTGATGTACTGACCGCCGCATTGGGTAATCCTGAATATTCAGGACGGGTACGTGATCAATCTTAGTTCATGAAGGAGTCCTAATATTTTCATTCCACTCGAAAGCTCAAAGTCTAACGCCGAGGTGGTCGAATTGCATAACAAGTTGGATATGATGGAGGCAAAGTTTGTCTAGTGGGGGGCGATTATGAGAAGTCAAACTCAAGGGCATTCCTCGTTCTACATAGAAGAAATACGGAGCCTATGGTAGAACAACACACAAGTACAAAAACAAGTTACACAGCTCATACCGTGCCAACACCACCTGTAGTATCAAGTCTTGAAGAGGGTCAAATTAATCTTCTTCTATTGCCATCAACACCCGAGGAAGGTGGTGTTTCTAATTTTAACATCATTGTGGGGGGAAAGATGTACAGGGATAGTCTTCCTACACACATGATTCATTGTAGGCTAGATGATAAAGGTAATATGAGTGTTACAATCACTGTTTGTTATATGAGAGACGTGTTTTTACCTTTCCCAACTGAGGAAAATAAGGTCGTGAGTGATGCTCTCAGAGGATTTGTTGCTTGGCCCAAGTTGTAGATTCAAATGGGGTCATTAAGTTAAATAGGCAATGCTCCGATTGACTGATCTTACCATTGGGGCAAAGAGCCCAAGAGTCCTATCGATGAGCTAGTCAATGGAAAGAAATCGAGGAGGGAAAGAAGAAAGAAATGGAGGACGTAATGGATGTGACACAACCAATGGATGCTTTAGAAGGATTATCTCTAAACGTGGCTTGCCTATATAATTATTCAAAGAATTTCATGGATGCCTCTAGAACAATTACAATTATGTTGGCTTTTGACATCACCCAAAGTGAAGATAAACCCTTATATATCACTACTGAGGACATTGACTAGTTTGTCAATTTCATAGTGAAGATGAACCCCTATATAATCATTGTTGAGGATACAAGAAAAACTACATTTAACGACATGTAGTTTTTGAATGTCGTTGAAAAGTACATGCAACGACATCTCCAACAAACATGTCGTTAATAATATTTGAAACAATAATTAATGACATCTATATAGACACCGTATTGAAGGTCTCCTTTTAACGACAATAGTTTAGTATCATTAAATTATTTAACGACAAGTAGGAGATATCGTCAAAGCCTTGGAGATTCTACGACACCCCTTATAGACAATATTGGTCAAGATGTCGTCTATAAGGGGTGTCGTAGAATCTCCAAAGCTTTGACGACATCTCCTACTTGTTGTTAAATAATTTAACGATACTAAACTATTGTCGTTTTGTCGTTAAAAGGAGACCTTTAATATGGCGTATGACGCCCCAAAAAGGGGGTCTGGAAGTTTTAGGTAAATAAAAAAAAGTAAATAAATATATATGAAAAATAAATATCATCAGAAACTAATAATATCATCGGCGATCACCATCACGTGAATACCATGAAGGTGGGGCCGAGATCTTATGATCATTCACCATTACATGGATGTTTACCACGAAGGTGGGCTAGTAAAGGAAATACAATATCAAGGATAATAATACAAAAATACTGGAAATCATTGTCTCTAAGATAAATTTAAAATATACAATTAACAGAGACGAAAATGACATCAACATCAGGACAAGTCGTACAGTACACGCATCATACCATAGTTCTAAAGAAAATACCACTTCAATCCAAAGAGCCAGGTTTCGATCCTAGGTCCATCCTTCCTCTCCAGACCTAGAAGGGAGATTTTAAAAACGGAAAAATGTGAGCGGAAGGCTCAATAAAAATATTAGTTAAAAACAAGTTATTTAAAAATGATAATCAAAAACAAAGAATTGTTCATAAATCATTCTAATTGAATTAAATCTCAAAGTCTTAACAAATCAATAAAAACACTTACTTGAAAGCAACTTGATAAAACATCACCGTGCGGGTTTTGCAAATCCAAAAGGGATATCAAAATGCAATTCTTCAAAATCAAAGACAGAAATCATTTTCATCAATCATTCAAAGGGTCAAGCATTTGGCCAAAACAGTTTAAAAAGGGCTACTAAAAAAAAAGGATAAAAATGTATGTATATCCTACCTTATTTAAATCAAATACCGTAAGCTCCAAATAAAATCCAACGTATGCTCCATATACGTTCAAGAGCTTAAAAACTATATTTAAAATCAAAAATCATATTTAACAAATATCATTATGTTAATTTAATTATCAGTATGCCTTTTTGATTCAAAATAATCATAACCCAAAATCATAATCCTTTTTGAATCATTTTAGAATCATTAAACATTAAAAACTGAAGTAAAAACATAATTTTTTAAGTCCATAGTCGGCCTATCGAACATCCCGGTTCGGCCTGCCGAACTGCACGGTTCTGCCATCGATCTTATAGCATAGGCCTGTCGAACTTTTCTAGGTCCAGCCTGTAGATCAAATGAATCTAGCCTGCCAAACTCTTGAATCCGACATGCCAAAGATCAAGTTTGGCCTACCAAACTGGTAAAATCTAGGGACTCGAGACTTTGAGTTTCGGCGCCCTCGAACTCAAAATCAAATTTGAAAACTTGTTTTTCATTTCTCAGATCATGAAAATCACATAGAAAGCATAGAAAGTCATAATAGAACAAGTTTAAACCATTTTCTCCAAATTTAAACTCAATTTAACAATTGATTTGAAAATCAAAGAAAAATATCAAAATTTGATTAAACTAATTTTTGTTCAAATGAAGCTTAGATTCATAGTAAAACAAGTCCCATAAACTTAGATTAAACGTTAACTAAGCTCAATAAAGTTCAGATTCAACAATCAAAGAAAATTTGAAAAATTGAAATTTAATACTTTGAAATTTTAGGAAAAACAGAAAGCTAACCTTTAATGGTGTTTTTGGATGAAAAACTTGATGATTGAAGTTTAATCCTTGCTTAAATCCATGAGAATGAAGCTTGAAATTAAAATTTTTGAGAGAAAGAAAGAGAGAGAGAGCGTCGGGTGAAGAGAGAAAGAGAGAGAGCGTGAAGGAAAGAAAAAGGAACGGAAAAATAAAAAGAAAAAACCCAAGGGTGTTTTCGTAAATACGAGAAAAATGTGGTATAAAAATATCATTTGGTATTTTAAAAACTAAAAACCAAATTTTAAATATGACAAATGCAATAAATTTTAAATAACTGAAAATTAACATCAAAACTTACACTGACACACTTAATAATTAAACTTAACATAACTAACCTTACTTTAAAATTCATGGGTGTTACACGGTGTCAATGTAGATGTCGTTAATTATTATTTCAAATGTCGTTAACGGCATGTTTGTTAGAGATGTCGTTGTATTTACTTTTCAACGACATTCAAAAACTACATGTCGTAAATAACATGTCGTTAAATGTGGTTTTTCTTGCAGTGACATTTACTAGTTAGTCAACTTCACTCAAATTAATGTGTCATGTGTCATGGCATACATAAGGTATTTAACTATATCTATACTTTTTTTTAATGTATTACTTCATGTCATATAGCGGTGGAGGTCATTAGATCTTGGCCCTCCTTCACATCCCAAAAAGATTTAGTTTTATGATTCAATCACTTGACCAACCAATGCGCCTCGATTTCAACCAAATGGTTCAATAATAAGTAATATATTGTTTCCAATATTACTTATTATTGCTATCTAATTTATGTTATCTATTTTTTGATTGATTGCATTTTTAACGAATTGTATTTAGGGTCCTCAATTTGTAGAAATTAATAACAAACACTAAAGTCTTCTTCAAAAGGCCATATGAAAAGACTAAATTTCTATAACCACAAGAGGTAAGCATTCAAATATTAATATAGTTATAATTAAAAATGTAGTTATTGTTATTTAAACAAAAATATTCTTACCGTCGTTTTTAAAATATACCTTTACAATAAAGAGACCAATAATGCGCTATTTTATGCTAAGGTATATGAGAGATATTATCATGAATGGGGGCCCATAAGTCTTGACCAGCCAAGAGTTTTATACCAATGAGCATTTGAGAGGTTATGGATGAATACGGAGGGTTTATAGGACAATTCATTAGAAACTAATTAGTGAAATCTTATTTTGTATAAGTATGTTATCTTGTATATATGGTGTTATATTTTGTTGTGTTTTCAATTTTTATAAATTATGTTATCTTGTATATATGGTGTTATATGTTGTTGTGTTATATGGTGTTATATTTTGTATAAGGTATATGAGAGGTATTATCATGAATGGGGCCCATAAGTCTTGACAAGCTAAGAGTTTTATACCAATGAGCATTTGAGAGAGGTTATGGATGAATGCGGAGTGTTTGTAGGACAATTCATTAGAAACCAATTTGTGAAATCTTATTTTGTATAAGTATGTTATCTTGTATATATGGTGTTATATTTTGTTGTGTTCTCAATTTTTATAAATTATGGTTAATTTATATTTAGTGAATTGTAAGGCCAATGAAAACAATTAGAATACAGGAAGGCAACCCATGGGTAAAGAAAATAAAGCCAGGGAATTTTATCGTAAGGTGCATATTAGATGACGATTTTAGTCTAAAATCATCGTCTAAAGTGAACATTAGATGACAGTTTATTTTAAAAAAATGTCGTCTAATGTTGTCTATTAGGCGCTTAAATGGTCTAGGCCTATATTAGATGATAGTTCCTGTAACCATTGTCTTATCTCATGTTTGTATAGGTGCTTTACAAGAGGCCAAGTAATCCTACATATAATCCAAAATTTTCACTTTTAAACTAACTCTTGGATCTAAAATGATTATCTTTTTGTAGTTGAAGGAATTTTATTTGGTTTTTAAGTAAATGACAAGCAGAAAAACTTGAGATTAGAAAAGTCTAGCACATCTTAATTAGGTTGGTACAAATTTGATTAGTGAGGCTAATGATTACAAAATTAGTTAATTGAAATTAATATATGATTTTCTCAAGCCATGAATTAGGGTTTTAGAGTTTGAGAAAAATTGCTCTGCTAAGGTTTCTTTCCTTTTCTTTCTCCTTATGTCACTTCTGTAAGAGATCTTGGGGGGTCAAAGTTTGACGTGGGCCTTTGGCTGGTCTCTAGACTCCCGGCCTCATGGGAGAGCTCCTATTTGACGATAAGTGTCTTTCTCTAGTGGTCGCACGTTTGGTGCTTTGGGTGAGAAAAGGTTTGTAGGGCTTGAGAAAGAGGTTCCTTGCTTCCTGTGGATGGGTGGTGTTTTTGCAGTGGTCAGATGTGGCAAAGGAGATAGTTTGGTTGCTTATCTCCTTGTAGGCTGGTGGTTTGGTAGCGCTCTAGGGCCTGTTCTCTGATAGATATTTAGATCGATTTCTGGTTAAGGGGGGTTCTTGGAGTGGCGCCATTACTGGCTAGCTGACGGTGGGGGACAACGACCAGTGGGGGATGGTCATCACGAGTCAGTAGTTTGGCTGTCCTCTGATGTCTACTCCATTCATGAGCATGGTCGTGGATTTCTCTATCCTCTGTGAGTGTGTTTTAAAACGTCATCGGAATTCTCACCATTGTCTATTGGGTATACCCTTCCGTTTTAGTTTTAATGTTTGTCAAATAAAGGCGTTGATGTTTTCGCCCTGTGTGTTTTTGTTGTTTGGCTTTTTGATTGAAATAACGAAAGTGGTTTTCCCACCTCCATTCTTAGTTCGTTTTCACACCTGCTAATTAGCAATATTGTGTATGGTTGACTGGTGGCTAATTTTAAATCTATACCTAGTTGTATGCGCCCTCACTAGGGTGAGATTGATTTTAGTCGCTTGGTGTCATCGATCAACTGTAGTGATGTTTTGTAACGAGCCATTAAAGAGTTTTATTCCAGGTGTCAAACAGGTCATGCCCCTCTAAGTCTCGACATAGTCTTTTGTTCTTATGCTTCATTCAATTCTTATTGATAGATCTAGTCGTTGTCTGGGATCATTTGTGCCTAAAGCGGGCAGTGTTATGCAACTTTGTTTGCACTATTTTTAGTTAAATGAAGTTTTATTTTCTTAAAAAAAGGGTTGGTATTCAATAAAGGATCCATGTATTCCCAAGCCCCCACTCAATGTTATTAAATGCAAGAAAGAAAAATAGGGAGAGTTCAAAATAAGAAACCAAAGGCCAAAGAAACTATTGAAACAATAGTTGAAAATTTTTATTTTCGACCTAATTCGTCATTATATTAAATTTGTATTGAAAAATAACACTATTGAATTTTAATACTTTACCTAACAGGGTAATTAAGTATATACAATCATCCTTTAAAGTACATAATTCTCAATCAAATTTAAAAATAATATTAGGCTATAGTCTCATCTATATTGCTCCTTCTTTTTTTTTTTTTTGTGAGATGAGGAGATTTGAACTCTTTACTTTTACATAGATTTGAGTGTGATTTTACCATGAGATTATATTTGCAACCATGTATATTGCTCATTTTGAGACTACCAGATATTTAACTATTATTATTATAAAGAAAAAATAAATTTCATTAAAAAAAGAATAGAAAAAAGATATTTGAACTATTACTCATAACAATTATCGGAAAGAAACAATACAGAAATTCAACGTGATGTAAAGAAATTTCTTCGTTTCTCTAATTATCTTTAACAAAACAAGTTTTCAAAATTATTAAAATACCTTTAAAAATTATTTAAAGAAAGGGGTACAACTTGGAAAAATGGATGCAACTTATTCAATTGTTCTATGATTCATATCACATGGAAATATGCGATTCAACATAGAGCATGATGTTCAATATTTTTCTCATTTGAAAAGTCTCATCCAAGTTTAACCTAACTCATGCTTCAGCCGGATCAAATGGATGCCTAACAATCCGAGCCACAAACCATTTAACTATTCTCCGTACATTCATACCGACAATATTTATAATATTAAGTGCACAATTTTTTTCCCTCCTGCTAAATTCAAGTGTTCGATGGTTAATGTTACGCTATTATATGTACTAATTAATTTCTCACAAGCTTTTTTTTTTCTTTGAAAAAAAGGAAATCATACGTGTGGTCCAGCCCCCACCCCTTCATCAATTTGAATGTCCCAGAATCTACCAATAGAACAAAAATGGCTTGACCTAATTTTAAGAAAAAAGAGAAAATGTCAGATTTTTAAAACTTTTTGAAGTATATATCAAGTTTTAAGAATATTTGTAGTAAACAACAGATTTACTATATAAGCAATTTATTGATCATGTAAATAGGAAATATTTACACTATAAACAAGGGGATAAATATATTATTTGTATCATAAATTTATTATTGTGTAAATAAGACTTATTTACATAGTAAATAAAAAGATAAATAAATTATTTACGTCATAAATTATATGACATTTATTATAAATATTTTAAAAACACATTATGTATTATAATTAGTTCTAGACAAATGACATTTCTTACGATTTCCGCTTAACTTCGTATCTAGTTTTACATATTTTTTTCAAAGGCTGATTCCTTTTCGTTGAAATTGGGATCTACTCATCTCTTCTAGTAGCTTTCCTGAAAACAGTTTATGCAAAAAGATAATTAGCGCCATATATTCGTTTTGCTAATTAAACGCAACAAAGTATGTGAAACTGTATTAATTTTGCAAAAGTTAGTACAGTGCTACTTTGCTTATGCACAACAAAAGTGTGAAAGTATATTATATTAAGTCACGTTTTTTGACATAACCCAATCACTGTAAAAAGTTTGAAAATTTTAAAGTTTGGCTGATTAATAATAATGCGTATACCAACCAATATTGAACAAAGAGAGAGAAGGTTGATGTAATCTTGGTGAATCAAAAGGCACCTATTTTAATTTCAAATTTGCAAAGATTAGGGTTTTTGTAATTTGACTTTGTCCAAATGCAACTTCTGCTTTATACATCGATGGGTCCCACGCTGACCTCTCATTCACCCCCTTTTCCCATTACATTTCTCACTCAATTTTGAGACATGTCCCTCTCAATAATAAACATGTTTAGAGGCGACAGACACGCCACAGGCCCACAAGCCACCAGTTCTATTGAATTTAATTTTCTCTACCTCTTTTATTTATTATTATATTATTATTATTATTTGCAAAAGAAGAATATATAGGGAAATCCTTAAAAAGAAAAGAAAAATAAGAGGTTATAATAGGAAACTTCTGTATATGGTGCATGTTTATAATCGTCAAACTATATCCTAATTACATCAAAATTAAACAACAAATAGTAATTTGATGCTTCTTTAGTAATTTATAAGAAGTAATTGGTTTACGGTTGCATGTATAGTTTAACGACAGTTCTATACCTAATTTTAACTCAAAGTGTAGAGTTTGAATATTCCACCTACAACTTAAAAAATAGCAAAGTCATTTTTTATAATAATATTACGGAGAAGGAGAAAGTAAAAAAGAACTTCACATCTTTTTTTTTTTTTTTTTTACGAGGCTTTATATTTAGACTCGTGTTAAGCCTTTTTTCATTTTTTTTTTGGAAAATGATTTTATTTTTTATTTTGCCAACGATACAAAATTGTTTGCAGGAACTATTGGCTTTATAAACGTGCGACCATTTTAAAACCATTTTTTCGGAGAGATAATAATGGATATTTATAAAATCATGACCCATGAGTATTCTACGAAGTTATAATACATACTGACACATAAATCCAAGATAAGGAGATAAATATGACCACCGCAAAATGTCAAACCTTACTTTCCCATAGGTTGGTCCAAAAAAACATAATTTCCCGTAGGCGTCTACGGGGAAATAAATTATTGAATTTTGTTCACATAATTTTGTTAAGCAATTTAAAAAAAATTAGCACATGTTATAACATTTATCATTTAATAAATGAGAAATAAAAAATTCAAATTGAATCGAACCCAAAACTACCTTTACGAAGCCTTTCCAACTCCCGTCCCAAGGCCATTAAACGAAATAATCTTAGGTAATTTTGTTAAGCAACTTCTTTGTCAATGATATTAACTTATTTTTCTTGCTTTTCACTAAATTGTGAGTTAACAAATTGTTCATCAAAAATGGTAGAATAGAACTATTAGGACTAAATTATAACTACTGATCAAATCTATATTAATTTTGATATTTAAACAATACATTTTCATACCATCTTGAAAATTGATTATTGCCAAATTTAGAAATACAACAATAAAAGATAAATAATGACTCGCAACACATATAGTATTATACACGAACACCAACTTATTGAAAAAAAAAAATAGTAATAATAAAATAAAGACCAAAAGCACAAGAGTTAAAAGCATATCAACCTCTAGGAAAAATTCGGAATCCTGGGTACGATCGAAATAATATTTAAATGAAGGCCTTTTGACTTGTCATTTGAATAGTATGTATTATTCAGGATTTGAATTTTTTTGCTACAATATATTTTTTTAAAAAAATTAATTTTCTAGGGTTAGTGGATGATGAGACAAGTTGTCAAAATTTTTTATTAAATTAAAATATGATTACAGTATAATAATATTATTAAACTAATTATTATGTAATTATATGTATTTAAAATATGACTCCTGTTGATAAATATTCTTTTAAGATAATATTATTAAAATAATTATTATATATAATTAGAAAAGTATTTGAGACAATCTAAAAATTACTTTGAATATTATTATTTCTTAACCTATAAGAGAAGAGTAAGAAAACAAAGCAAAGTAGCTTTCAACTTTAACAGCTATATTGATCAGGAAAAAAGAACAAAAGGAAAAGGGGCAGAACATGTAGCCAGAAAGACCTCATCACAAGATGCAAGCAACAATTAATACATATATTCTTGGCCAAAACAAAAACAGAACAAAGAATTCGGGAATGATCCCTTCATGCAGCCGAAGCATGATTCTATTGATGATGCAATCCCAAGCCCAAAAAAGAAAAACAAAAAAGTGATGAACTTGTAAAAAAAAAAATAAAATGATCCCATATAACCTAGTAATAAACAAAAATGTTGAAACTAAAAGTAAACAATGGGCTACATGGTAGAGCAGCGCCAAGCTACTTTGGCATTATCAAGTGTATAATGCAAAAAGGGACACGTTCATATATAACTATCACATTTTAAACATATTAGATGTACATTGGTCAAATATACCCTCCCCCAATTAGACGAGTCAGTTTCTAAATTTTCTAAGTCTTCTTCTGCCTAACTCTTTTCTCCTTTATGTCCCTCCTCAAAACATGAAACTGTTACTCCGATTATCATTACCCAAATTCGAAGAAGGCCTCGCCGTTGCAGCCGCGGCCTCAGCCGGAGCCGCCGGAGCCGCTCCTTGGGAACCCATTTGCAAAAGCCCTTCTCTAGTAATAATATTAGTATTAAGCCCCATATTGCTCACTGGCCTACCGGAGCTCAGTCTCTGAAAAAAGCTATCGTGACCGGTACCGGCACCGGCACCGGCACCGCCACCGCCGCCTCCAAACATGTACTGTTGACCCTGCTGCTGCTGATGGAACAGATTCTGTTGATGAAGATGAAGATTATGATGATAATTACCAGCCTGTACCGCAGGCACCATGACTGCACTAGGGTTTGCGAAGCTGCCTTGGCGGGGCCCGAGCCCGAAAGCGAACCCCGGAGCACCGGGGTGCGACCCAGCGGAGGCAAAGGGCGCACTGGGGCCTCCGGTGAACTGCTGGACCATGGCTCGGAAGTTTGAGGTGTCAGTGTTGAGTAGGGTTGTTGGGGTCCGCCGGGAAGCCCTAGAGCGACGTCGTACCGGCTTTGACACCCGGCCTTCGGGGCTCAACCGGTTCGTTGCCGTCGGGCTCGAACTGCTCGTTACTGCGGCTGTGACGGCAGTGGCTTCGGAGACTCGATCAGGGAAAACGGTTGGCTGTGTCGTGCCTGAACTAGTGCTGGGAGGCACTAGTGTTGGTTGACCAGAGAAGTTTTGGTTGTAGAATTGCATCCATTCGGTAGGGTTAGACATGGTTTCGCTCATGGCGACCTTGTTATAATTAGTGAATATGTATTATTTGAAAGAAAAATTTGAACGAAAAAAAGGAAAAGTTTGAGGAAGCTCTAAAATTTCCCCTCTTTTGTAAGACGGAAGAGGAAATGAGCTTCCATTGTTGGGGCATTTATGGAGGATTGCTTGGTCAAAGTGAAGACTTTTTTGGGATGATCCAGACCCTTAATTGGTTCAAGATGAAGATTGGAATCCAAACATGTCACGTGCAAGCCACGTCAGCAAGTGAAGGAAAATATTTTTCAGAATTTTTACTTTTTATATCTCCACAGTTAAGGCCACAAATTCTCTGCATTAAAGATATGGGCATTTTAATTTAAAAAAGAAAACATGGGTTTATTTCCTTATACCACATGAAATAATACTTCAACATATCTATCGGTAGTGTCGCAATTTTATTTCTTTTTATTCGTGGATTTTCATACAAATGGAAGGTAACATCGTCTCTTGCATCAGCTCTTTGACTTTGGTGACGGCAATATTCGACTTTAAGCTCTGTATGTATGTATTCAAAGCTTTTGAGATAATTTCTTATTTTATTAGGCTGTGTTTACCTTAAGTAAAAGGAAAAGGATTAACCCAAAATTACATAATTATATTTTTTAATTTTAACTACTTTTAATCTGTCCTTTTGTTCTTAGAAACTACAAAGTATCTTTAAAATTTTAAAAACTTATTTCAATTTCATTCCTATGAATAGAAAAAATTAGGCAAAACAACATGACTATCCTTAAAATAGCTATTATAAATATTTTATGTATTAAAAATACAAAAAATCCTAAAACAAGACATCAAATTTTAAAAAAAGATCTCAAGTTTTTTGACTTTTTGAATTTTAAAATATACATTTTTAAAATTTTTCTCAATAAAAAGCATATATTTCATAAATAAATTAGATTTAGTCCATGATATTTGTATCTTATCTCTATTTTTTAAGTTAAAAAAGCCTACAAGGGATGAAATTAAAACATGTTTTTTAAATTTAAGGATATATTTTTGTAGTATCTAAAAACAGAGACACAAATTGAGAAATAATAAAAACTAGAAGATATAGTTATGTGATTAAACCAAAGAAAGAATAAGCATTTTTAAACAAAAGGGAAAGAATAAGGAAAAATACTTACCTTTTCATCGTATCCATTTACAAATTAAAAATAATAGTTGTTTGGTGGATTACACGCAATATGTAGAATGAGAATAGAAAAAACACAAATTCTTCCATCCCTTAGTTGATTTGCATTAAAAAGTCTGTCAAATTACTTATCGATAAATTGTTATAACTCAATAATTAGCTAATTTTAAGACATTTAGTAACCATATTGATAAAATTGTCTTAAATTTACTAATAAACAATATAAAAGAATTTTGCTTATTTGAAAATTTATAAAAAAAATGGATTATTCACTTTCTAATTAACAAATAAAGATAAAAAAGAGAATTAATTATCCTTATTATTTCCTAGTATTTTTTTCAAATTCATTACAATTCGGCACAGTAAAAAAAAGCCCTAAAAATATGACGTGTCATTAGAGAAATTATAACTGAAATTATAAAGATTTGTGTTAATATGTTGTCTTGAAGTGACACATAATTAAATGAAATCCCAAATCTATTGAATAAATATGTGACGAGTGATAATATTAATAATTTCTGGTAATTAAAATTTGACCATTATAAACTGTGTTAATATTACACTTTATTGGAAGATATTTGAGCTTCTGGAAGGCTTGTATTTTGGGGCACAATTGAAATTGAACAGAAAGGGGGTCGTTGGTATGGTTCGAGGAAGTAACATTAACTCATTTCTTGGCTGGATTAGTATAATGTAATAATATCATGATAATGTCATCGTCAAAGGGGACACGTCAGCAAAGAGGACCGTTGGTTAATGGTGGAGGGTGGGTAGGTGATTTTAGCGTGACTTGGTTTCTTCTTTGCCTTCTCGGAGATGGTTTTTGGGTCACCACGAATGGGTCACCACGAAACAACGTGGAACCTTCCAAAATCTCTCCTTGGCTTTAGCTGTCACAGAGCTGTCTCACGGCCCACAACTGCCCCGTTTCACGCATTCAATCACCAAGAACTTAAACCCGTAGATAGTTTTATGTCGTAACAAATTTTTAATTATTAGATATAAGATATTTACATTATATTATAGTATTTGAAATTTTTTAGTTTTAACAAATTTTTTAAATAAAGCTAATTAGTATACTACATCTATACTATTATTATTTTGTTTTATAACTTATTTTTTTTCTTTTTTATACCGTTTCTCTTAACCAAAAAGACCATAAAACCTTTAAATAACACTTGTTTGTTTAATCTAACCCAAAATACTTATGATCAATGTCTTTTATATTTGTATTTCAAACTTTTTCATAGAGGTTGTAAGATTAAAAAACAATGCCATAGAAGTGGTATTTCTCATATTGACCTTTTAATCGCAACTTTTTTTAAAACAATGCCATAGAAGTGGTATTTCTCATATTTCAAACTTTTCTTTTTAGGTTAATTATATAATTGTATCGTTTAGTTTTAATTATTTCTTACTCTGTCCATCTGTTTTTAGAAAATATAAAGATATCCTTTGCATTTTAAAAACTTGTTTCAATTTTATTCATATAAATAGAAAAATTTGAACAAAACAAAATAATTACTTTCAAGCAGTTATAAAAAATATCTTATAAATTTTAAAACATAAAAACTCCTCAAACAAGCCATCAAATTTCACAGAAAAATATTAAGCTTTATGACTTTTTTGAAAGTTAGAATATTTTTTAAAATTTTTTCCAAGAAAAAAATCTATTTTAGAAATAAATTCGGTCTAATTAAGTATATTTTTATTTTATCATTATATTTTTTTTGTCCAAAAGTCTGCGAATGATAAAATTAAAACAAGTTTTTCAAATTAAAAAGATACATTTGTAGTTTTCTAAAACAAATAGATGAATTGAGAAATAACTAAATCTAGAAGGTATAGTTATGCAATTAACCCTCTTTTTAAGAATTAAAAAAATGGATCAGCAAGAAAATCACAACTCTTTTATTTGTTTATTTTTTTTTATTTTTGAAGAATTATTGTTTTAAAAAAAGTATGCTTTTTAAAAAAAGAAAAAAAACTTTCCTATTTTTTAGCCTAAAACCGTTTGATCTATTAATTAACTGTTAAGGTAAGAAGAAAATTTAAGAGAAAATTACGCGTTCACTTCTATCTTATTTCAAAACAAGAAAAAAATTAGAAGTGTACAGATCCAATTTTTTTAAGTAATTTTAGAGACACAAACTCTAATCTAACTCTTGTATTAACCGTGAGTGGTCATTAATTTAATGGTAGATACAACCTATTGATGTAATAATTTCTAAAACATCTGTTAATAAAAAGATGACAATATCATGAATTTGTATATAAGTTAAGACTAGAATTGGAGTTCTTATTATTTTTATTAAAAAAAAGTGCACAAACAAAAGAATAGAATTAATTGATAGCCATGACCTTAATTATTTCAACATTTTTCATTCACTTATGGATTTATAAGGTGTTGAAAAGTGAATATAAAATTTATGGTCAGCCATTCTTTTCATAAGACAAACAAAAAAAAAAGGTTAAATTTTATCTTGACTTTGAAGCCACTGATAAAGCAAGTCTTTTATTATCTTTCTAAGACAAATAGGATACAACGAAGGTGAGAAGTAATGTTAAGAAAATAAACATCATAAACTCTTTATGATCGATTTTGCCTTTATAAAACGATCAATGTTTATTTTCAATAGCCTTAAATATGAGCTCAAACTCACCGATTCTAGTATCATGGACTAAATACACCCAAAAAAAAAATAATTTATCAAAATTAAAAGTCTAGAGATTCTTATAATTTAGGAATTAACAGTGCTAAAAATTCTATTTTTTTTTCCTTTTAAGTTTATGCCTAATTTATTAGTTTTTTTGCTTGGTTCTTTTGTGTTCTCCTTTCCTCTTTCTTTGTATTTTACTTTAATTTTCTTATTTGATAAATTTTGTTGGAGCTTGGTGTGCAATGCTTTAATAGGTGTGAGGTCTTTTGAGATTTACTAAAAGTCTAAAATTCTCTAATACTTGTTTTTTCTTTCTTTCTTTTTTTTTTTTTTAAATGAAACTATTCTAAAGATAAATTATGCTAGTTTGCTTCTTGATCGAGAGAATCTGTATGACATTGTTGAAGTTGGACAAGTAGGAAAAATGTAGATCACACGTGCTTAAATTAAGAAGTTGGATGTACATAATATTCTTTCCTCGATAATCAAGGAAGAATTAGGCACAGTCAGGTTGTGACAGGGGGGTGGGGGGGTGGATGTACTTCTAACTACCGAGATAAGGGAGAAATTGACTAGTCAATGTCGTTGTTTTGTTTGCTTTCTTTAGCCTACGCATTCGTTTTTTTTTTTTTTTTAAGACACAAAATTATTAGGAAATACCAAAAAAAAAAAAGAAACTTTTACTGTTTAGTCCTTTCACTAGAAGAAAACAAGCAAAGAATGAAAGAATACAAACAAACTCTTTGAAAAGAACATCTTAAATGGTACTCGTTTAGTGTTTTTCTTTTTCTCGATGAGGTGAAGACTAAAGTTGATCTTTTTTTGTGATTTTTAGTACAACAAAAGAGGTTGTTACTTCTTTTTCCCTTGATCTGAAAGTATTGGTTTTCTAAAATGATTTTAGTGAAAATATGTTGAAACTTGATGAAGATTGGGAACGTTTGTGATAAAAATTATTATAAAACTTTATTGAAACATGTTATAAAATATATTAATTTATGGTTAATAAGTATATATACACTTTTGCTTACTCAGTTGAAAAAAAAAAAAAAGATCAGAATTTTCTAGCAAGAAAACACTCTATGTGAAACCATCATCATGCTTGCCTAGTCCTCGATATTAGATAGACGTACGTGTGGGCATAGAAAGAATTAAGGGTTTCTTAAAGATCACTTGCTCACTTTTGTCTCCTACTAGTCTCAACACATAAGCAAAGCGACACTGAGAATGGAAGAATACTTCTTCTCTTTTTCTCTCTCTATATGCCTACTGTTAGATGGGTAGAAAATAGAGGAGGCTTTTATTTATAGAGAATGAGAGACTCAATTAATTTTATAAGCTTTTTTAATCTTAATTTTAAATATAATATATTTATTAAAATAAAATAAACAAGTTTCTCTTTCCTTATATTACATGTGGCACCACATACAAGAGATGCTTTGTGCTTGTGGCACCAATCTCTAGTCAGTATGAGAAGGAATATTGGTTGTTACTTAATTTGATTTGTTTCCAAATTTAAGTTTTTAATTTTGAATTAAATCACATTTATGCAAAAATAGAAAGTTCTAAATACAGAAACTTGGTGAACAAGATTTAGATTGCATATGGAACTTTTTTCTTGTTCTATGTGTGCCACACACAATGGGTGAGACCCACCGTGCGTCTTTCAAGATTAATTATTATTCATTTAATATCAAATAATCTCATTATTTTATAATTATAAATTAATTCATAATTAATTTATTTTAAGTGATATTTAATTTGGAATTTTATAATTTTAAATAAATTAATTAAACCAATAATTCCACTTGTCTAAATAGCATTGACAAGGATAGCATGGGGACTGATGGACCCATAATTTCAAATTCTAATAAAATTAATACATTAATTAAATTCTTTAATTAATACAGTACTCTTTTATTAATTCTAATGTTAATCCACTAAAAACTTGAAATTACATTCTTGAAATTATATATAAATTACTTGCAGTTTAGAGTCCTCCATTTGATATAGACATTGCATATAAATTGATCCTCTACAAATAACTCACAATTAGAAGTTGGTAAAATTGGTTAACCTATCTATTTACTTCTTTATCCTTGAGTGCCATTGATCTTTTAATGAATAATAATTCATAAACTTAATCATGAATTGAGCGCTCATATTATTCAAGAATCGAATCAATATTCAAGAAAATTATTTATCTACTTCTCATTAGAGAAGGAATGGATTCCATCTTGTAATATTATTATTTTTGACTAATTACTTCATTATGCCTCCAAAATACAAGAAATATAATAAAAATTTTGAATCTGTACCGAAAAAAGCAAAAGACATTATTCTATTAGTAGGAGTCTGCTATTAACTTAGGATTAAGATCATCTTATATACGACTATCGGTTAATATGATTAGAAACTTACTATATTTAACGAAAATTATTAGTTGTCCATATCATATCATGTCTTGGTCTTACATAATCTAATTATGTATAATGCAGTCATTTAATGGCTCACTACATTAATGGTTAGATAAGACCATTCCATTCTTAATGGAAATAACGTGCGCTTATGATGCTCAATTATGAATTCCATACTTTATATATTACTGATCATTTTAATTATCATCATTAAATAATTAATTATATAAATATGTTCTTTACAAAACATCATATACTTTAAGGGCATCTATCCTAATAATCTCTCACTTATCCTAAAGCACATGAGACATGTCTTTTAATCCGTAACCCTCCAAATGTTTCTCAAAAACTTTGATAGGCAAGGTTTTCATGAACAAATTTGTAAGGTTGTCTTCCGATGTGATCTTCATCATGGTCACGTCACCTCTCTCAACTATCTCCCAGATCAAATGATACCTTCTTTTTATATTCTTCGTGCACTTGTGGTTTCTAGGTTCTTTGATATTTATGATTCCACCACTATTATCATAGTATAATTTAATCAGCTTATCCTTATCTAGAACAACTTACAAATAGGTCGAGAGCTTGTAGAGCCAGACTACTTCCATGAATGCTTCACAAGTAGCCATATATTTAGCCTCTATTGTTGAGTTAAAAGCACGCTCTTGTTTTACAGTCCTCTAGACAACAGCTCCACCACCACAAATAAAGATGAAACTTGATATTGAC
Source organism: Artocarpus heterophyllus (assembly GCA_025403435.1). Taxonomy (NCBI): domain Eukaryota; kingdom Viridiplantae; phylum Streptophyta; class Magnoliopsida; order Rosales; family Moraceae; genus Artocarpus; species Artocarpus heterophyllus. The sequence continues at coordinate 16,272,735 of CM046347.1, read as the reverse complement.
TCTCGTTCATCCTAATCTGATTACAAATCATAATCTTTGTATTCGTTGAGAGATAGATCTCTACCATAATACATAAGCATATAGTTTCTTGTTCTCCCAAGATACTTGAGAATGTACTTCATAGTTGTTAGTGATCAAATCTTGGATTGGACTAAAACTTATAGACTATCCCTATTGCATAACAGATGTCAGGCCTAGTATACTACATAGCATATATTAGGCTTCTGACTATCATTACATAAGGGAAACGTCTCATGTCCTCTTTCTCCTAAGGAGTCTTTAGACCCTGCTCTTTAGAGAGATGAATACCATGCGTAGAAGGAAAATTCCCTATCTTAGAGTTCTATATTGAAGACCTAACAAGCTCCTTGTCTTGGAACATAGCCTGTGACAATGCCAACAGCTTTTTCTATCAATTTTGGATAAGTTGGATCCCAAGAGTATAACTTGCCTCTCCTAAATCTTTCATTTGTTATTAGATAGCTAATGATTCCTTTACTTATTAGATTAATTCCTTATGATTTCTAAGGAGTAGGATGTCGTCAATGGAAAGAATCAAGAAGACCATATTTTTATGATAAACATATGGTTCATCTTGTTTTTGTTCAAAATCATAAGACTTAACAGCCTCATCGAACTTGATATTCTATGATTTAGAAGCCTCTTTAAGTTCATAAATGGGTTTTTTGTACTTTGTAGAGTTTCTACTCTTGGCCTTTAGCTATGAACTCTCTGGTTGCACCATATAGATGCTTTCTTCAAGATAGCTATTCAAAAACATCATCTTGATGTCCATCTACCATATTTCGTAATCAAAATGCAAAACAATGGACAAGAGTATCTAAATGGACTTAAGTTTATCAACCGGGAAGAAAGTCTCTTTATAGTCAACTTCCTCCTTTTGGGTATATTCCTTGACTACTAGCCTTGCTTTAAAAGTCTTCATTTTCCTGTCCACTCCTTTTTTCCTCCTGTAGATTCATATGAACCCAATAGGTTTTACCCCTTTGAGAAGATCGGTAAGCTCCTAAACCAAGCTGGAATACATGGATTCCATCACGAGTTTCATGGCTTTTAGCCACTTATCTTTGTCAGAATCTTCTATTGCCAACTTATAAGTCAATGGATCATGCTCAATATCACTTACAGTAAGTTACCATGCTTCTTCATGAAAACAAGTAGGTAACCTAATTTCTCTTCTATTATAACAAAGCACTAGAGGGGTTTAACTAGAAATCGTGGCCTCTTTGGATTGCTGTTTGACAACTCTCGTTGGCCAATTGACAACTCTTGTCGGTTATGGGTCAATCTGATTTGCAAATAATTCTTCTAGCACCACTTTGCTTCTAAGTTTAAAGTCCTTCATATAGTCTTGCTCAAGAAAAGTAGCATTTTTTCGATAAAAACAACTTTTTATCCTTAGGACTACTAAATAAACCTCTTCTTGTACCTTGAGGATAACCTACAAAGATCTAGACTTCATAACAAGTTTTCAACTTCCTGGTATGTCGGACACCCCCATATACAGATATGCTTTAAACTAGGTTTTCGGCCATTCCATAACTCTAGAGGCTTCTTAGGTATAGACTTAGATGGAACCAAATTTAGAATATAAATTGTGATTTTTTAGGCAATTCCCCAGAAGGATGTGCGTAGCGAAGGATAACTTAACATTGATCTTATCATGTCAAATAGCATTAAATTTCTCCTTTCAGCAACACGATTTTGTTATGGTGCTCCTAGTACTATATGAGTTATGAAACTATTCCGCTTTCTGTCAAATGGTCTGTGAACTCTTTGTCTATATATACTCACCATCTTGATCCAATCAAAGTATCTTTATTTGATTTTCTTACTATTTCTCAACTTTTGCTTGGAATTCCTTGAACTTTCCATAGGTCATGGATTTCTTTTGCATTAGGTAAGCATAAGTATATCTAGAATAATCGTTGATGAAAGTGACAAAATATTCATGTCCGCATCTAGCTTGGACATTTAGAGGTTCACCTCCATCAGTATGTATCAACTTTGGAGGTATTTTGCCTTTGGCACCTTTAGCTAAGAAAGGTTTCTTGGTTATTTAACCTTCTAGAGAGGATTCACAGTCAGGGAGTTACTAACTTTTAACTCCCTCAAAGGACCATCCTTTACAAGTCGCTCAATCATGTTTAGGTTAATATATCCAAGTTGAAGATGCTATAGATATGCGTTATTGTCATGAGAAATCTTTTGCCTTGTATTCTTAGGTTCAACAACTTTGAACAATTAAGGGCTCGTTTGTTTCGAGAACTTTTTGGATTCTTTGGACCCAAATTTGGATTCGAGTATTAAAAATCCTTTGGATACATATTTGTTTCCCTCAAAATCTGAATCTTTTGAGTATCAAAAATATAAGTTTTTAGAGTTCTGACTCCCCGCTAAACTTTTGATACTCGGATATCTATGCTATAGTAAAAAACTAAAATTTTCTATCTTATATTTGAGGAAAAAAATCATAACTTCTTCATTTATTATTCAATTGAGATGATTCTTTTTTCATTGTGTTTTTAGTGAAGAGAGGAATAAATTACGATCCATATTGCATATTTTTTAGGATCATTAATATTAAGATTTTATTAGATTTTTTGATAAATCAAAAACTATTTTCACTACCTTTCTAAATACAAATTCTAATTTTATTCTATACTTAGATTAAAACTTAAATGCATATCCAAACGTCAATTCAAAGAACAATTCAAATTACTAACTCAAATCCTAATTCAAATCACACTAATTTAAATTAAATCACTAATTTGAATCTATTCACCAAAAGGACCTGAAATGATAAAAATGGTTTAAGACTCGGTCTAAGAAACTATAAACTATCATTTAGTTTTATAGAATATATATTTAAACCATTCTTTGAAATTTCTATATATTTAAACCATTCTTTGAAATAGAAACACTTTCATTATAAAAAGAAACTTCAAATAATTATACATTTAATATAGACAGAGAGTTCAAATTTCTTCTAAATCTAGAATAAAATAACATTATTCAAAACTAAATAACTATTCCTAAATAGAAGTCTAACTTCTCCCACTGGTTTTGCCGATACCCTTGCTCCATTGCCCACAACCATCATGTGCTACTTCCTATCAGCAAATTTGCATGAAAAACTACAAAGATGAACAAACATGGTTAGTATAACAACCCTACCTATGTGGTCGTTACCTAACTTGAACATAATAGTAAACTTAAACATACTTAATCATAAAATACTGAAATTTCAGAATAGATTTTTTTTTCTAAAATGAAAATCTTGATGATAAAGAATTTTTAACATATAACCTCAAAAGAAATATTAATCATTTCTAAAAACTTAATTCCATAAATCTAACATACTAGTATTAAATCTTCAGACGTGCTAATAATGTAATTATAATTATTACGTTATAACATAATCATAATTTTCTAAGACTTAGTTCTTTACAGACAACATATATTAACTTTTTAAAACATAACCATAATAATTTCTTAAAACTTTTCTTATAAACATAAGAATGATTATTTAAAAACAATTACTTTTAAAATACTTCTTAATTTAAATAAAACTATTTAAAAAAATTCTAAATTAAACGTTGAAATAAAATCCTATAGTAAGTGCCAATTAGAACTTTCTTAAAAATTATCTATATATTTTACTTATAATTTATTATCTTCAAACTAACATAATGCTTTCTTAAAACTTAATCTTTTAAAACTGAATGAAATATAATTTCTTATAACTTAAACTTTTAAGTTTAACATCCTAATTTCTTAAAGATATTCTTTTAAATTCTCATAATAAATTCATAAAACATATTCATTAAAATCCTTACTTAATATTGTCATTATGTTTTTCTTAAAATTTATTATCTTTAAACTAACATATTGATTTCTTAAAAGTTAATCCTTTTCAAACTTATCATAATAATAATTACTTATAGCTTGATCACTTAAGTCCAACATAATAATTTCTCAAAGCCTAATCATCTAAACTTTTATAATAATAAATTCATAAAACATGTTTATAAAATTTATTTCTTAATTTAACGTAAAACTCCAATAATCATTTTAATTCCAAATAATCTTATAATTTTCTTACTTAAAAAACTTCATGCATTTGTTGCATTGTCTATTGCAACATTTTAAACCTTAAAATTCTATGGGCCAAGGTTGTATGATCACAACCTCGATTTTTAAAACATAATTTTGTAATTTTATTTACTATTTATACATACATAACTTTTGTAAACTAAGGACATACATAATTTCATAAAACAAAAACATGCATAAATTTGTAAACGAAAACTGCATAATTATTACAAATTGCATGAGCGGTATGCATTCCCATCTTCACCCTTCCTCCATTGCTTGACACTACCCATCAAGTGCTGTTGATAGGTTTTCTTACCTATAGCATGAATATACTTAAACAAGCTTTTGCTCAACAAGTAGGAAATTAGTCTCCTAAAACATAATTGAAAATCATTTTAATAAAAATATGCATGAACATTTTATTCTTACTTATCAACTTGTTTTATGCTTAATTATTTAAGCTAAAACTTATCTTATCATTTGGGCCTAGGTGATCGTACCATTACACGCGATCCTCAAGTAGTCAGGGTTCACGAGGTACCCAACGACATCGAGATCATAAACCTTTTTTTGTTTGAATCCTCATCGTAGGTTGAGAGGTTGGTATGATACCCTTAACTTGTCTTGTTACTTTTTCTTATTTTATTGTATGTATGCAGTATGGCATGTTACTACATAGCACAATTACATGAATCATAAACCGTAAATCGTAAACATACTTAACTTGAGAGTGACTAAACAATATGATTTAAATATTGTATACATCATATATTAATCTTAACATAATCACAACATAACATGCCATGACATGACATCACATAATAAATCATATTTTCATAACATAACACACATCATAACATAACACAGTGTAACAAATTATTGATCATGCATTTTTATAATTTTTTAATGAAAACATTTAAAACAATTTATTTTAAAACTATTCATACTATAGGCGAGATTCCTACTTACTTGCACTCAGAGCTTAGCAGGTCCAGTTGTATCTCATTGTATCTACAATCTACGAAGCATTCTCGACAGTGGTCATTGAACAACCATGGATGGCTAGGAACACTTCATGGAGATTTATAACTACTGGAAACATCATTCTGGACTTTGTTACTGCATTCTGAGTCGCCTCAATCTATGTGTAGCCAATACTAGATGATTTTCAATGGAGTAGTTTTAGCTCAAATGGAGGGTACCATCATGTTTGGACTGTCAAAACGAGTTGGGGGTTAGTCTTAGATTGCCGATCGGAGGTCTGGATCATAAAAACCCAAGGTCATTGTTGACCGACTGTTAACCAGCATTGACCTCCGTTGACCAAATTGATCGGACTCTATTGGCGGCCAAGCTCGGACCTATCCCCCCTAAATCGATCCTTTTAAGTTTAACGGCCATATCAATTTCACCTAATTCAACCTCTAACCATGTAGATCAGAAGCCAATGGTGGCGGTGAAAAATGGAACTCTGAACATTGCTCTCTGGTGGAGCTACCTTGAAATTGATCTGGGCGTTTTGATCCCTATTAACTTTTAAGTGTTTCCCCTATGGTGGGGTTGCTCAACACTGTCGGAAATGTCGGGATCATGGCAACAGATTACGAGCGACTGCGGAGGCTTTGTTCTTCGACGAACGGCGGCATTAACGTGAAATTGAGGAGAGGAAATTATTCCTTGCACTACTCTGAATGATTTGGTACCATTAATTTGGCAAAATTTGGTTGACAACGGTAAGATCGATCTCCCATGCAGTGGTTGGTGGCGGTGCTCTCCGATCTCCATCTTGCAGCTGTGGCTCACTGAAATTGATTGAGGGGAAAGATTCCTTGTGGTGGTCTGAGGCTAATGGCACCGACAGTGTGCCTCGACTCTGCCTAGAATGGTGGGGTCAACGGTGGCAGCAACCAGGGGTAGAATGGCAGAGCATTCCAGCAATTGTTGAGGTGCAACCAGGGGTGGATCATGTTCTACTCATCACGATGGTTGTGTACGATCAAGAATCACGTTGATCGGATGTCGGACGGCGAAGATATCTCATCAAAAAAATTTAGGTTTTTTTGCCACTTTGACTGGCGCTGTGGCTTCCTTAGGCGGTATTGTGGGCGGCATGACACGCCATTGGACTTAGCTCGATAAGAGCTTTCTGTTGGTGCGAGAGGCATAAAAAATGAAGGCCGATTTCTGGGTCTGAGTTTAAGGAGAGAGTAAGTAGAGAGAAAAAGTAGAGAGAAAGGATGTGGCTGATTTTCGATTGGCCATATTTTTTTTTTTTTTGGTTTCATGTATTTATAGATCCTTATGTGGTCTACATAGTCTAACATATGTCGTGTTGGATTAATCAAATTTTATTCATAAACTTGAAATTTTTATAAAAACTATATTATTCTTGCTCTTTAAAAATAACTACATAAGTTTTAAATTCTCTTACTATATTATTGCCTTACTAACATCTCTGTACGTACATAAAATCATTTTCATAAATTTATCCACACTGTATAGATTTTGTGATTTTATTTCAAAACAGTAAACTTTGATATATTTGTCTTCAAAACCGGTGTTAAGCTATATGCACTACATTTACTTTTTTTTCTTAAAATAATATTATGTATTTAGAGTTTTGATAAAAATAATTTTTTTGTAAATTTTAAAACTTTAAAATGTTAATTAAAATATTTTTCATTAAAAATTTCCAAGTTAAAAACTTCTAATTTCATCATAAAAATGATAATATAATTTATAAAGATTTTGTAAATTAAATTGACTATTTGAAAGTCAATTTAATTTAAATTTAAACTTAGTATGATTTTGTGCTTTACGGGTATAACTCGAACTATTTTTCGTAAAAGTCACTTATGGGTGCACATCCAATCTATGGATATTTTTAAACTTTCTTTGATCGCATTATGGATTTGAAAGTAGTCCAGTTGTGACTTTGCATTGTCTTAAAGGCTTGTTAATGTTTGTGGCTTTATCAACATTCTTATAACAATAATAATAATTTAATATTATAAATTTCACACAGTTATTTACACTTGTAAGTGATTTACTATGCACATATAGGATATTGTAAATTCTCAAATTTCCAATAATCCTTATGACTTATAGAATTCTTATCGTACTCTATGATCTTATTGAATTTGAGATCATCTGATTTTCATAAACTTTGTACTCACCATTTCTTAATTATGGTGTTGAGCTATTTGACCACTATGATCAAGATTTCTCTTACTAAACTAATATCATATAGGAATTTCTGCATAATCATAGTAAGTTGAAAATTTTACTTTTTATCACATAATCTCAATTTAAATGTTTTAATTGAGATTCTTATAAATATCACTACTGTGGCTCATACATGAAATTAATGAATCATAAACTTTTAGTTTAGCATATTAAATAATTATTTTTAATTATTTAAGTGCACTATCATAACATTACATGTTTCATAAATAAAGCACATAAATTTGTGCATTTCTAACATTATTCATTTCTAAGGTCTTATAGCTATTAAAACCTTTAAATTTGCATATTAATAAATTCTACACTTGTACTTTCTCAGGTGCTTAGCTAAGTAATTATGAAAAAATCATTAATTAATTATACTTATTAATTTGGTCACTACAGTTAGTTGCTTGTAAGTCAGCTACCTAGTTTGAGAACTCATTCACTGTAAAACATATTTCTAAAATTACAAAATCATATTTACTTTGGTTTTTTTTTTCTTTCAGCTTCTCAAGACACTTCTTGTAGTTTCACTTCTAATGGCTTTGCTTATTGTAGTGGAAACACTTTCCATTGGACTTTGTCTCTGAACCGATCTCTTTACCCTTATTGGCTTTCTTGGGCTTTTTCTTACTCTTCTTAGATTTGGGCTTCCCATCATTTTTGTTCTTTCTTTTGTTACTCTTGGAAGAACTGGCTTCTATAACTTTTGCTTCACCACCTTTAGCAAAATGAACGGATTTATATTTCTAGAGCTTGTTCAACTATGAACCTTATATATAGTTCATGATGTGGTGAGTCTTGAACCATTAGAAGGCAGGGCTAAGACTCTATAAGATCATTTCCACATATGTTTCCACATCTATTGCAGCTCCATTAAGCTCAGATTTATGATGGTGACTTATCATGTTGAGTACATAGGTGCGAACAGGAGTGTTAGGCTTAATCTTGTTGTTCATGAACAACTTCATGACATCAAGATGAGCCTTTTCATTTGGTTGGCTAAACATACCATGTAGTGACTGCATTATCTGATTAATAGTTTCATATTCTCATACTTCTTACAAAACACTTCAGACATGCCAACTAATAGGTAGCATTTGGCTTTTTGGTTGGCTTTCTACCAACGAGAATATGCTTTTTAGCCAACTCCTCTTGGATTGGCTGTTGGGACCAGAAGACACTCCTCTACGAGGACAAACTTATAGTCGACATTAATGTGCTTTAGGTCCATGTTACTTTTCTATTTGGCATAATTCTTGCCATAAATTGTTCAAGTGCAAGAAGGTTAATGATAAGGTTCGAGATATTGTTGAAAAAAATAAATGAATAAAAATTTAATTTGTGTGCTTGAATATCATAGGTAGATATATGAGTTTTAAGTATATAGTAAATATGATGCATGATGCACATGATAAATACATAAAACCATGTTTATTAATCTAGTCAACAATGATTCAATTTACCACAAACAATGTGCCACTGTAGGGTAGTTCACACCATTTGAGAATCAAATCGAGACATTCTCAATTAATAAATATTCAAAATAACTTATATTTTCAACATGTATTAACTACCGTTATTTTGGTCAAGATGCAATGAATATTTAATCATATCTTTATAAGTATAACCCATCGTTTTGGATTCTAAAAACTTAACTCTAAAGTACTGTAGTAGGGTAGGCCAAATTAGAGGTACATCTTGAAATCCTACACTATGAAGAATAACCTTGTATAGACCCAAATCAATGCCGTCTTGAGGCGTTATTTGAACCTTGTGATGTTGTTGTAATCGTGGAGACTAGTGAGTCGTATTGTTATACAACCCTCTCCTATTAAATATTTTGTAAATATGCATTTTTTTTTTATAAAACATCTCATGATTTACAATTTCTAATAATATAAACATTTTATATTTTTAGATATATTAAAATTTAAAATTTAATTCTTAAATTTAATTTCATATATTTGATGAACACATAAAAATGCACATTTCTTAAGGATAAAATCATTTGTTTTGCATTATTATTTGTCATTAAACTCGTTAATTAAGGTAATTATGTTTAATAGTATTTTTGTGCCTTACTGTGAAAAATTATTTAAATATGTGATTTTAGTATTTTTATGTTTAAAAATATTTTTGGTAATTTTAAGAGTCGTTTATTTGTGTAAATATATGTTATATGTGAAATTAATTAAAACCCTAAAAATAATCTTGTGTGATTTTATTTTTATCTTATTATGTTTGAAAATAAGTTTTTAGTTTTTAAATATGTTTATATATTTTTTCAATAATTTCCAAAATAATTTCCAAGTCTTAAATAATATATCTATGTGAAATCGGAAAGGCCCAGAATTTTTATAAGTTTGTATTAATTTTTAGTGTATTTTGTGTGTTTTAATCTAAAATAAATATTTTTTTAATTATTGTAAATGTTATGTTTGTAAAATAATTAATTTTGTTTTAATTATCTATTTTTAGATTTGAAATCTAGAGCAAAATGAGCAAAACAGTGTCAAAAGAGGCAAAATTAGATAATAAATGTATGCCATTATCTTAGCAAAGATTACAATTGTGTGTGGTGAACCATATCTGAAGTTGCATGCTCCTACTTCTTTAGCCATTGATTAAGTCTTAGTAATCTCATACCACGGTCTATGTGAGTCAAAGTCAACCTTTTGTTTTGACTTCAATCTAGACCATCCTTTTGGTGTAAGTAAATGTTGTTAACGGTTTGGAAGTGCATACATTGGTTCAGCCCTTTTCCAAGAAGTACCTAATTATGTCCAAGAATTTGCATTCTAAAGAAGAGATTCCAAAGAAGAACAAAGGAAGAAAAAAATAACAAAAAGTAACAAAATCATACCTGCTCCTTTGACAAAATTTAGACGAGTTTTGTCTCATTTCTCCGGCCTTTGCCTATACATAAGTTGCTCAGCAACATTTATATGTCGTCTAACATTTCCTCTAAGGCTGTGTCTTAAGAAATGCTCCACGACCACTCCAAGTCTACAGAACTTCTGTGGAAGTTAGGATCTCTCCTAGACTATGTTTGTATTTATGTTGTGTAATATTAAAATAAATAATAATAATGTTTTATTCTAAAAATATTTTTATTGTTTTTATTTTAAAAATGTCTTTGTAATTTTATTTTTGTTGTGGTAAAAAGGTGAAACTCTGGTAAAATTAATTAAGTTAATTTTAATTCTTTAAGTAGAAATAATGCCAAAATTATTTTAAAATAAGTTAATATTTGTTTTAAATATTTTTCTTGTTAAAATGATGAATTTGATTTATCGTAGACATAGACTATTGTACATGGTGCCCTAAGGATTGAATGACATAATAAGTTTTTGGAGATATTTAATCAATAAAGAGTTTATTTATTATTCATATATCAAATGTTGTTCTCTTTATGTTCATTTCTATTGAATATACGATAAGCAAGCAAAAGACTAAGGCTGTCAATTTAAATCTTTAAAATCATACATATGATAGACAAATTTTGCAAAAGATATGGATCTTAAAGGTGATAGTCTAAATGATAAGGTCCACAATCGAGGGAATAAAGTTAGGTGCTTTATTCATGTTAAGATTGTTATGTTGTCTACATCCTTAATGAGAGATGACTTGTTTTGGTCATCGGAGTGGGACTTCGTGAGTAGAAACATTAGTATATTAACATAGGTGACGATATATTAAATCAGGACAAAAAGTTAAATTGATTTGATTAATAACCCTGTTTGTTTAAATCAATTCACTTTTGACAATCATATGTATTATGTCTTAATCTTGAAATAAACAATGGGCCTATGTACTTGACTTGTGTCTTTTGATGTACCAAATGGTGACATCTTGATTTGATGATGGTACACATATCGGTATATAGGAGACATGACTCTTGATTTACGTAGACTTGTTGCTCATAGATATGGAATCTATAGCTCTTTTGTAGAGTTAATGATATTCTCTTATAGACATTATCTTGTAATTGGAAGACCAGAGCACTCAGCCATTCGGATATGTAGGTGTAATCGAATATTATACTATTTATGGATAGTAAGTATTCCAATGGTGAGATAATAAAACATAAGATAAAAAATAATCGGGAAGGTAAAACAGAATTTATCCTTAAGTCGATTATGAAGCTATAGGTTGTTACACATTATGATATGTCATGGCTGATTAGCTTATTGGAGCTTTGTAATTTTATGTAGTTCGAGCATGCAACTCTAAGCGTTCAGTAGAGGAGCGTTAGAGTTGATAATTATAATATATATATATATATGTAGGATATACTATTTTATAATTATAGGAGCTTGATCTATATATATCCATCAGGTCCCCTTTGCTAGCTCATAATAATTCCTATAATGATATAACATGTTTTTTTCCTACATATTGCTGACTTATGTTAATCATTCAAGTTGATTGGATTTAATAATTCATGATTGGTTTATTGGTTGAATTAATTTAAGATAAACATGTTGAGTTATTTGAACATATTTTATTTTATGGGTTTATTTGTATATGACTATTTTAATCTGATAGCTTTTTTATTGGGTTATTTGAATAAAAATTGAGGCTCTATAAAGGATACTGGGTCAAATAAAATAGGATTTACCCAATTAGTTGAGATTAGATTAAGTAGATCAGCATGAGGAATTCAAATTTGATTCAAACTTCTAGACTATGATGCCACGACCAACTACAATACAAAGGCATGGTCGACCGCATCTAGATAAAACATAAAACATAAAACATGTTCACACGTTTTCAATCAAAAACTGATCCATTCTCAGATTTTGAAGCCTAATCTAATAAGGACTAATCCCTGATCTGACCACTGTATAAGGGAAATTGTTTTTCATTGTTCTTTAGATCATTTGAGAAGCATAGTGTGAGTGCTCTAGTGAGAGAAACTCTGAAACACCCAAACAACTATTGTTCAATATTCGAAACCTTAGTTCTTGGTTTTTTCAGGTAGTTGGAATGAGGGTCACCGGAGGAAAGGCTATACGACATGCAACTATCTGAACTCCGATTGTGGATAGAGAATAACAAAGAAGACCAGTTGATTGAGGCTTTTTTAGAACGTTCTTCTATTCTCCTTTTTTCTATAGAGTTTGGTATACAAAAGAGGTACGTAAAATCAGTTATTAATTTATGTATTTAGCCTGTCAAACTTATTATTTGGAAAAGACTTTGTTTAACAATTTTAAAATTTCACTGTGTATCGTTTTTTGATATGGACTAGCACGGGTAATGCTTAGAAAAACTTTGATCAGTTGTCGATAAATAATGGCATGGTAAATACTTAGGATTCGTTAATAAGTAAAAATGTTGAAATAAATATAAGCCGATATTATTTGTAATAATAAGTTTTTGTTGTATTATCGACATAGACTAGTATAGTAAATGCTTGGTAATTCTTGATTTATTATAGACAGAGGATAGCATAGTGTATTTTTAAGCCTAATTACAAATAATTAGCATAGGGTAAAATTAAACCTTAATAAATTAGCTTGTATGGATCCTCTAACCACAACACTTATATATTATTATTATTCTTTTAATATAATTATTTATTATCTTTTATTTTGCAGATCAAAATTCCATCGTTAATTTTTAAGATGAAAGTCTCTCTTGTGGATTCGACATCAGACACACTGAGACTTTATTACTTGAGGCAACCTGCACTTGGGTTTATAGTGGACCACATGTCGGACCTGAACAAGTTGTTGGCGATGTATCGAGGAACCAAAGCTAAGCATACAATTGAGGTTGCATTATATATATATATATATATATATATATATATATATATATTAGAATATTGCAAATCAAATTTGCAATTGTTAATCAATTTAATCTCATTAAATCAATTTATAACACATATTTCATATGCATAATTAAAACAATTTTAATTCAATGAATAAATGCGCATGTATGCATGGCATTTTAGAAAACATATGACTAGGTATACTAGAATTAATATGACATGTTATATGCATAGGCATACAATAGATTATAAACATAAAGTAAGAGTATTTAATTTGGCAATTGAGATAGATTTATGGGGTTCCTTGGATATTTAAATTACAACATAATCAAAATAATAGAATTAAATAAATTCCTAATTTTTTAATCTTAAAAATCTCTATAGGTCTTCGTGTAATCCTCTTCGAGTGGTCCTTCTGCACCATCTTGAGAAAAATCAGAGCACAAAAACAAAAAATGACCAGAGAATATGCGAAATAAACCCTAAGCTAGGGTTTTGGGCGTAGGACAACCCCTCGACATCCCAACGTGTAAAGATGGATTGTGTAGGTCATGGCACCCTAGTGTTATGCCTCTGCTAGCACCATGGCACTCATAGCCAAAGCTGCGGTGCCTGGTGTTGATGCCTTTTTTCTCGTCTTTTAGATTGTTTCGTGAACGATAGATTTGCGGACCATCTCATGGTCTGCGATTCCAATCTTTCGTGTCCTCCTTAGGGTTCGGGTCTTTAATATTACAATAATATTTGATTATAGAAAAATAAATTACAAAAAAATCTAGCCCTTTAATTTTAGGCAAACATTATTCTAGCAAAATTAAAATGACAATTATCAAAGAGATCCTTAGAACATATAATTAACGATCAAATCCACCGTCCATTCGGTCACTATTTATCACGTGAATAAAATACATATACATATCTATATTAATACAAAGTGTCTACCCATCACATACATACAATATAGAGAACACATATATATTTAAAATCAATTATCGTATGTTCAATGCTTAAATTAATATATTCTATAGCCGGTTTTGATGCCAATTGTTGGTCTTCTGCATCAATTTTGACAAAAATATGCAAAAACATGATATAGATGCAGAAGATAGATAACAAAAATTTTCATAAAACTTTTGTAAAGCCTGCTATAGAGTATATTAGTTTAATGTTTAATAAATATATATACCCTTTTGACTGACCTGGTTGAAGAGATGAGATTAGTATTCTTCTAACAGAAAAATGTTCTCCAAGTGAAAGCACCATCTTCTCCACCTCGTCATAAGCACCAAATGGACATACGTGTAGGGGTAGAAGGAATTAAACATTTCTAATGATCACTTGTTTACTTTTGTCTCCCATTAATTTCAACACATAAGCAAAGCAGGACCAGAATACTTCTTCCCTTTTTCTCTCTCTACATGCCTACTGTTAGACTCTTTGATAGAATTTTTATAATCTAACCATGATTTTTAATTGTGTACAAGATAAATTAAGAAGGCCTCTATTTATAGAGAATGAAAGATCTGATTAATTCTAGCAGCTTCCTTTATTTTAATTTTAAATATCACATATTTAATTAAAATAAAAAAGACAAGTTTTCCTTTCTTTGTATTACATGCAGCACTACACACAAGGAGATTCTATGTTCTTGTGGTGCTAATCTCCAATCAGTAAAGGAAGAAAAACTACTTGTTATCTAAACTGATTTGTTTCAAAATCTGTTTTCAATTTTGAATTAAATAATATTTAACCAAAAATAGAAAATTCTAACTATGAAAACTTGGTGAACGAGTTTCAGACTACACATAGAATTTTCCCCTGTTCATGTATGCGCCATACATAGTTTATGGGATCCATTGTGTCTCTTTCAAAGTTAATTATTATCTATTTAATATTAAATAATCTCATTATTTAATAATTATAAATCAATTCATAATTAAATTCTTTTAGGTGATAATTAATATAATATCCCATAATTCTAAATTAATTAATTAAATTAATAATTTTACTTGTTTAACCAATGTTGACAAGGATGGCGGGGGACTAATGGACCCATAATTTTAAGTCTCAATAAAACCAATATATTAATTAAACTCTTTAATTAATATATTACTCTTTTATTAATTCCAATGTTTTCTTGAAATTATAGATATAATTACTCATACTTTAAAATCGTCCGTGTGATATGTCATTGCATATAAATTGATCCTCTATAATGAGCTATGTAAAATCAATTAACCCTTATTATTACTTTTTTATCTTTGAGTGCCATTGATCCTCTAATGAATAGTAATTCATGAACTTAATAATGAATTAAGCGCTTATATTATTCAAGACCTAAGTCCATATTCAAGAAAATTATTTATCTACTTCTCGTTGAGAAGAAATGATTCCATCTTGTAATATTAACATTTCTGGCAACTTACTTCATTATACCTCCAAAATACAAGGGATAGGATTAGATTCTTAAATCCTTATCGAGTAAATCAAAAGACATTATTCTATTAATAGGAGTCTGCTAATAACTCGAGATTAAAATCATCTTATACATGACCATTGGTCAATGTGATTAGAAACTTGCTATATCTGATGAAAATTATTAGTTGTTCGTATCACGTCATGTCCCAGTCTTATATAACTTCATTATATATAATGCACTCATTTAATGACTCATTATATTAATGGTTTGGATAAAATAGTTCTATTTTTAATGGAAATGACTTGTACTAGTAATGCTTAACTAAATATTTCATACTTTAAGTAAATAATTATTTATAACAATTAATTATATATTACTGACCATTTTAATTATCATCCTTAAATATTATCCTCTTGTATATAACACTTATATACAATATTTAAAGTCACATGGATAATTATAGAATTTTTATAGTATTCAAAATGTATTCAAAATACATGTACACAAATATAATAAAAAATTCACTTTATTTATTTATAAATAGATCTTTTACAAATATCAAATACTTTAAGGATACCTATCCTAGTAAAAAGAGTATGCTAGAATGCTAACAGAGTTGCCTTTCCAAAGAAATATTTAAAGATCCTTTATATAAGAGGTTATTATTATTACATCTTATATTATTTATGTCTTTTTCAAAGAAATCTTTGGTCTTTTAATTATTGTATATATATTAGAAGCTTTTGGAGTCTTCATATATTAAAATTCCTTTTTTGTTTTTTTAAACATATGATAGCGTGATCTTTATCAATGATATTTTGATCTTTCAATGGTCAGTTTTATAATGAAATCATTTTCTAATTTAAGTGCAATTAAAAACTTAGGATTCGTAATACACTCATTTAAATTTTATTTAGTTCCAATTTTTAGATTTTTTTAAAAACAAACAGAAAATATTTTAAGGGTATTCGCAAAAATATAACTTTTTTATGCTCGGTTTTTATTTATACTACAAAATGTGAAATACTTTCATGCCATAAATATAGTGTGTGTCCTACCAAGACATATTGCATATCCCATCGAGATGCTATTTTTGTCCTACTCGAATATGTTGCGTATACTACTAGGACATTTTTTCTCCTTTCTTTTTCTCTCCTCTCGCTGCCACTAGCTTGTCTCTGATTTACTAACAACATTGTCAAATATCATCAGTATTAGCAAATCTTCAGCGGCCAATAGAGTACTCTAAATAAATAATAGCAACAGCTTCACTACGAGGAAAAGGGAACTGACAAAAACTCTATAGAAATTGCTACTATGTTTATACCAAATCTTTAAACTCTTTATAATTTGTATCAAACTATTCATTATAGTGTAGAATAGTGGACGTAGCTCTAATTGTAGAGTTAACCACTATAAATTTCGTGTATGGTATTATTTACTTTGACTGTATTGTTTGATTATTTACAACTTTAGTTTAATTTTCATATATAATTATCTGCTCTTGGAAGCTGAATAGATCCTGACAATGCTGCTTTGAGGGCCTAAACTCGTAAATATCAAATTAAGTACTAATCTCTTTGTATTTAATTATAGGTCTAACATCTACAGTTTGGTGCCTACCATGGGGCCTTTAGATCGCCAACTCAAGCATTTTGAAATCTTTAGCATCAAATATGGCAGATAGCACAGACTACCAGAATATGCATGACGAGCGGAATAAAGATACACAGATCGCGTGTCAAGGAGACGAGCAGATTGAGGTCCTTGCTGCCGAATTGAAACACTAAAGAAGCTGCTTCATGAACAAGTAACACGTTCCCAAGAGTGTGACAGGTGACTCGACGAACTAAACAGTGAGAACAATGCTCTTAGGAGCCAAATCAGCTACCGAAACTTTCAGCTTATAGCTTACTCATACAACTACCCTTATTTTAGGTATTCAACATTCCCAACAACGACTGCCAACTAGGCACCGCCTCCAACCAAGCAGCAACCCTCCTATAGCCCTATTGGAATGATGCAGCCATTGTACACAACCCCGACACTTGTAGCGGTAATTATGGCCATGACAACTACAATGACACCAGCGTTGATAGCAATTACGACAGCTATGAATGCTCTATAAGGCATAAGTAGACAAGAACCACAAGCATTTAGATAGCAAAATGAAGAAATTAAGCTGACAACACAGGCATAAGCCATCCCAAACCTGGCCCTTTTAATTGCAGAGGCTGTCGATAGATGATCTAGATATGCTCAATCAGAATACCATGATGATCAAGGAGAAGATCAACTAGAAAGTAACCAAGGCTATGAGCAAGACCCCAACACTCGATGACATTTTGAAGAACATACATGAAACTTCTTTTACTAGGAGGATTATTTCTGTCATTCCTCCAAAGTATAGAAACATCATATTTGCACGATTAGATAAAACTGTAGACCTAAAAGATCACCTCCTCTAGTACAAAAATGTTGTCAGTACAACAAATGTACCTAATTTAATACTAGATTAAATGATGTGTAGTTGTTTGCGCAAAGTTTGAGAGGACCTACCCTTTGATGGTTCAGCAATTTGCCTACAGAACAATTGATAGCTTCAAAGGGTTGGCAGATTCTTTCATCAAATCCTATTCTGTGCACATCAAAATAAGGAAAACAACCAAAGACCTTTGGTCAATGGTTTAAAGCCCAGGCAAGTCATTACAAGCCTACATTAAAAGGTTGTGCAAAGCAATTTCAGAGATCTCAGACTTAGAAGATAGAATGACTCGAGAATCTTTGAAGAAAGGACTGTTGCACAAGTCCTCCTACAAAAATAAAATCTGCTCAGAGTACCCGCAATGATCCAAGAGGCCCTAAATAGAGCCAAGGGGTGGATTAACCTTGAAGAGGAAAACGATAGTTGCCACAAGGGGGAGCATGCCATTGTCCCCACCAAGGTATGCCTTAAACATATCCCCGACTGAATTGATTGCCCATCTAGAAGGAAAGGACTATGTTGGGTGGCCAAATAAAATGGCCCCAAACTAGTCCTGTGACCAGACGAAGAATTGTGAATTCCACCAAGACATTGGACATCTAGCGATCGATTGTAGGCCTTGCAAATTGAGATCATGGAATTGTTGAAGACATAGCATTTAAAGGAATATCTGTCATAACGAGGAAGACGAACATATGGACTAGACCACGAGCAGAGCAGGCCAAAAAAAGCACAAGCTTAAGAGAAGACTTCACCACCACCAGCTCTCAGGAAAGTAATCATAGCCATTTATGGAGGCTTAATTTATAGCAAAGACTCTGCCAACTAGATCAAAGCCCATCAAAAGAAAGTGAATCAAGTGACTACCAAGTTCACTCCATTTCATTTTATAGCGACGAAGCTTGAGGGCTTGACAGGCCATACAACAACGCTCTGGTGGTCATGCTCAATGTCATAAACTACGAAATTAGGAGATACTCATTGATAATGGGAGATCGGTGAACATTCTATTTCTTTCAACATTAAGAGAAATTGAAATCGACGAGAAGGAGATAGAAAAATCTACCACTATACTGGTCGGATTCAATAGAGAGGCCACCATGACATTGAGAAGAATCAAATTGCCACTCTATGTTGCAAGAGCAAACAAGATGACGAATTTTCTTATCATGGATTGCCTTCTGGGTAAAACATGATCCTTAGGATACCATGGATACACTCGATGAAAGCAATCCTATCCATTTACCACCAACGAATACATTTCCCAATGAAGCATAGAATAAGAGAAATTTAGGAAAGCTAACACACAGCCAGAAGTTGCTATTTGATGGCATTAAAGAAAAAGAAGCCAAGCTTATTACAACAATAGATGAGCCCAATGAGTGGGTAGACTATTAAAGAGCAAAGGAAGCCAGTACTTAAACAATAAGATAAAGTGTAGATTGACCCCGAAAACAAACTTTAGATAGTAAATGTTAGCCCGTAGCTAGATCCAAAGTTAAAATCTACTATAGTTGATTTCTTAAAGGCTAATAAAGACTATTTTTTATTGTCTCATGAAAATATGCTTGGATTGATCCAAGTGTTATCACCCACCAACTCAATGTCGGCCTAAATCATTGGCCCGTGCAAAAAAAAAAGAAAAGAAAAGACAACTAGGGATCGAGCAGAATAATATAGTAAAAAGGAAGTTAGGCTTTTATTAGAAGCAGGGTTCATTCAGCTAGTTTAGTGGCTGGATTGGCTTGCTAACATCATGATAATAAGGAAGAAAAATGGAAAGTGGCAAATGTGTTTAGATTTCACATACTTGAATAAAGCCTGCCTAAAAGACAGCTATCCACTACCTCACATCAACCGCCTCTTTAACGCAACTGTTGGCCACAAAGTCCTAAGATTTCTCGATGCATTCTCTGGCTATAATCAGATTCTATTGCATCCTAAAGTTGAGAAAAGACTGCTTTCTTCACGGAGCATAGAATTTTTTGCTTCAAGGTCATGCCATTTGGGTTAAAGAACACTGGTGGAACCTATCAGAGACTCGTTAACATGATGTTCAAGGAACAAATTGGTAAGAATATGGAAGTTTATGCTCATCTTCATGTGCAAAATTTGCAAGAATGCTTTGGCATGCTGAGGAAGTATAGCATGAAGTTGAACCCACTGTATTTTTGGGGTCGCCAATGGAATATTCCTCGGATATCTTGTAACCAGTGGAATATTCCTTGGATATCTTGTAACAAAGCTAGGGATCAAGGAGAATCCAGATCAAATAAAGGCTTTTCAACTTATGCCATCACCGCGAAGAAAGTGAGAAATTTAGAAGTTGATTAGGCGAGTGGCAGCTCTCAACCGGTTCATAGCTCACTCATTTGACAAATGTTTGCCATTCTTTTAGTTGTTGAAGAAGAACACAAAGTTTCAATGGAGCGACCGTTGCAAGCAAGCCTTGCAAGACTTGAAATAGTATCTTTCTATTTCATCGATCTGGTCAAAACAAAAAGATGGAGAACCATTGTATCTCTACTTGGCACTTTTAAAAACAACAGTCAGTTCTGCATGATTTAGAGAGGAAAACTCAATTCAAAAGCTACTGTTCTTTATGAGTCATACCTTACTTGATGAGAAAACAAGGTACTCTGTTATAGAAAAACTAGTACTTACATGTCATATCCACTCGCAAACTGCGACCATATTTTCAAGGCTATACAATCATAGTACTCTCGTCATACCCAATGTAAGCCATTTTGAACACGCCAACGTTTTGGGGAGATTGACAAAGTGGGCTATCGAACTCACTAAGTTGGATATCGAGTACAAGCCTTGAACCACATTAGGCATAAGTGTTGGTTGCTTTTGTCACAAAACTAACATGTGAGCGCAACAAGACGAGCCGAAGTTATGGACTATGCAAGTGTATGGTACCAGCAACAAAAAAGGTTCAAGGTCAGAGCCTTGTGTCGGAAACAAAGTGTGCAGCGGAATTTTAAAAAATTTTTTCATCAGAGTAATTTCCAAAACACAAGTTTGACATGTTATATGTATAAATTAGACAGATCTTACTAACCTTAGTGTGCCGAAGAACCTCCGCAATCCGTGTAGAGAAGTAACGTTCTAGAAGAGCCTCAACCAACTGGTCTTCTTTGCTATTCTCTATCCATAACCAGAGTGAGTGTGGGCTCACATGTACAGCTCTTCCACCGGTGACTATCCTTCCAACCAATAGAGAGAACCCAAAGCTAGTGTTCGTAATTTGTGACCAAAAGCTCTCAGGGAGTTTTCAGATGCTCACTAGAAGAGTATCACTCTTAATCTCTCAAATTGATCTGAGTAAATCATGAGACTCACTCCCTTTATATAGCTATTGGTCCTGGGGTCAGTCCGTATCCGATTAGGTCTTAAAAACTCGAAATAGAATCAAGTTCGGATCAATATTTGATAAGATCCGTGTGAAATCGCGTAATCTTATCTCCCGCTAATCGGCAGGCCGAACATTCTGATCGACAGGCCGAACA
This sequence comes from Artocarpus heterophyllus, assembly GCA_025403435.1. Taxonomy (NCBI): domain Eukaryota; kingdom Viridiplantae; phylum Streptophyta; class Magnoliopsida; order Rosales; family Moraceae; genus Artocarpus; species Artocarpus heterophyllus. The sequence goes on along the minus strand of CM046347.1, from coordinate 16,251,190 downwards.
GGCCAGTTCGGCAGGCAGAACTCCTGAGAAAAAATCTCCGCGAATCTTTTATTTTCCACTCGAGATTCTAAAGGATAAAGTCTCAATTTTGATTCAAATAACCCAATAGAGAAGTTATCTGATCAAAACAAACTTTATCAAGATAATCTTTAAGAAAATAAATCAATTCACAATAATTCTACAAGTTTATCTTGTTCTAATTTGTCCAAAATTAAAAACAACCGATAAACAGACAAGAATTATCTGATCGCAATAATTCAACAAGTTTATCTCGAACTAATTTCTTACAAAATTAATTCAACCGATAAACAGACATGAATTATTTGATTCTTACAAATTTTAAACCAATCTGATAAATCCGACATAAGTCACCAATTATTGAAAAAGCACGCCGTGTCGTTACAGGACTTTGTGAGCTGGCAAAGGGGACCAAAATGGACCTATAAAGTTCAAGCTCATGATAATTATGAAACCCAATATCCCAGATATACATTTCACAATTATCAACTCCAACGCTACTCCACTAAAAGCTTGGAGCTGCACTCTCAAACTTTATAGAATTACGAAGCTCGTATAGCTAAGTCTCCATGACATATCATAATGCATCGTATCCCCATATGATAATCCATAATCGACTTAAGGACAAGTTCTGTCTTACCTTCCCGATTATTTTTATCTTACGTTCCATTGTCTCACTATTAGAAAACTTACCATCCAAAGATAGTATACCATTCGGTTACACCTATGTATCCAAATGGTTGAGCGCTCTAGTTTTCCAATTACAGGACAACGCATATAAGAGGATATCATTACTCCTAAAGAGGAGCTATGGATTCCATATCTATGAATAACAAGTCTACGCTATCAAGAGTCATGCCTCCAACGTACCGGCATGCATACCACTATAGAGATGTGGGAGTCACCCATTGGTACATCAAAAGACACAAGTCGAGACAACGGGCCTACTATTCATCTCAGGATTAAGATACAATATAAATGACTGTCTAAAGTGAATCAATTTGCTAAGACAGAATTATTAATCCAAATCAATTCACTTTATGTCCCGATCCAACACATCGTCACCTATGACAACGTGTCAATGTTTCTATTCACGAAGTCCAACTCTGATGGTCAAGACAAACCATCTCCCATAAGGGATATAGACAACATAACAATCTTTACATGAATAAAGCACCCAACTTTATTCCCTCGATTGCGGATCATATGTTTTAGACCATCACCTTAAGAATCATGTCTTCCGCATAATCAGTCCATCATATGCCCAATTCTTAAGGTTTAGACTGACAGTCTCAGACTACTGTTTACTTATCATACATTCAACAAATATGAACGTAAAGAGGAAAAGATTTGGTATATATAAATAAATGAATTCTTTATTGATAAAAATGTCTCTAAAAACGTATTACATTTTTACTCCTTAGGGCATACATGTCTAACAATCTCCCACTTGCACTAAGTGAGTAAATACTACAAATTTTGCATCCCCATAGCTTCCACATGCCTCTCAAAGACTCTTCCAGTAAGTGTCTTCGTAAATGGATCAGCTAAATTGTCCTCTGACGCGATCTTACACACCGTGACATGCCCGCCCTCAACGAAGTCCTTTATCACATGATACTTTCGATCAATATGCTTACTCTTCTTGTGAAATCTTGGTTCCTTAGCATTAGCTATCGCCGCACTGTTATCACAGTACAGTGATACCGCCTTATCCATACCAGAAACTACCTCAAGATCCCCAAGAAACTTGCGGAGCCACACTGCTTCTTTTGAAGCATCACTAGCTGCCACATACTCGGCCTCCATCGTCGAATCTGAAGTGCAATCTTGCTTCGCACTTCTCCAACTGATGGCACTGCCACCTAGAGTAAACACAAACCCCGAAGTCCAACACATCGTCACCTATGACAACGTGTCAATGTTTCTATTCACGAAGTCCAACTCTGATGGTCAAGACAAACCATCTCCCATAAGGGATATAGACAACATAACAATCTTTACATGAATAAAGCACCCAACTTTATTCCCTCGATTGCGGATCATATGTTTTAGACCATCACCTTAAGAATCATGTCTTCCGCATAATCAGTCCATCATATGCCCAATTCTTAAGGTTTAGACTGACAGTCTCAGACTACTGTTTACTTATCATACATTCAACAAATATGAACGTAAAGAGGAAAAGATTTGGTATATATAAATAAATGAATTCTTTATTGATAAAAATGTCTCTAAAAACGTATTACATTTTTACTCCTTAGGGCATACATGTCTAACAATCTCCCACTTGCACTAAGTGAGTAAATACTACAAATTTTGCATCCCCATAGCTTCCACATGCCTCTCAAAGACTCTTCCAGTAAGTGTCTTCGTAAATGGATCAGCTAAATTGTCCTCTGACGCGATCTTACACACCGTGACATGCCCGCCCTCAACGAAGTCCTTTATCACATGATACTTTCGATCAATATGCTTACTCTTCTTGTGAAATCTTGGTTCCTTAGCATTAGCTATCGCCGCACTGTTATCACAGTACAGTGATACCGCCTTATCCATACCAGAAACTACCTCAAGATCCCCAAGAAACTTGCGGAGCCACACTGCTTCTTTTGAAGCATCACTAGCTGCCACATACTCGGCCTCCATCGTCGAATCTGAAGTGCAATCTTGCTTCGCACTTCTCCAACTGATGGCACTGCCACCTAGAGTAAACACAAACCCCAAAGTCGATTTCCTAGAATCCAGACAGGATTGAAAATCTGAATCAGTGTATCCTAGAGGAATCAAGTCCTCACCCGAGTACACAAGCATATACCATCGAGTCCTTCTCAGGTACTTGAAAATATGCTTTACCGCAACCCAATGGTTCTGTCCTGGATCCGCCTGAAATCGACTTACAATCCTGACCGCATAGCTAATATCCGGTAGTGTGCAAATCATGGCATACATGAGACTACCCACTGCCGAAGCATAAGGCACCTTCTTCATGTATTCTCTTTCTTCATAAGACTTTGGAGAGTATTTCTTAGAAAGAGTAATTCCAGACCTAGATGGTTGCCCACCTTTCTTGGAATCCTACATTGCAAACCTCCTGAGAATTTTATCTATGTAGCCGGCCTGAGACAAAGCTATCATTTTGTTCTTCCTATCCCGAAAAATCTGGATACCGAGAATAAAATTAGCCTCACCTAAGTCCTTCATGTCAAACTGCTTGGTCAACCATAATTTGACCGATGACAACGCCCCAACGTCATTGCCAATTAGCAAAATGTCATCTACATAGAGTAGTAGAAAAACTACCTTCCCATCCTTAATGTGTTTGTAAACACATGGTTCATCCACATTTTGTGAGAACCCATAAGTCTTGATCACTTGATCAAATCTTATGTTCCAAGAACGAGAAGCCTGCTTAAGTCCGTAAATAGACTTTAGCTGCTTACAAACCTTACCCTCTTGACCCATGACCTTGAACCCGTCTGGTTGTTCCAGATAAATGGACTCATCAAGATAGCCATTCAGAAAAGCCGTCTTGACATCCATCTACCAAATCTTGTAGTCGAGAGCGGCAGCTATGGACAAGAGAATCCGGATGGACTTAAGCATGGCTACAGGCGAAAAGGTTTCCTCATAATCAATTCCTTCCTTTTGCGCATAACCCTTAGCTACCAGTCTGGCCTTAAAGGTTTCGACCTTTCCATCCACTCCTATTTTCCTCTTGTAGATCCACTTACACCCTATGGGTTTTACCTCTTCGGGAAGATCCATAAGCTCCCAGACCTGATTAGTCTCCATAGACTTCATCTCTATGTTCATGGCCTCTGTCCAGAGTCTTGAATCAACATCCTCCATAGCTTCTGTGTAAGTATAAGGATCCCTGTCATGTTCATCCGGTTCAGCCAAAAAGACCTCCCTATTGAACATATACCTCTCAGGTTGACGCCCGATCCTCCCACTACACCGAAGCCCCTGAGGTTGTTATTCAGGTTTGTTTGGTTTTTCTCCACCAATCGGAATGGTTTCGTTTGGAACCACCTGAGTGAACGGATCACCCCTTAACTCTTCAAGCACCACTTTGCTTCGAGGTTTAAAGTCGTCCATGTAACTCTCCTCAAGGAAAGTTGCATTAGTTGAAACCACGACTTTATTTTCCTTTGGGTTATAAAAATAATCCCCTTTAGTCCCTTTTGGATATCCTACAAACATGCAAAATTTTGAACGTGCTTCCAACTTATTCGGATCCTTAAACAGGACATGAGCCGGACATCCCCATATGCGAATATGGTTTAAGGATGTCTTCCGTCTTGTCCACAACTCGTGAGGAGTTTTAGGGACCGATTTTGAAGGCACATTGTTCAGAAGATAACATGCGGTTTGTAGTGCATATCCCCAAAAGGATAAAGGCAATGATGAATAACTCATCATGGACCTAATCATGTCCAACAAAGTCCTATTCCTTCTCTCCGCTACGCCATTCTGCTGCGGAGTGCCCGACGTAGTCAAATGGGATAAAATCCTATTCTCTAACAAGTGTCCCAAGAACTCATCAGAAAGGTATTCCCCACCTCGATCAGATCAAAGTGCCTTTATGGGTCTACCCATTTGCTTTTCCACTTCAGCCTGAAACTCCCTAAACTTATCATAAGTTTCGCTTTTATGGTGCATTAGGTACACATACCCATATCTTGAGTGATCGTCAATAAAAGTGACGAAGTACTCATACCCTCCTCATGCCCGGATGTTCATTGGTCCACAAACATCACTATGCACAAGTTCTAGAACCCCTTCGGCCCTATTGCCCTTAGACCCATATGGTCTTTTGGTCATTTTACCCTTTAAACAAGATTCACATTGAGGTATAGATTCCACCTTTAAGTGACTTAAAGGTCCATCTCTTACCAACCTTTGAATCCTATTCAGGTTAATATGGCCAAGGCGTAAATGCCAAAGATAAGTCATATTAGAGTGAGAAGTTTTAAGTCTTTTTGAGTCATTATCATTTATCTCAGCATTAAGCAATAAGTCCATCTTAGGTTTGATAAAGTATAGATTATTTTGCATCCATCCAGAACAAATAAAAGATCTGTTTTTACGAATCACCACTTTTTCATTAAAAGATACTACATAGGAGTCTTTAAATAAAGAAGATACATAAATTAAATTCCTTTTAAATTTAGGAACATAAAAACAATCTCGTAAAATTAAATTCCTATAATTATCAAAATAAAGATGGACATCTCCCACTGCTTTCGCTGAGACCAAGGATCCATTGCCCATCCGAAGCGTTAAGTCTTCACGTAGTAGACTTCTCGTTTCTATGAATCCCTGCAGAGAAACACAAACATGATTAGTTGCATTAGAATCTTTGACCCAAATGTCACTGGATTCCTCAACCAAACAAGTTTCTAAATATAGAAGATCACACCTACCTCCCTTGGAAAGGAAGTCCTTGCAATGCTTCTTTATATGCCCGACCTTACCACAAAAGAAGCACTTAAGCTTCTTTGGGTTCTTTTTCTTCTTCTTCTTGCTCTTGTTGGCAGCAGGAATAGAAGACTTCCCACTCTTTGCCCGTTGCTTCTTTCCATTCCCAGAGTTAGGATTAGAACCAGAAGCAGCTACCATATTGGCCTCACCACCAACAGGAGACTCCTTGATCAGCAATTCAAACTCCTATAACTGTTTCATTAGTTCTGTCAAAGTCATATCTCGTCTATTGCTTAAATTAAAAGTAGCTCTAAACGGAATAAATTCCTTAGATAGAGTCTCAAAGACCATAGTCATATGAGTTTCAACATCGATGTCGGCTCCATTGGTTTGAGCCTCAGCGAGGTAACCCATGACCAACATCATGTGCTCCTTTACAGATGTCCCCGGTCTCTGTCTACAGTTTAAGAGTTTTCAAAGTGCCCCTTGCTGCTTCGTTATGGCCTAGCCTCCGAACATATCCTCAAGATTATCCAAGATATGCTTCGCAGTCTCATAATCCTGATGTTGAGCCTGCAGCACGTTGTTCATGCTAGCCATAACATAGCAGCGGGCCTGATCATTAGCATCTTTCCAGCGGTCGTACGCTTGGAATTGCTCATTACTTGAGTCTCCCATAGGCTCGGGAGGACAAGGAGTTGTCAGAACATATTTCAGTTTCTCAAAGGAAAGGACGATGTCCAGATTCCGTTTTCAATCGTTATAGTTCTCACCGGTTAATTGGTTTTTGTCAAGTATCAATGATAAAGCGTTTTTAGACATTTTCAATCTACAACAAAGAATCATATACCAAACATAAGCAAACATATATAATAATTTAGTAAGATAACACAATCATGTAAAATCATACAAATGTGTTTATGTGTCAAAACCTTGAAAATATCATAACCTTACAACGATAATTCCCAACTCAGAATTCAACAAGCTCCTAGGGGAGTCATGCTAAATTCAATCAGGAACACGGATCCCCTCCTGATTAATATATGCCATCCAGGACCTGTATGATCCAGCATATACTAATAATCGTTTCTTTGGCCATTAATTTTATTAACAGAGCTCCTAAGGGAGGTTAATAATAAAATTAACGTGAGTGTATAACCACCGTTTCAATATTTTATCCATGATTTATAATCACCACCTAGGGGTGTGCAATCATAAATCATACTAAAATACCTTATCCTTTCAGAGATCCAATCTGATACGTGATAGAAATCCCTTCCTAGGGGTCGGGACCACCATGTTCTTCCTATAGACCGATGATGGAGGCCTTAGGTCCTCTCTTCGAAAACCTTCTCCCACTCAATCTTTTGAAGTCAAGGTTTTATTTTAAAATCATGCATGAACAATTTTAATATGAGCGGCACTCCCTATTCTACATGACATGTTATCAATATACATGGTAAATTATATTATAATGCAGACAAGCAAAGCAATCAAGCAAAGCTACAAGCAAAATAATAATAACCGTAATATTATGGTTCCACCCTAGAGAATAGAAAACTAAGATTACAAGAGAATAATCGAGACATTTATCGATTCTTCATCCTTGAATCCTCAAGCTATATCCTTCTTCATGTAATATCCATCTTCAAGTCTTCAATCCCGTATGAATCGAATACTTCATATTTTCGGTCATATCCAAATTTAATGTTTCTCAGAATCGTCCCAAAAATAAAATTAAAACTGCACCTAGAAAAATTGCACCTTTTCTGGACACCCGGCAGCTCTCGGTCGGCAGGCCGATCTGGGTGATCGGCCTGCCGGTCTTGCTTCATCGGCCTGCCGAACTGAAACTTCTGTCTGCCGGCAGAGCACCAAATTTTCTGCCCCACTGTCGGCCTACCGGACCACACGTCCGGCCTGCCGATCTGTGACCTTCGGCCTGCCGAACTATGAGGTCCGGCATGCCGACCGAGCAGAAAACCCTCAATCCAGAAAATACAATTTTAATGCAATTCATCAATTTTATTTTCAACAATTTAAAAACATAAAATTAGAGACTTAGGAAATACCTGGAGGCGCCATTATCAATCTTCTAGATCTGTCTTCTGTGAATAATTATTTAATTACAAAATTCTTACAAATTAAAAATTAAATAACAATTCCTAGACGGAGATGATAGTCCGCCATCTAATTACATAAAAAACTAGATACACATTCTAACCTCTAAGGAACCATAACCGGTATGAATTAATTAATAAATAAATAATTAAACAATGATTTAATCAACCATAATTAATTAATAAACATTCACCACATAATCCATGACAACATATATATTATATAGAAACCTAGAGTGCCATCTCTCTATAAAATTCAATTCAAGCATAGGAGAGATTAAGATCACAAAATTTATGCATATATCATGATCACAATCTTGCAAATTTATGTAAAAACCTCGGCTCTGATACCAATTGTTGGAAATAAAGTGCGCAGCAGAATTTTAAAAATTTTTTCATCAGAGTAATTTCCAAAACATAAGTTTGACATGTTATATGTATAAATTAGACAGATCTTACTAACCTTAGTGTGCCGAAGAACCTCCACAATCCGTGTAGAGAAGTAACGTTCCAGAAGAGCCTCAACCAACTGGTCTTTTTCGCTATTCTCTATCCACAACCGGACTGAGTGTGGGCTCACATGTACAGCTCTTCCACCGGTGACTATCCTTCCAACCAATAGAGAGAACCCAAAGCTAGTGTTCGTGATTTGTGACCAAAAGCTCTCAAGGAGTTTTCAGATGCTCACTAGAAGAGTATCACTCTTAATCTCTCAAATTGATCTGAGTAAATAATGAGACTCACACCCTTTATATAGCTATTGGTCCTGGGGTCAGTCCGTATCCGATTAGGTCTCAAAAACTCGAAACAAAATCAAGTTCAGATCAATATCTGATAAGATCCGCGTGAAATCACGTAATCTTATCTCTCGCTGATCGGCAGGCCGAACAGGCCAGTTCGGAGGGCCGAACACGTCATTCGACAGGCCGAACTCCTGAGAAAAAATCTTCGCGAATCTTTTATTTTTCACCCGAGATTCTAAAGGATAAAGTCTCAATTTTGATTCAAATAACCCAATAGAGAAGTTATCTGATTAAAACAAACTTTATCAAGATAATCTTTAAGAAAATAAATCAATTCACAATAATTCTACAAGTTTATCTTGTTCTAATTTGTCCAAAATTAAAAACAACCGATAAACAGACAAGAATTATAAGTCACCAATTATTAGAAAAGCACGCCGTGTCGTTACAGGACTTTGTGAGCTAGCAAAGGGGACCAAAATGGACCTATAAAGTTCAAGCTCATGATAATTATGAAACCCAATATCCCAGATATATATTTCACAATTATCAACTCCAACTCTACTCCACTAAAAGCTTGGAGCTGCACTCTCTAACTTTATAGAATTACGAAGCTCGTATAGCTAAGTCTCCATGACATATCATAATGCATCGTATCTCCATATGATAATCCATAATCGACTTAAGGACAAGTTCTGTCTTACCTTCCCGATTATTTTTATCTTACGTTCCATTGTCTCACTATTAGAAAACTTACCATCCAAAGATAGTATACCATTCGGTTACACCTATGTATCCAAATGGTTGAGCGCTCTAGTTTTCCAATTACAGGACAACGCATATAAGAGGATATCATTACTCCTAAAGAGGAGCTATGGATTCCATATCTATGAATAACAAGTCTACGCTATCAAGAGTCATGCCTCCAACGTACCGGCATGCATACCACTATAGAGATGTGGGAGTCACCCATTGGTACATCAAAAGACACAAGTCGAGACAACGGGCCCACTGTTCATCTCAGGATTAAGATACAATACAAATGACTGTCTAAAGTGAATCGATTTGCCAAGACAGAATTAATAATCCAAATCAATTCACTTTATGTCTCGATCCAACACATCATCACCTATGACAACGTGTTAATGTTTCTATTCATGGAGTCCAACTCTGATGGTCAAGACAAACCATCTCCCATAAGGGATATAGACAACATAACAATCTTTACATAAATAAAGCACCCAACTTTATTCTCTCGATTGCGGATCATATGTTTTAGACCATCACCTTAAGAATCGTGTCTTCCGCATAATCAGTCCATCATATGCCCAATTTTTAAGGTTTAGACTAACAGTCTCAGACTACTGTTTGCTTATCACACATTCAACAAATATGAACGTAAAGAGGACAAGATTTGGTATATATAAATAAATGAATTCTTTATTGATAAAAATGTCTCTAAAAATGTATTACATTTTTACTCCTTAGGGCATACATGTCTAACACCTTGCTGTGATCACCAATGGGTGAGGAAATCAAGCAAATCTTTAGGTTAGGTTTTAGAGCAACTAATAATGAAGCAAAATACGAAGCCATGATTGCTGGCCTAAGATTAGCAAAGACACTGGGGACTATCAAGCTTATAGTAGAAAGCAACTCAATCTTGGTCGTTAACTAGTTGTCAAAAAATACGAGGCTTAGGATGACAAGATGATCTGTTACTTGGATATTGTTAACAAGCTAAGGCATCAATTCGACTTGTTCAAATTAAGGCATGTACCTTACTAGTCAAACTTAAGAGCAGATGCACTCGCCAATCTTGGATCCTCTGTTGAAACAAAAAAAAAAAAAGAAAGTCATTATGTTAGAATACATCGAGCGGCCCAACATTGAAACAACAAAGGAGATGAACTATGTCGATCCCAGGGATAACTAGAGGACCTCAACTGAAATGTACATAAGCAATGGATGGCTCCCAAAAGACAAGTAAGTAGCAAGGAAAATCATAATATAAGTAGCAAGGTAGTGCACGAAAGATGGGAATCTTTACAAACATTCGATTGCAAGTCCTTACCTCTGATGCATTGGAAAGGACAAAATCGAATGAATGATTCAAGAATTTCATGAGGGCTCATACGACAATCATTCAGGAGGATGACTTCCGTGCAACAAGATTAAAAGGCAAAGTTATTACTAGCCCACCATGCAAAGCGAATCAAAAGATTTTGCGAGAAATATGATAGTTCCCAAAGACACGAACCAGTAATCCACAAGCCTGTTGAAGTGCTATCATTGATTAGTTTGCCATACTCGTTCATAAAATATTCAATAGACATGGTTGGACCATTTTAGCCAACCCATGGGCAGGTAAAAAAACCTTCTCATTCTTATAAATTACTTTTCTAAATGGGTCGAAACTAAAAACTTTGAAGATATTAAAGAACATGATGTTGAAAGATTTATTTGGAGAAATATTATCTATCGATTTAAAGTACCCAGAGAGATTGTCACTGATAATGGCTCCCAATTCATGTCCATCTTTTTCAAGAAATTCTACCATGATTGGGATATCATCTTGAGCTTCTTGACACCCAGATATCTATAAGGAAATAGACAAGCCAAAGCAACGAAGAAAACAATCCTTAGAAATTTTAAGAAAAACCTAGAAGTAAAGAGGGTCACTGGGTCAAAGAACTCCCGATATTACTATAGCCCTATCGAATGACTCCAAGGCGAGCAACTGGTGAATCCTTATTTTATCTCGTTTACGGCACAAAAGTAGTGATCCCAGCCGAAGTAGTCGTTGGAGACCTCTAGTATTCCCTTCTGAATGAAATGATGAATGATGAGAGATACACTAGATCTAATCGATTAAAAGAGGGAAAGTGCTCTCTATCACCTTGGTTGATATCAGGAAGTAGTTATAAGGTACTACAATACCAAGGTGAAAATTAAAAGATTTTTGGTAGGAAAGCTTATGCTGCGTAAAGTTTTCCAGAATACAAGGGAGGTGAATGCTAGGAAGTTAGCCACTAACTAGCAAGGCCTGTATCGAATCCAAGAAGTTGTACATGACAATGTCTACAAGCTGGAGAAACTCAATGGCTCCACCATCAGCAAGAGTTGGAACACTCATCATCTGAGAAAGTATGTCTTGCTTCAATGGTTAGAATTGAACAATTTTCTTTTAATTTTTAAGGTTTCTTATAAGATCGTTTGACTTATTTCGTGGTTGGTTGTCTATTGATGTAATTCCTGAGTATTAGTCGAACAGGCCACTTAGCAATTGTTGTAAAGCACTTAGGCATGTAAAAGTGAACTACATTCGGCTGAATCCCTGCACATAGGTATGTAGCCAGGTTCATGTGCTATAAACAAGTGTAGCCATGTTATCCTTACGATAACTATTTTGCTCGATGCACTACGATCTCTCACCTATGCTGGATTCGATTAACTCATCCAGTGTTCGATTATGGCCTTGTCATTTCCATGGCCTCTAATGTCACCAATTATGGATTCAACTAACTTTTTCAGTGCTCAATTAAACTTGCCATCTTTATGGCCTTTCTATTTCACCAACCCTGGATTCTACCAACTTATCCAGTGTTTGATTAAACTTGCCATCTTTATGGCCTGCTATTTGCATGGCCTCTAATCTTACCAACGTTGGATTCGATCAACTCATCCAGTGTTTGATTCAACTTGCCATCTTTATGGCCTTGCCATTTTCATGGCCTTAAATATCACCGAGACTAAAATCAATCAACTTATCCTGGTGCTCGATTTGATTTGCCATTTTTATAGCTTAGTTGTAATTATTTCTCAATCATTATAGCACTGGATTCGATCAATTCACAAAGTGCTGGATTCGATTTACCATCTTGGATCAATTTATTTATCCAAGGTTTAATTTTATTCAACATATCTATGGTGTGATATCTCATTAATACTAGAATTTATTTACATGTCCAGTGTTTGATTTGAGAAGCCGTCTTCACAGCTTAGCCATTTTTATGGATCAATCTCATCCACATTCAATTTAACTTAATTTGTACGTTTATTATGATAGATGAAATATTAAACGAGTGTAATCAATCTCAATTACTATTTAGTATAGTTTTTATTGTGATTGGTCAATTCAATTTGGTGTTATCAAGTACCATAAGAATTGATTGATTAACTAGTGCTTTGACAAATTCAAAGTTTAATTACTGGATAAAACTTTGAAGGGGTCAATACCAAGCCAATACCACAAAAATTTCTATTCAAGACTAGAAAAAAAATGTTTATAACACTTGCAAATTATTAGAGCCGTAGAGTAGCGTCTAGTTGACACCACCAGATGCTTCCTTGCTGACTAGGGACTATATGGTAATCTCCTCGTTCATTTTTGTGGCCTCGTTTTTTGCAACCTCTAGAGCTGCTACATCAACATCAACATCAGCCTTCTCGACATCAGAGTCAGCATCTGAGGTAAGAAGATCCTCTAGCTTTACAAACTCAACATCGGCGTCCCAGCTTTCCCCTTGATGGTCTTCAACCTCCTTGAACAGCTCGAGCCTCGCCCTAATTGTCGACTAGCTGTGAACGTCCAAGAGTTGTTCCTTGATTGTCATAACTTCACTAGCCCTCCCATCGACCTCCTTGTTGGCTCAATCGAGCTCTCTTTCTTTTATTCGAAGGTTGTTGCTCATATTAATAACCTTCTCGTTTAATGAAGCCAATGTAGCAACAGCTTCGTTCATTTCTTTCAACGCTCTTTCTGCTTCTGCTGCCTTCTTCTCCTCTTTAACTTTCTCAATTCACTCATCCAGGTCTTATGTAATTGTTGTGAGCTTATCATGCTTGAACTCGACCTTCTTCGCAAAAATGCTATACATGTGAAAGGCCTATGAAATACAAGGTTAAATATTTATTTACGAAAACAACTTAAATTAAGAAGGACTTTTTCAAATTTTACCTAGCCAAAGAGGATAGTAGACTCATTGCAAAGCTAGGAGAGGGATTTCACTCTATACTTTTGTTTTGTCTGAAGAAAAGTTGAAGCTCTACGTAGGCTTTAGAGCTGACTCTATGTCCTGCAAGACACTTGCATGCTTGGACACATCAAGTGTCTTTTTTTGTCGATTTCTTCAATTGTTTTGTCTGCCTAAGAGGGCTCAACCTTGACTATTTTTCTTTTCTTCAATGCTGGGGGTTGCATGTCAAAAGAAAGAGGTGAAGGCAGGTTCATAGTGCCCATTAGCTTCAAAGGATAGGTCTTTAAAGTGTGCGAGTTGCCCGATTCGATTGCCTCGCTCTTCTTCTTCTTCCTCTTTTCCTTAGCCTGTGACTTTTGTAGTAGCTTTTGTTTTTAGCGCTTCTTTAGTTGATGAAAGTATAACCTTTATCGAGGGCATTGTAGCTTCTGTAAGTGTAACACCTGCCTATTCTATGTAACGAATAATGTTATATTAGTGACGATATTAAGCATTTTATTCCATAATGATTCATGATATTATTGTCACTAACCTAATTATTCTAAGTGTTATGACAGGTGGCGATCACGTGGAATTGATGTACTCAAGTGTTCATGTTATATACATTGTATGTTTATTTATGATTTATTAATGATTTAAATGTTATGATGTATTCTAGTATGTAAGGACAGTTTGGTAGGTCGAACCTTCAAGTTTGGCAGGCCGAATTGTCCCTCGAGCATCAGTAGGCTGATGGAAAGCATCGGCAGGCTGAACTTTATTGAATCGACAGGCTGAAGATGGCTGATGAGCAATCAGCAACAATCTCTCCAAATTTTGTGATTGAGATAATTACGATGATTGGTTATGATTGGATGATGATTTGTGATTGATTGGCTTATTTTTGGATTGATTGCTTTAAATTTGGTAAAGAAACCATTGACTTTGCATTGATTTGAGTTAATTGATATGGTTTCCCATTTTAAAATTAGTGAAGTGTGGTAAGTTTTTCTAAATGATTTGACTTTCCCCAATTTCCTCTCCATTTACACGTGAATAGCCTCAATTTTAGTCAGAAAATTTCTGACTTAATAGAGAGTTTTGACTCCTTTTACGTTATGCTCATTTACGTTATATTTCTCTCTCTCTCTCTCTTTTTTCTTCTTAGACGTTTTCTATCTCTCTCCTCTCCCTCTTTCACGTTTTCTTTCTCGTTCTCTTCCTCAATTCTCTTGCAAATATTTGAGAAATATTGAGTTTCTGCCGTAACTTTGCCTAGGTATATTATTTTGTTCTAAAATTTTATATGATGTTCATATATGTGTTATGTAATGTTCCTCCAAGTTTCACGTTATTTCGATATTTCTATGATAAGTTATGAATTTTCTTCTCTCTACCACTCACAGTAAATTAATGCTGATTGAATATGTTGCACGAAAATATGAGTTTTGGTCATAATGCAAATGAATGTTATTTTGCACGAAATTGGGCAAATACGTTTATGTATATGTTAGTGTATGAATTGAAAAGTCTCATGATAATATGAAATATATTTTATGTAATATGAATTTTTTTATTGAAGCTAGGTTTATAGACTGTTTTATCAATAAATTGTTGAACTCTTTGTTTTGTGATAATTTGCGTGACTAAATGATTTTATTTGATGATAAAATATTTTAGTGGTTATGTAACTTTATGTTAATAAGTTGTCTTATGAATTTTAGGGTCATCATATTTTTATTTTAATTATAGGAATGTGATGATTGCTTATAACTCACTGCAAGAATTGATTTTAATTATTTTGTCTTTGAATTCAAACACATGTTTTGGAATGTATGGAATTTATTTAAAGGTGATTTTTGGATATGTTAAAGTTCTATATGTCTGTTATATGTGTTAATTTTTGTAGATTTTTATATGGCATGAAAATGTAATATATGGGCTTGAGTTTAAAGTTGTTCACTGAATTATTATTGCTGGCAGTTTTGGAAGTGTGAGTTGTGTGACATGGTTTAAATTAACAATGAAATTTTTATGACAAATGAAAAATCACGATAATATATTTATGTATTATTTTGGTTCCTGCCAAGTGTGGTACTTAAATTATATGAGAATGTTGAGTTGTTGAATTTAGAATTCATGGAGGTCAGAAAATGTTTGTGTTGGTAGTTTGTTCATATGATTTATGGATAATGAAAATGTGTCATAAATTATGTTTGCTAAGAGATAAATGTATGAGTGATGACTTATGAAATGGATGATTTAATTCTATGAAAATAAATATTAATTTTTATGTATCTTTTAATGAATGTATGACATGAACACATTATAAAGAAGAGCATACCGAGACCGCAGCGTCGTCACCAACAATATTAAGGTTAAGTAAGCTAGCCAAAAAGTAAGTACATTCTCACCTGCAACATAATATGTTTTATAAGGTTTGAAATTATGTTCATGATGATATCTATGATGATTTTATGAAGATTTCCATTAAAGGTTTCTTATGAAAGATTTTCATGTTCAAAAGTTATGCATGTATGATGATGACAAATTTTAAAGCATGAAAATTATATATATATATATATGCATCACCTAAATAAGTGTTGCGCACCAATGCTATGATGTCATGTTTGGTTTAGGATTAGCTACCCTTCTCCTTTCATGATGGCACGCCTACTATAATGATTATGGTGCAACACTTGGACCCTTAAGATAAAATGAATTAAGTTTTAATATGGTCAAAGTAATGAAAGATATGTTCCTATGCAAATGTGCCTAGCGCACTATTATGAAGTATGAGGATGATGATGTTCATAAAATGTTTTAAGTTGTGAGATAATAATGTATTTACAAGCTTTAGCTTATTCAATTTATATCATGTTACAGATAAGGGTAAGAAGGTGATGGACTACGCAGAGGGCGTGGAAAGGCGTGTGAACTAAGAAAGATGAATTGTAATCGGAAGCACGCCAAGGAAGAAAGTTTTTAAAGATTGAATCAAGTTTTATAATTTGAACATGTTTATTGATAAGTTTTAAAGAATTCATAAACTATGTTTTATTATGTTATCTTATTATATTAAGTATATGGTCTTCCGCGTATTGAAGTATTGATTCTTGATTTAAAAATTAATTTTCTAATTTTTCTTAGTCGGTCGGCTTGCCGAACAATGAAGATCGGCCTGCCGAACTTAGCAAAAGTTTAAAACCCTGTTTTTGTAGAGCCTTGGGCGGCCTGCAGGTGGATGTTTTCCGGCCTGTTCGAAGTCTCAAGTTCGGCCTGCCGAACAGTGAGAGCTGATTGTTTTAAAATATTGTGATGTTTTTTTTTAAATTATGATTTTATTATTTGGAATGTTTAATTAATTAAAGACTGTTATGATCAAGTAAATTATTATTATTATTATTATTATGGATTAAATTATTGAATGTTGTAAATATATATATGCATGCATGGATCTTGGATATGATTTCTTGATTAAGTTTCCAATTAAGTTTTATGTTTTTTTTTCAAAATAATTTAAGTTTTGTTCAAATGGTTATCCTAAAATAAAAGTATGTAAGGAATGTATGTAACGATATCTGTGATGTCCGTAAGGGGGTGTTACAGTAAGTACCGCGTCTTCGTTAGAAAGAGGGCTTAAGTATTTTGATGAAGCATACAACCACTTAAATGCACAATGACAAACAAAAATCCAATCGACTCGATTAGGAAAACGAATAAGGATACCTATTAGAATTTCTCTGAAAGTTTTCCAAATGGATGATTTCTTGAGTTGATTAGGAGGTGATATCTCTACCCAAGTCTTTCTTTTCAAAGAGGTAAGAATGTTAAGCTTCTCTTGAAATCATTCTCTAATCAGAGAGGGGGGGGGGGGGGGGGGGGGGGGGTTCTACTCGTATCTATAGAGCCAAAAAGAAACATAAGGATTAGTTGAATGACTGCATCAAGCAAAGTAGGATTCAAAACTCACCAATATGGCCAAATGAAAAAGGAAATGGAACTCGAGTAGTGAATTTGACAGAATCATGGTGAGGGACATAAAAAAGCATTTTTCTTCCCACTGCCTGTCTGCGTTGACGAAATCGACAATGATTTGCTTCGATTGCTAATAAACAAAGTAAAAAAACCCTTGTTCTTATTATTCAGCTTTAAATAATGGCACCGAAGGAAGTTTGCTATCATGAAATCGATATCCGCTTCCTCGACAAGTACTATCAAAGCAAGATATACTCCCATTTCGTTCGGCATAAGTTGTGTTACTGAAATTTAAAAGTGAGATGCAACTTCAAGAATAGACTCTGGGATTAGCAGTTGAAGTCCTAGCTCCAACCATTTTGTATAAATGCATAACCAACCATTATTTTGAGTATCAACTCGCTGATCAAGGAAAGGAAGTTAGATTTCTACAGAAGCAGAAATCTCATATTTTCACTTTTAAGGGTCGATTCTAGATTTTTACCAAAAAAGGAGAACCCCTTGTGGGTGATTTGTATATTCTCTTTTCAAAGGATTCTTTCTATTCGAATCGATTCAAGGGACCTGTAGGTCTATTTCTTCCCTTTGCTTCAACGGATTAATCGATCGTGCCCTCTATTACTTCTTTGTTGCTTCCAGCCCCACCAATTTGAGAAGGCCATTTGAGTCTTGATTGTTGAAGGATCCCTTCATCGATGTAGCTTTCATCATCGCTACGTCAAGGATCACTGCTTTCATTTGAGCTTGAAAGATCAAAGGACCAAGGGATTTGAGATTCAAAGAATTTTGAAGGAGTTCTTGAAAGTTTCAAAACCCATAAGAACTAAACAGCCCTAAAGACTACGGATTTTCTCAAAAAATAAGGAGAAAATGTTATCAAAGTGTGCAAAATTGCAAGAAAACCATATTTAAGAAAAGAAAATCGCAAGAAAATCAAGAAAAGGGAGAAAATCTTGCCTGAGAATGGGTTAGAAAGCTTGGAAAACTTGGAGGATTTACTTAAACTTCAAAATGGATATGAGAGTGAAATCAAGAAAAAGAGAGAGAAACCCTTATATTGTCTAAAAATGATGATGAATGACTAGGATTTATTTTTTGGGGAAATGATCTAACAGTTAAGATTAAGACATCTTTTCGACTTCTTGCTCAAACTAAGATATTGTCTTTTTCGATCAGCTACTGACATCAGTAGTGCATGGATATTTTGAAATGCTCTAATCATACTGCACCACGTGCAATGGGTGATTGACGCTCTCTTTTTCCTAAGGTAGGGTGACTATTATAGTGTGAACATAAAGTTTCGTCCAAAAGAAGCAACGTACTATCAATCTAGGGTTTGGACCTACTCAAAACAACCAATTCACTCTTGTAATCGATCACTTCGACTAAGGAGTCGAGGGCTAACTGTTGGGTTATGATTTGGTCAGGCCCAAATCATTTAGTAAAGATCCAGAATGCAAAATCTTTGGTCAGGGTGAATAGAGTCTGATGGGAGTGTTTGATTTGAGACAGATTGTTATCGTAAGCATCACTTGCTCATTTCTCAGTCAACTTGAAACATTGATCGACTTGATATTTGTGGTTCGATTGTAGTTTGTACTCGTTTTGTTTTATGTGAATCTACGCATTTCTCGTTATCGTAGATTTGCTAAGTGTCAATTATGGAATTGATGTATAGAGCTTGGTTGTTACAAGGAGATACATGCTAAAACATGAAATGGGGGGTAGAAGTTCAATGTTTATGCCTTATTGAAGATCAACATGTGTCCCACTACTACAAGCACTACTATGGCCACTCCTTCCATTGATTAAAGCCACAATCTCATGCAGTACTCTATATAAATGGTAGCAGTAGCTTCATTGCAAGGAGAAGGGAACTGATAGAAACTCTGCAGAAATTGCTACTGTTTTCATACCAAATCTTTGAGTGCTTTATAATCTGTATCAAACTATTTATCATAGTAAATAACAATAGACGTAGCTCTTATTATAGAGTGAACTACTATAAATCTCATGTGTAGTATCATTTACTTTTACTGTATTATTTGATTATCTACAATTTCAATTTAATTTTCATTCTATAATTATTTCGATTTTGTTCTTGGAAGCTAAATATGTCCTAACAACAATGGTTTGAGAGCCCAAACTTGTAAATAGCAAATATCAAATTGAGTACTAATCTATTTGTATTTAATTGTAGATCCAACGTCTACGGTAAACTCCATAAAATATTCACAATCCAAGTCATCAAAATTAACTAAGCAAAATCAACAAAATTAATCACATTTATATACTTAATCAGTGGATTAGTGAAACCAATTCGACAATGGGAAATAAAAATTCACGTTTTTTTTTACAACAATGCCAACCTTCCGTTGTGTTGGTAGTGACCTAGTATCAATTCTAGTAAACCTTAGTCCTTGCGCTCAATCTCAACGACATCATATTCTAAAACCTAAAGAGAGAGAAAGAGAGAGAGAGATCTCCTCCTGTTCGCTGCTCGTCGACATTGTTGCTGCTCCATTGTGATCTATTGTTATCGAAGGTCTGTGAGATCGACTGTGATGAGACACGAGGTACAGGGGAGATCGCAACACAAAATCAAGGCCGAGCTTTGTCAAAGCTTCGTCATATATTCAAACTAAACTTCACCGGAGATCACAGTTTATGAAATCAATGATGATGAGACGCAAGGTATGACAAAGATCATGACATAGAGTTGAGGCCAAGCTTCATCGGAGCTCCGTCACAGATCCAAAATGACTCATAAAAACCCAATCGGTCTTTGGCAATGATGTCTCTTGCGCAAATGACGCACACAGAGAAAGAGAGTGGGATAGATAGATAGATAGATAGATAGATAGATAGATAGAGAGAGGTGAAATAAATAAGGATTGTAGCAAATAAAAAATTGCGGTATAAAATTTTATGTTTTACAATTTGTAGCACAAAAATTAGATTAGTATAAAAGATAGTATGTTGTATAATTTTCTCATATTTAATTAGTATTAATTTGTTCCCAACTTAAAAAGTGAAGCCAATTTCCTTTTTTCAAAGGTATGGGATATTCAAACAAACTTTGAACATTCCCTTCAGCATTTACGTCATCGTTTTCGATATTTATTTGTGTTTGTGATGGATTAACTATTGATTCACTGACGAACATTCAAATTGTTGAATGGTTCTTTTAAAAGAAAATAACATTCAAAGTTGTCCCTTAGAAAATTCTAAATTTCCAGAAGATTAAGACCCATTTTGAAAGTTAGCTAGGATAATATGTCCCACATCTTGGGACAAATCCGTTCAAACTAAAACTATATATACATTATGGATAAATAGAAGGGTCAGACCATAATCATTGTTGATAATTTTCCATTACTTGTGTAGACGTTTACACCATAGACAATTTAAAGAGCAAGTCCCTATGCATCATTTACACGTAAAAATACAACTCACCAACCTATATATTATATGAGTTGTCATTTTTCTACTGCTAGGTATATAAGAGATCATCACTTTAATGAATGCAAAAATTGTATTTATAACTAAAAATGCAACTCACTTCAAAAAAATAAAACAACAACATGAACTCATTGTCGCATGAGTTGATAACAACAAACAATTAAATAACAAAAAAAACTCTTTAGATGTGTTTATTTATCTTTTTACAAAATAACAACAACTTATCTTTTGCAAAATAATTCTTATTGTACAGAAGCCAATTTTACTCCACTAATAGAACATGGTATTCCTCAGATTAAGATTTACACAGTTTAATCTGCAGCTATCCACGTTTTAAATTTGCAATGCATGATAGAAAATTATTTCCAGTTGCAGATCATATCGTGAAAAAGTTAACCCTACAATTTAAACACTATGTTCTATAAATTGAGAAAAAATTTCCTCTCCACCATAAAGATTCTCCAACAATAAATAATTAAAAAAATAAATTTAACTGCTAGGAGAACGGCATGTAATGTATTTATATACATATAATGTTTAAATATTAGAAATTATGAGTAAATTTTCCACCTAACAGTGTTGAGGAGCCATCCGTGCACTAAAGAGGCAGGCAATCAGAGAAGGGCTACGAGTAAGTAGTTGATTTTCAATCTATTCTGTAATTGGTTATCTGTATGCTATAAAAGAAAATTTCCTCGATCTGTTAGATATTTTAAGATTATACACTTCTTGGAAGTCTTGGAGAAATCTAGTTCTCAATTTCTCTTTGTAATAGTTTTGATTTGAAAGAAATTTTAGGGATCAGTGATGATGATTCGTGTTAGCTGGTGAGTAATGTGCTTCTTCCTTTCTTGGAGGTCAATAAGAAGTTCTCTTTTTGGATTTAAGTCTCGTTGGTTCTTCTTCCCAATTGTGTGGTTCGTGTGTCAATTCATTTGTTGTTTTGTGTATCTGAGGATTTCTCAACGCGCCCCTACATACAAACAATTGGCAACTTAGAACTTTCCGCATACGCGTCAGTACGGGGGCTTATTTTTTGACAAAGACTACCAAAAAAACAGTCCTAGGCGACTTTTTGCTTCCGCTTTCTCCTTTTCACCACAAAATGCGGGGCTCTTCCGTTGAAGAAAAGGATTTTTTTTTTGAACCTGTAGACAGAGGATTTGAACTCTTATTTTTATTTTTGTATATACATATATATATGTATATATAATTTTAATAATTATATTCTTAAATAAAAATATATGTATACTTAGATCTCGACTGATGCTGGTAGTAGTGGCTAAAAATTATGTCATTCGGATTTAAATCAATTTGAGATCTCCTTTTTTTTTTTTTAGCCATTTTGTGTCATTTTGTACATGCTTGTTATTAAATCCGTAGCTTTTAAAAGCTAGATTTTAAATATTTCTCAACTTATCCCTCTATTTAAAGAAATTACAAAAGTATCTTTTAAAATTGAATAAACTTGTTACAATTTTATCCTTTGTAGATTTTTTGGACCAAAAAATATAAAGATAAAACAAACATATCCTTAATTAAATCAAATTTATTTCAATAATATATTTTTCTTTTTGACAAAAATTTTATAAAAATATTTTCACATTTAAAAGTCATAAAACTTAAAATCTTTTTCTTGAAATTTGATATATTTTTTTATGAGTTTTTATATTTTTAATTCTATGAGATATTTTTCATAGTTATTTAAAGGCCATTATGTCATTTTGCCCCTTTTTTTTAGAAATATCTTGTTTTAGGAGTTTTTATATTTTTAATTCTATGAGATATTTTTCATAGTTATTTAAAGGTCATCATGTCATTTTGCCCATTTTTTTTTTCTATTTATAGGGATGAAATTGAAACAAGTTTTTTTTTAATTTAAAAGATATTTTTATAGTTTCTAAAAATAAATAAACAAATTAAGAAATAGTTAAAACTATGATGTATAATTATATAATTAACCCTTATTATATTATATCTGTTCCCAAAAAAAAATATATCTTCCCTGTCTTCGACAAAGAATATCACAACAATGGCGCATATGCTCTTTAACAGCTGTTAAATCTACCACTCAATTTCTCTATCCATTCTTTTTTTTTTTTTTTCTCTGTCTTCTCATCCAATCTCACACTCACAAAAACACTTTGTTCTTTTGCTCTATCGATTTAATACAAACCAATTGCCTTGTTGAGCAATGGCGGCAACACAATCTGACGAAAGACAAATCAGATCTACTAGTTGTTATTTTAATTTTATTTATTATTGTTTATTTTAGTTTTTAAATGATAATAAATAAATAAAAATAAATTAAAGTGATCCAATATATCTTTATTTTTAAGGGATCTCAACCAAAGAGTATTGAGAACTCTTATAACATTTCAAGAAAAAAAAAAAAAGGCCTCTTTTCATATTGGTGGTAACGTATATCTCGGTGTGGGTGTGTTTAAAAATTATTACGTATAAATCAGAGAGTCCCTAAGCCTAGCAGATATACGAGATGTACACCATTCTTCTATATTGCTTAAGGTTTAGAAGATTCTCTTCTTTTTCCTAAATTTTTTTCAAGAATTATTGTAAAGATATTCTCCATTCATCCTTTTGTTTATCAATGGCTGGAGGTTAGATTTCCTTTACTTTATGTTTCTGCATTTAGATGATTTTTATGCAATTTGTTTCACGCAAATTTTCAAAATCATAATTAATGTATATGAAAAATATCTTACATTTGTTCTCAGAGCATTGTTTTTATCTTTGCCTTGATTTGTATGAATGGGTTCTTAAAGTTTATTGAAGTTTTTCAAAATACCCAAAACTTTATTGTACATGATTTTTTTTATGAAAACCAACGTTAGAAATCATTAGGAAATTGATCTTTTAACATTTCTGAGTTTTTAAATCGTCAATTTTGGTGCCCATAAGGTCTAAAAATGACCGGGTTTACAATTGGACCCATCTGCATCTTTTTTGGGTCAAGAAGACCCAGTTTGATGCTGTTCTTGCCTAAAAAACGACATGTCATTTTTCATAGATAAAAATGACACATCGTTTTACTCAAGCGGGTGCGTTTCTGGCCTAAACAACAATATGTGAAAAACGACACGTTGTTTTACTTAAAGAAACGCGTGCATCGTTGGGTGAAAATGACACCTTGTTTTCATTCTATAATGGAAAATGACATGTCGTTTTTAGGGGCATTTTTGACAAAAAAATTAATTAATTTTGTTTTGGTATTTTTATAGAATTTTTGATTTGGATATTTTGAAAAATTAATTTTTGATGAATCTAAAATGAATTTAATAAAATCCAAGATTTTATTATTTATGTTTAAATACAATATTGGAAATTTATTTTAGATATGGTTATAATTTTATGCATAATTTATTTTATATGTATTCTTTAGTTGTTATATTTTGATACACGCAATTTCATGAATATTTTATGCATGAAAATTAAATGTCTTGAGTGATTTGTATAATTTTAATTAATTTAAGAGTAACCACAGCATCTTTGATTACATTGAAATGATGCATTAAGTTTCTTGAACCACATGTATTTAAATAAATATTAATTGTAACTAATTATGTTTGGCATAATAAAATTTATCCCACAGAAAATTTTATTATATTAAACAAGATTGGTTAGGATAAAATATTAAATTATTTTCTTAATTTGCCCACAGGGATTAAGAAATGGAATATAGTTTAATGCTTTTATCATAAGGTTGTATGTGAATCTATATGAATTAGAAACTTAGCCCACAAACAGTTTTTATATGTCCTTTGATTCATAATTTTTGTAGCATGATTTACATTGGTAAAACATGATATATAGTTATTAGCTTCAAATTTTGTGACATGAACATATATGTTTGATTTATTACAGTAATTCAACCTGTTACTTTATCTGATATGAAATGCGATATTCTCGAGCTTAAGAGTGATAATTACAAAGTCTAGAAGGAGAGGATTCTCCTTCATTTGGGGTGGATGGACATTGACTATGGCATCAGAAAAGATGAACCACCCTCTATCAATGAAACCAGCATTCCATATGAAGATCAATATGAAAAGTGGGAGCCATCCAATCGCCTCTCAGTTATGTTCATAAAGATGAAGAACTCTATTGGGATTAGGGGTTCGATTGATCAATATGACAATGTCCGCGCACTACTAAAGGCTATTGATGAATAGTTTGAGTCTTCAGATAAGGTATTGACAAGCATCTTGATCATGCAATTTTCATCCTTGAAGCTTACTAGTATTAGAGGCATGCGTGAGTATATCATGCGCATAAGGGTCATTGCGGCTCAACTGAAGATGCTTGAGAATGAGATGTCCAATTTGTTCCCAGTTCATTACATTCTGAACACTCTACCCTTGGAGTATGGTCCCTTTAAGATCTCTTACAACATATGTAAGGACAAATGGTCAATGCTGTTGACCATGTGTGTTCACAAGGAGCGAAGTCTCATTATGGAAGA
The DNA here is from genome assembly GCA_025403435.1 of Artocarpus heterophyllus. Lineage (NCBI taxonomy): Eukaryota > Viridiplantae > Streptophyta > Magnoliopsida > Rosales > Moraceae > Artocarpus > Artocarpus heterophyllus. The sequence continues at coordinate 16,226,004 of CM046347.1, read as the reverse complement.
GGGAGAGAAAGTAAATCTGGCAACCCAAGGAAATAAGAAGAAATTTCAAACCAAACAAAAGGGGAAAGGCAAGGTTCCTGCCCAGCTGGATATTAGAAAGGAGTTCAAGTGTTTCTTTTGCAAAAAGAAGGGGCACGTGAAGAAGGACTGCTCTAAATTCTAGGAGTGGCATGACAAGAAAGGTACCCAACTCTCACTTGTCTGTTATGAATCCAATATGATTAATGTTAATTATAACACATGGTGAATTGACTCCGATTCTACAATCCATGTTACCAATTCCTTGCAGGGATTGCAAGACCTATGGAAGCCAATAGGAAGTGAACAAAGCATCTGCTCTTGAAATAAAATGTGCTCACATGTGGAGGCTATAGGAACGTGCAAACTAGTTTTAAGAAGTGGTTTTATTTTGCATTCAGAAAAGACATTCTATATTCCTAATTTTTCTAGAAATTTAATTTCAGTTTCTAGACTTGTTTCAGTTGGATACTTCTTTAATTTTTCAGAATCTTCCTTCAGTTTATTTTATAAATTTTATTTTATTAGATATGACACTTTGTCTGATGGTCTTTTCGTCTTAATTTATAAAATGATGCCAATTATACTACTATGCAAGTTCATAAAAATTTTAATATAAAGCGATGTGTTGTGAATGATAAATCCTCTATGTTGTGGCATTGGAGATTGGGACATAGCTCCATTGAGAGAATTAAGATATTAGTAATTGTGGAGTACATAGTCCTTTAGATTTATTGATTTTGATACTTGTGTGGACTGCATTAAGGATAAGCAGACCAACAAATCAAAGAAGGGTGCTAAGAGGAGTTCTGATTTATTGGAAATCATACATACGGATATCTATTGTCCAGACATGGACGCGTACTCTCAAAGGTACTTTGTCGCTTTCATACATAACTACTCATGATACATGTATCTCTATTTGCTTAATAATAAAAAAGCACTAGATGCTTTTAAGGTCTTTAAAGTGGAAGTAGAGAAACAATGTGGAAAGCAAATTAAGATGGTGACATCAGATAGAGGTAGAGAGTACTATGGTAGATACATTGAGCATGGACAAACACTTGGTCCATTCACAAAGTTTCTTAAAGAGCATAGGATTATTACCAATACACTTTGCCTGGTTTTCCAGACTAGAATGATGTAGCTTAAAGAAGAAACAGAACATTACTGGACATAGTGCGGAGTATGCTCGCTAGCTCCAAACTTCTTGAATCCTTATAAACTGAAGCACTTATGATGGTAGTGTACATATTGGATTGAGTTCCAACCAAGGCCGTCCCAAAGAAGCCTTTTGAGTTATTCAAAGGTTGGAAACCGAGTTTGCGACATGTACACATTTAGGGATGCCTGTTAGAGGTAAAAGTTTATAATCCATAAGAAAAAAAGCTAGACCCAAGGACCATAAGCGGATATTTTATTGGATATGCTGAACAGTCTAACGGATACAGATTTTATTGTCCATCTTACAATACTAGATTTGTAGAATCAAGGAATGCAAAATTTCTTGAGAATGACTTAATTAGGGGGAGCAATCGATCCTGGAACACTGTTTCTGAGAAAAATCATACAGATGCTCAACCTTCCACTTCATTTGATAGAGTGATTGTTGTACACAACATGCCTAGAGTTCAAATGTGTGATGAACAACAACAAATCGTTCAAGTTTCACAAATTGTTGATTAAGAAATAATGAATCGAGCTGAACAATAGCTACAGGAAATTGTGGAACAGCCTCTTGGACAACATGCTCCTTAAAAGAATGTTGAACCAACATTAAGGAGATATACTACAGAAAAACGATCGGCAATACCTAGTGACTATATTGTGTATCTACAAGAGTTTGACTACATTGTTGGAGCTCAAAATGATCCTGAAACATTTTCACAGGCTATGAGTTCTAAGAATTTGACTTATGGTATAGTGCCATGAAAGACGAAATGGATTCCACGGCATGTAACAGAGTCTGGGATCTCATTGAGCTGCCTAATGGTGTAAGAGCTATTGGATGTAATGTTGGAAAAATAGGTGAGAGGTGTGCAGCGGAAATTAAAAATTTTTAACATCAGAGTATTTTTCCAAAACACAAGTTTGAAATGCTATATGTATAAATTAAATAGATCTTACTAACCTCTATGTGCCGAAGAACCTCCGTGATCCGTGAAGAGAAGTAACGTTCCAGAAGAGCCTCAACCAACTGGTCTTCTTTGCTATTCTCTATCCACGACCGGAGTGAGTGTGGGCTCACACGTACAGCTCTTCCACCGGTGACTCTCCTTCCAACCAATCGAGAAATCCTAAAGCTAGTGTTCGTGATTTGTGAACAAAAGCTCTCAGGGAGTTTTCAGATGCTCACCAGAAGAGTATCACTCTTAATCTCTCAAATTGATCTAAGTAAATCATGAGACTCACTCCTTTTTTATAGCGATTGGTCCTGGGGTCAGTCCTTATCAGATTAGGTCTCAAAAAATCAAAACAGAATCAAGTTCGGATCAATATCTGATAAGATCTGCATGAAAACGCCTAATCTTATCTCTCGCTGATCGGTAGGCCGAACAGGCCTCATCGGCTGGCCGAACACATAGATTGGCAGGCCGAACTGCTGCATAAATATCTCCGTGAATCTTTTTTTTTTCACCTGGTATTCTATAGGATAAAGTCTTAGTTTTGATTCAAATAACCCAATAGAAAACTTATCTGATCAAAACAAACTTTATCAAGATAATCTCTAAGAAAATAAATCAATTCACAATAATTCTACAAGTTTATCTTGATTTAATTTATCCAATTAAATCAACCGATAAACAGACAAGAATTATTCGATCCCAATAATTCAACAAGTTTATCTTAAATTAATTTTATTACAAAATTAATTCATCCAATAAACAGACATGAATTATTTAATTCTTTCAAATTTTAAACCAATCTGATAAATCCGACATAAGTAAACAATTATTGAAAAAGCACGCCGTATCGTTACAAGATTTTGTGAGCTAGCAAAGGGGACCAAAATGGACCTATAAAGTTCAAGCTCATGATAATTATGAAACCCAATATCCTAGATATACATTTCACAATTATCAACTCCAACGCTACTCTACTAAAAGCTTGGAGCTGCACTCTCGAACTTTATAGAATTACAAAGCCCGTAAAGCTAAGCCTCCATAACATATCAAAGTGTATTGTATCCTTATATAAAAATCCATAATCGGCTTAAGGACAAGTTCTGTCTTACCTTTTCGATTAATTTTATCTTACGTTCCATTATCTCACCATTAGAAAACTTACCATCCAAAGACAGTATACCATTTGGTTACACCTATGTATCCAAATGGTTGAGCGCTCCAGTTTTTCAATTACAGGATAATGCATATAAGAGGATATCATTACTCCTAAAGAGGAGCTATGGATTCCATATCTATGAATAACAAGTCTACGCTATCAAGAGTCATGCCTCCAACGTACCGGAATGCATACCACTATTGAGATGTGGGAGTCACCCTTTGGTACATCAAAAAACACAAGTCGAGAGAACGGGCCCACTATTCATCTCAGGATTAATATACAATACAAATGACTATCTAAAGTGAATTGATTTGCCGAGACATAATTATTAATCCAAATCAATTCACTTTATGTCCCGATCCAATACATCGTCACCTATGACAACGTGCTAATGTTTCCATTCATGGAGTCCAACTCCGATGGTCAAGACAAACCATCTCCCTAAAGGGATATAGACAACATAACAATCTTTACATGAATAAAGCGCCCAACTTTATTCCCTCGATTGCGGATCATATGTTTTAGACCGTCACCTTAAGAATCGTGTCTTCCGTATAATCAGTCCATCATATACCCAATTCTTAAGGTTTAGACTGACAGTCTTAGATTACTGTTTGCTTAACATATATTCAACAAATATGAACATAAAGAGGACATTTGGTATATATAAATGAATAAATTCTTTATTGATAAAAATGTCTCCAAAAACATATTACATTTTTACTCCTTAAGGCATACATATCTAACAATCTTCCACTTGCATTAAGTGAGTAAATACAGCAAATCTCGCATCCCCATAGCTTCCACATGTTTCTCGAAGACTCTTCCTGCATGTGTCTTCGTAAATGGATCAACTAAATTGTCCTCTGACGCGATCTTGCACACTGTGACATGCCCACCCTCAATGAAGTCCTTCATCACGTGATACTTCCGATCAATATGTTTACTCTTCTTGTGAAATCTGGGTTCCTTAGCATTAGCTACCACCGCACTGTTATCATAGTACAGTGATACCGCCTTATCCATACCAGGAACTATCTCAAGATCCCCAAGGAACTTGCGGAGCCACACTGCTTTTTTCGAAGCATCACTAGCCGCCACATACTCGGCCTCCATCATTGAATCTGAAGTGCAATCTTACTTCGCACTTCTCAAACTGATGGCACCTCTACCCAAAGTAAACACAAACCCATAAGTCGATTTCCTAGAATCCAAACAGGATTGAAAATCCGAGTCAGTGTATCCTAGAGGTGTCAAGTCCTCACCCGAATACACAAGCATATACCCTCGAGTCCTTCTCAGGTACTTGAAAATATGCTTTACCGCAACCCAATGGTTCGGTCCTAGATCCGCCTGAAATCGACTTACAATCCCGACCGTATAGCTAATATCCGGTCGTGTGCAAAGCATGGCATACATGAGACTACCTACTACAGAAGCATAAGGCACCTTCTTCATGTATTCTCTTTCTTCATAAGACTTTGGAGAGTCTTTCTTAGAAAGAGTAATTCCAAACCTAGATGGTTGCCCACCTTTCTTGGAATCCTGCATTGCAAACCTCCTGAGAATTTTATCTATGTAGCCAGCTTGTGACAAAGCTATCATTTTGTTCTTCCTATCCCGAAAGATCTGGATATCGAGAACAAAATTAGGCTCACCCAAGTCCTTCATGTCAAACTGCTTGGTCAACCATAATTTGACAGATGACAAAGCCCCAACGTCATTGCCAATTAGCAGAATGTCATCTACATAGAGTAGTAGAAAAACCACATTCCCATCCTTAATTTGTTTATAAACACATGGTTCATCCATATTTTGTGAGAACCCATAAGTCTTGATTACCTTATCAAATCTTATGTTCCAAGAACAAGAAGCCTGCTTAAGTCCATCAATTGACTTTAGTAGCTTACAAACCCTACCCTCTTGACCCGCGACCTTGAACTTGTCTGGTTGTTCCATATAAATGGACTCATCAAGATAGCCATTCAGAAAAGCCGTCTTGACATCCATCTGCCAAATCTCGTAGTCGAGAGCAGCAGCTATGGACAAGAGAATCCGGATGGACTTAAGCATGGCTACAGGCAAAAAGGTTTCCTTATAATTGATTCCTTCCTTTTGTGTATAACCCTTAGCTACCAGTCTAGCCTTAAAGGTTTCGACCTTTCCATCCACTCCTCTTTTCCTCTTGTAGATCCACTTACACCCTATGGGTTTTACCCCTTTGGGAAGTTCTACAAGTTCCCAGACCCGATTAGTCTCCATAGACTTCATCTCAATATTCATGGCCTTTGTCCAGAGTTTTGAATCAACATCCTCAATAGCCTCTGCGTAAGTATAAGGATCCTTGTCATGTTCATCCGATTCAGCCAAGAAGACTTCCCCATTGAACATATACCTTTCAGGTTGACGCCCGATCCTCCCACTACGTCAAAGCCCCTGAGGTTGTTGTTTAGGTTCGTTTGGTTTTTCTACACCGATTGGAATGGTTTCGTTCAGAACCTCCGGAGTGAACGAATCACCCCTTAACTCCTTAAGCACCACTTTGCTTCGAGGTTTAAAGTCGTCCATGTAACTCTCCTCAAGGAAAGTTGCATTAGTTGGCACTACGACTTTATTTTCCTTTGGGTTATAAAAATAACCCCTTTAGTCCCTTTTGGATATCCTACAAATACGCAAACTTTCAAATGTGCTTCCAACTTATTCGGATCCTTAAACAGGACATGAGCCGGACATCCCCATATGCAAATATGGTTTAAGGATGTCTTCCTTCTTGTCCACAACTCGTGAGGAGTTTTAGGGACCGATTTTGAAGGCACATTGTTCAAAAGATAACATGCGGTTTGTAGTGCATATCCCCAAAAGGATAAAGGCAATGATGAATAACTCATCATGGACCTAATCATGTCCAACAAAGTCCTATTTCTTCTCTTTGCTACGCCATTCTGCTGCGGAGTGCCCGGCGCAGTCAAATGGGATAAAATCCCATTCTCTGACAAGTGTCCCAAGAACTCATCAGAAAGGTATTCTCCACCTTGATCGGATCGAAGTGCCTTTATGGGTCTACCCAGTTGCTTTTCCACTTCAGCCCAAAACTCCTTGAACTTGTCAAAAGTTTCGCTTTTGTGGTGCATCGGTACACATACCCATATCTTAAGTAATCGTCAATAAAAGTGACGAAGTACTCGTACCCTCCTCGTGTCCGGATGTTCATCGGTCTGCAAACATCACTATGCACAAGTTCTAGAACCCCTTCGGCCCTATTGCCCTTAGACTCGTATGGTCTTTTGGTCATTTTATCCTCCAAACAAGATTCACATTGAGGTATAGATTCCACCTTTAAGTGACTTGAAGGTCCATCTCTTACCAACCTTTGAATCCTATTTAGGTTAATGTGACCAAGGCGCAAATGCCAAAGATAAGTCTTATTAGAGTGAGAAGTTTTAAGTCTTTTAGAGTTATTATCATTCATCTCAACATTAAGCAATAAGTCCATCTTAGGTTTGATAAAATATAGATTATTTTGCATCCATCTAGAACAGATAAAAGATTTGTTTTTACGAATCACCACTTTTTCATTAAAAGATACCACGTCGGAGTCTTTAAATAAACAAGATATAGAAATTAAATTCCTTTTAAATTTAGGAACATAAAAACAATCTTGCAAAATTAAGTTCCTATAATTATCAAAGTAAAGATGGACATCTCCCACTGCTTCCGCTGAGACCAATGATCCATCGCCCATTCGAAGCGTGAAGTCTTCATGTAGCAGACTTCTCGTTTCTTTGAATCCCTGCAGAGAAACACAAACATGATTAGTTGCACCGGAATCTATGACCCAAATATCACTAGATTCATCAACCAAACAAGTTTCTAAATACAGAAGATCACACCTACCTCCTTTGGAAAGGAAGTCCTTGCAATGCTTCTTAATATGCCCGACATTTCCACAAAAGAAGCACCTAAGCTTCTTTGGGTTCTTCTTCTTCTTCTTCTTGCTCTTGGTGCTAGCAGGAATAGAAGACTTCCCATTCTTGGCCCGTTGCTTCTTTCCATTCCCAGAGTTAGAATTGGGACCAGAAGCAGCTACCAAGTTTGTCTCACCACCCACAGGAGACTCCCTAATCAGAAGTTCAAACTCCTGTAACTATTCATCAGTTCTGTCAAGGTAATATTCTGTCTCTTGCTTAAGTTAAAAGTAGCTCTAAACAGAATAAATTCCTTAGACAGAGTCTCAAAGACCATAGTCATCTGAGTTTCAGCATCAATGTCGGCTCCATTGGTTTTAGCCTCAGCGAGGTAACCCATGACCAACATCATGTGCTCCTTTACAGATGTCCCCGGTCTCTGTCTACAGTTAAGAAGTTTTTGAAGCGCACCTTGCCGCTTTGTTATGGCCTGGCCTCTAAACATGTCCTGAAGGTTATCCAAGATCTGCTTCACAGTCTCATAATCTTGGGGTGTGCAACCATAAATCATACTAAAATACATTATCCTTTCAGAGATCCAATCTGGTACATGATAGAAATCCCTTCCTAGGTGTCGGGACCACCATGTTCTTCCTATAGACCAACGATGGAGGCCTTAGGTCCTCTCTTCGAAAACCTTCTCCCACTCAATCTTTTGAAGTCAAGGTTTTATTTTAAAATTATGCATGAACAATTTTAATATGAGCGGCACTCCCTATCCTATATGACATGTTATCAATATACATGGTAAATCATATTATAATGCAGAAAAGCAAAGCAATCAAGCAAAATAATAATAATCGTAATATTATAGTTCCACCCTAGAGAATAGAAAAAACAAAGATTACAAGAGAATAATCGAGACATTTATCGATTCTTCATCCTTGAATCCTCAAGCTGTATGCTTCTTCATGCAATACCATTTTCAAGTCTTCAATCCTGTTTTGAATCAAAAAACTTCATATTTTCGGTCATATCCAAATTTAATGTTTCTTAGAATCGTCTCAAAAATAAAATTAAAACTGCACTGGAAAAATTACACCTTTTCTGGACACTTGGCAGCTCTTGGTTGGCAGGCTGATCTAGGTCATCGGCCTGCCGATCATGAAGGTTCGGCCTACCGGCAGAGCTCCCTAATTTCTGCCCCACTATCGGCCTGCCAAACTGTGACGTTCGGCATGCCGACCGAGCAGGAAAAATTATTTCAGAAAATATAACTTTAATGCAATTTATCAATTTTATTTTCAACAATTCAAAAACATAAAATTAGATACTCAGGAAATACCTGGGGGCGCCATCGTCATTCTTCTAGATCCGTCTTCTAGATCTGTCTTATCCGAATAATTATTTAATTACAAAAATTCTTGCAAATTTAAAAATTAAATAACAATTCCTAGACGGAGATAATAGTCCGCCATCTAATTACATGAAAAACCAAGATACACATTCTAAACTCTAAGGAACCATAACCGGTATTAATTAATTAATAAATAAATAAACAATGATTTAATCAACCATAATTAATTAATAAACATTCACCACATAATCCATGATAACATATATATTATATAGAAACCTAGAGTGCCATCTCTCTATAAAATTCAATTCAAGCATAAGAGAGATAGAGATCACAAAATTTATGCATATAACATGATCACAAACTCGTAAATTTATGTAAAAACCATGTCTCTGGTACCAATTGTTGGAAACACGGTGCGCAGCGAAATTTTAAAAATTTTCATCAGAGTAATTTCCAAAACACAAGTTTGACATGTTATATGTATAAATTAGACAGATCTTACTAACCTTTATGTGAAGAACCTCCGCAGCCTGTGAAGAGAAGTAACGTTCCAGAAGAGCCTAAATCAGCTAGTCTTCTTTGCTATTCTCTATCCACAACCGGAGTGAGTGTGGGTTCACACGTACAGCTCTTCCACCGGTGACTCTCCTTCCAACCAAGAGAGAGAACCCAAAGCTAGAGTTCATGATTTGTGAACAAAAGCTCTCAGGGAGCTTTTAGATGCTCACTAGAAGAGTATCACTCTTAATCTCTCAATTGATCAGAGTAAATCATGAGACTCACTCCTTTTTTATAGCCCTTGGTCCTGGGGTCAGTCCTTATTAGATTAGGTCTCAAAAACTCGAAACAGAATCAAGTTCGGATCAATATCTGATAAGATACGCATAAAAACGTGTAATCTTATCTCCCGCTGATCAACAGGCCGAACATTTTGATCGGCAAGCCGAACAGGCTAGTTCGGCAGGCCGACCATGTCATTCGACAGGCCGAACTCTCGAGAAGAAATCTCCGTGAATCTTTTATTTTTCACCCGAGATTCTAAAGGATAAAGTCTCAGTTTTGATTCAAATAACCCAATAGAGAAGATATCTAATCAAAACAAACTTTATCAAGATAATCTCTAAGAAAATAAATCAATTCACAATAATTCTACAAGTTTATCTTGATCTAATTTATCCAAAATTAAATCAACCGATAAACTGACAAGAATTATCTGATCCAATAATTCAACAAGTTTATCTTAAATTAATTTTATTACAAAATTAATTCAACCAATAAACAGACATGAAGTATTTGATTCTTACAAATTTTAAACCAATTTGATAAATCCGACATAAGTCACCAATTATTAGAAAAGCACACCGTATCGTTACAGGATTTTGTGAGCTAGCAAAAGGGACCAAAATGGACCTATAAAGTTCAAGCTCATGATAATTATGAAACCCAATATCCTAGATATACATTTCACAATTATCAACTCCAACGCTACTCCACTAAAAGCTTGGAGCTGCACTCTCAAACTTTATAGAATTACGAAGCCCGTAAGGCTAAGTCTCCATGACATATCAAAGTGTATCTATCCCCATATGAAAATCCATAATCGGCTTAAGGACAAGTTCTGACTTACCTTCCCGATTATTTTTATCTTACGTTTCATTATCTCACCATTAGAAAACTTACCATCCAAAGAAAGTATACCATTCGGTTACACCTATGTATCCAAATGGTTAAGCGCTTCAATTTTTCAATTACAGGATAACGCATATAAGAGGATATCATTACTCCTAAAGAGGAGCTATGGATTCCATATCTATAAATAACAAGTCTACACCATCAAGAGTCATCCCTCCAACGTACCGGCATGCATACCACTATTGAGATGTGAGAGTCAGCCATTGGCACATCAAAAGACATAAGTCGAGACAACAGGCCTGCTATTCATCTCAGGATTAAGATACAATACAAGTGATTGTCTAAAGTGAATCGATTTGTCAAGGCAGAATTATTAATCCAAATCAATTCACCTTATGTCCCGATCCAACACATCGTCACCTATGACAACGTGCCAATGTTTCTATTCACGGAGTCTAACTCCGATGGCCAAGACAAACCATCTCCTAAAGGGGATATAGACAACATAACAATCTTTACATGAATAAAGCGCCCAACTTTATTCCCTCGATTGCAGATCATATGTTTTTGACCGTCACCTTAAGAATTGTGTCTTCTGCATAATCAGTCCATCATATGCCCAATTCTTAAGGCTTAGACTGACAGTCTCAGACTACTGTTTGCTTATCATATATTCAATAAATATAAACGTAAAGAGGATAAGATTTGGTATATATAAATGAATAAATTCTTTATTGATAAAAATGTCTCCAAAAACGTATTACATTTTTACTCCTTAGGGCATACATGTCTAACAGATAACACAATCATGTAAAATCATACAAATGTGTTTATGTGTCAAAACCTTGAAAATATCACAACCTTACAATGATAATTCCCAACTCAGAATTCAACAAGCTCCTAGGGGAGTCATGCCAAATTCAATTTGGAACACGGATCCCCTCCTGATTAATATATGCCATTCAGGACCCGTATGATCTAGCATATATTAATAATCGTTTCTTTGTCCATTAATTTTATTAACAGAGCTCTTAGGGGAGGTTAATAATAAAATTAACATGAGTGTATAACCATCGTTTCAATATTTTATCCATGATTAATAATCACCACCTAGGGGTGTGCAACCATAAATCATACTAAAATACCTTATCATTTCAAAGATCTAATTTGGTACATGATGGAAATCCCTTTCTAGGGGTCGGGACCACCATGTTCTTCCTATGGACCAACGATGGAGGCCTTAGGTTCTCTCTTCGAAAACCTTCTCCTACTTAATCTTCTGAAGTCAAGGTTTTATTTTAAAATTATGCATGAACAATTTTAATATGAGCGGCACTTCCTATTCTATATGACATGTTATCAATATACATGGCAAATCATATTATAATGCAGACAAGCAAAGCAATCAAGCAAAGCTACAATCAAAAATAATAATAACCGTAATATTATGGCTCCTCCCTAGAGAATAGAAAACTAAGATTACAAGAGAATAATCGAAACATATATCGATTCTTCATCCTTGAATCCTCAAGTTGTATCCTTCTTCACATAATTCCCATCTTCAAGTCTTCAATCCCGTATGAATCAAATACTTCATATTTCCAGTCATATCCAAATTTAATGTTTCTCAGAATCATTTCAAAAATAAAATTAAAACTACACTGCAAAAATCGCACCTTTTTTAGAAATTTTTCAGCTCTCGGTCGGCAGACCGAACTGGGTGATCGGCCTGCTAGTCATGCTTCATCGGCTTGCCAATCAAAAAGATCGGCCTGTCGACCTATGAAAGTTTGGCCTGCCCGTAGAGCCAGCCAATTTCTGCCCCACTGACGGCTTGCCGAACCACACGTTTAGCCTGCCGATCTGTGACCATCAGCCTGTCGAACTGTGATGTCCGGCATGCCGACCGAGCAGAAAACCCTCATTCCAGAAAATACAATTTTAATGCAATTTATCAATTTTATTTTCAACAATTCAAAAACATAAAATTAGAGACTCAGGAAATACCTGGGTGCGCCATCATCAATCTTTAAGATCCGACTTCTCCGAATAATCATTTAATTACAAAATTCTTATAAATTTAAAATTAAATAACAATTCCTAGACGGAGATGATAGTCTGCCATCTAATTACATGAAAAACCTAGATACACATTCTAACCTCTAAGGAACCATAACCAGTATTAATTAATTAATAATTAATTAAACAATGATTTAATCAACCATAATTAATTAATAAACATTATCACATAATCCATAACAACATATAATAATATAGAAACCTAGAATGCCCACTCTCTATAAAATTTTGAATTCAAGCATAAGAGAGATTAAGATCACAAAATTTATGCATATAACATGATCACAAACTTGTAAATTTATGTAAAAAAAAAAACTAGGCTCTGATACCAATTGTTGAAAAAATAGGTGAGAGGTGTGCAGCGGAAATTAAAAATTTTTAACATCAGAGTATTTTTCCAAAACACAAGTTTGACATGCTATATGTATAAATTAAACAGATCTTATTAACCTCTATGTGTCGAATAACCTCCGCGATCCGTGAAGAGAAGTAACGTTCCAGAAGAGCCTCAACCAACTGGTCTTCTTTGCTATTCTCTATCCACGACCGGAGTGAGTGTGGGCTCACACGTACAACTCTTCCACCGGTGACTCTTCTTCCAACCAATCGAGAGAACCCAAAGCTAGTGTTCGTGATTTGTGAACAAAAGCTCTCAGGGAGTTTTTAGATGCTCACTAGAAGAGTATCACTCTTAATCTCTCAAATTGATCTGAATAAATCATGACACTCACTCCCTTTTTATAGCGATTAGTCCTGGGGTCAGTCATTATCAGATTAGGTCTCAAAAACTCGAAACAGAATCAAGTTCAGATCAATATCTGATAAGATCCACGTGAAAACGTGTAATCTTATCTCTCGCTAATCGGCAGGCCGAACAGGCCCCATCGGCAGGCCGAACACGTCATTCGACAAGCCGAACTCCTGAGAAGAAATCTCCGTAAATCTTTTATTTTCCACCCGAGATTCTATAGGATAAAGTCTCAGTTTTGATTCAAATAACCCAATAAAAAAGTTATCTGATCAAAACAAACTTTATCAAGATAATCTTTAAGAAAATAAATTAATTCACAATAATTCTACAAGTTTATCTTGATTTAATTTATCCAATTAAATCAACCGATAAATAGACAAGAATTATCCGATCTTAATAATTCAACAAGTTTATCTTAAATTAATTTTATTACAAAATTAATTTATCCAATAAACAGACATGAATTATTTGATTCTTTCAAATTTTAAACCAATATGATAAATCCGACATAAGTCACCAATTATTGAAAAAGCACGCCGTATCGTTACAGGATTTTGTGAGCTAGTAAAGGGGACCAAAATGGACCTATAAAGTTCAAGGTCATGATAATTATGAAACTCAATATCCCAGATATACATTTCACAATTATCAACTCCAACGCTACTCCACTAAAAGCTTGGAGCTGCACTCTCAAACTTTATAGAATTACGAATCCCGTAAAGCTAAGTCTCCATGACATATCAAAGTGTATCTATCCCCATATGAAAATCCATAATCGGCTTAAGGACAAGTTCTGACTTACCTTCCCGATTATTTTTATCTTACGTTCCATTATCTCACCATTAGAAAACTTACCATCCAAAGACAGTATACCATTCGGTTACACCTATGTATCCAAATGGTTAAGCGCTCCAATTTTTCAATTACAGGATAACGCATATAAGAGGATATCATTACTCCTAAAGAGGAGCTATGGATTCTATATCTATGAATAACAAGTCACGCTATCAAGAGTCATGCCTCCAACGTACCGGCATACATACCACTATTGAGATGTGGGAGTCACCCTTTGGTACATCAAAAGACACAAGTCGAGACAACGGGCCCACTATTCATCTCAGGATTAAGATACAATACAAATGACTGTCTAAAGTGAATCAATTTGCCGAGACAGAATTATTAATCTAAATCAATTCACTGTATGTCCCGATCCAACACATCATCACCTATGGCAACATGATAATGTTTCTATTCAGGGAGTCCAACTCCGATGGTCAAGACAAACCATCTCCCTAAAGGGATATAGACAACATAACAATCTTTACATGAATAAAGCGCCCAACTTTATTCCCTCGATTGCAGGATCATATGTTTTAGACCATCACCTTAGGAATCGTGTCTTCCGCATATCAGTCCATCATATGCCCAATTCTTAAGGTTTAGACCGACAGTCTCAAACTATTGTTTGCTTAACATACATTCAACAAATATGAATGTAAAGAGGATAAGATTTGGTATATATAAATGAATAAATTCTTTATTGATAAAAATGTCTCCAAAAACGTATTACATTTTTACTCCTTAGGGCATACATATCTAACATGTAAGTGGGTCTTTAAAACAAAGAAAGACTCATTGGGTAACATTGAGAGACATAAGGCAAGGACTCATTACCAAAGATTCACTTAACGAGAAGGAATTGACTACACGGAGACCTTTTCTCCTGTACTAAAAAGGATTCTCTTCGAGTCATTATGGTATTGGTTACCTATTTTGATTTGGATTTGCATCAAATGGATGTGAAAACAGCATTTCTCAATGGTGATCTAGAGGAAGAGGTTTATATGAAACAACTAGAAGGATTTTCCTCTAGTGATGGTGAGCATTTATTCTGCAAGCTTAAGAAATCCATAATGTGGATTGAAACAAGCCTCTGGTTAGTGGTATTTGAAGTTCCATGACGTTATCTCTTCATTTGGTTTTGAAGAGAATATCATGGATCCATGTATATACCAGAAGTCAGTGGGAATAAGACTTGTTTCCTTGTGTTATATGTAGATAACATATTACTTGCAACTAATGATAAGGGATTGCTATATAAGGTGAAGCAATTTCTCTCAAAAAACTTTGATATAAAAGATATGGGAGAGGCATCTTATGTCATTAGCATTAAGATTCATAGGGACAGATCTTGAGGTATTTTGGGTTTGTCTCAAGAGACCTATATCAACAAGGTTCTAGAAAGGTTTCAAATTAAGGATTGTTCACCAAGTGTGGCACCCATTATGAAGGGTGACAGGTTCAATTTTGAACTAGTGCCTAAAAAATGTGCTTGAATGGAAACAAATGAAAAACATTCCATATGCTTTAGCTGTTGGATGTCGAATGTATGCTCAAGTCTGCACAAGAGCTAACATTGCATTTGCTAAAGGAATGTTGGGCAGATATTAGAGTAACTAGGTGTTGACCACTAGAGAGCTACAAAGAAGATGATAAGATACCTTCAAGGAACTAAGAATTACATGCTCATGTATAGACGGACTAACATTCTAGAGGTGATTGGATACTCCAATTTAGACTTTGCTGGCTGTGTTGATTTGCAAAAATCAACATATGGTTATGTTTCCATGTTTGCTGGTGGAGTTGTATCTTAAAAGAGTGTAAAGCAGACTTTGACTGCTACCTCTACTATAGAGGCCAATTTAGTTTCTTGTTTTGAAGCTACTTCACATAGTATATGGTTAAAGAGTTTTATATCTGGGCTTAGAATTGTGGCTTCTATTTCTAGGCCATTGAGATTGTACTGTGACAATTCAGCTGTGGTGTTTATGTCTAAGAACAACAAGAGTGGTAGTCAGAGTAAACACATCGACATAAAGTACTTAGCTATAAGAGAACGTGTTAAAGAAAAGAAAGTGGTCATTGAGCACGTTAGCACTGAGTTGATGATTGACAATCCTTTAACTAAAGGCATGCCACCAAGGACTTTTAAGGATCATGTAGTACGAATGAGACTTGGTTCCATGATGTGAATTTTATTATAAGTACATTTGTTATTTTAATGAAACTCTTATTCAGTTGTGATCTTTCCTCATATTTAGTTGTACACATATTCAAATTTTTTGAGAAAAATCAATTAAGTTGGACCTAGAATAAACATAAGGTTTATTCATTAAGTTACATTACCACTTATGAGTTAGTATTAAGGGACATAACGCATTATAATACATGCAAGATAATACTCGTTCTAAGAGAACATATCGCTATGATTCATATGTTTATTCCTTAAGTTTGATATTGGTTGATTTTGGTTATCTGGAAAATATATATGGACCAAATAGGAGTATGTTATTTTAATTTTATTTATTATTATTTATTTTATTTTTAAATAATAATAAATAAATAAATAGAATGGTCCAATATATCCATATTTTTAATGGATATCAACCAAAAGGTATTCATAACTCTTATAACGTTTTAGAAAAAGGCCTCTTTTTATCTTGACATATGGTAACGTACACCTTGGTGTGGGTGTGTTTAAAAATTATTACGTAGAAATTAAAGGCTCCTTAAGCCTAGTAAATATAAAGAGATATACACCATCTTTCGATATTGCTTAAGGTTAAAAAGATTTTGTTCTTTTTCACAAAATTTTCTTTAAGAATTGTCACAAAGATATTCTCCATTCATCCTTCTGTTTATCAATGGCTAAAGGTTAGATTTTCTTTTCTTTACATTTCTGTATTTAAATGATTTTTATGTAATTTAGTTCATGCATATTTTGAAAATCATAATTATGTGTGAAAAATATCTTACACTAGTCAGAGCTGAAATTGTTCGCAGAGGATTTTCAGTGATTAGGGAGGGAATTGGGAGGAACTCTAACGAATATAATGCCTTTGCTTAGTTTGCTTGATGAAGAAATGTGTTTTTAGAAATTTGTCGAGGGGACCGACCACCATGGCCTCCTCTCTGTGGCCGAGACAGCCATCATTTTCTTTATGAGGAACCATCACTTTTTTTAATGGATCCTACAGAGCATGAAAATGCCAAACAAGGATTTTTTTTTTTTTTTTTTACTTGTTCTGAAACAACGTCGAAGTTTTTTTATGTTCATTTGATTAAAATGATCTGGGCTTTTAATCTCACTAATGCGCTTCTGCATACACCGATCACAGCAAAGGCAATTCTCTTCAAACGTCTTATCTCCACCCCTCATGCGCAGACAACTACCCGGCTTTGAATAGTGTAGCATGACTTTTTTTTTACTATTCTTGCTTTGTTTGATTTATACGATACATGCATGTCTACACTTATTTAGGTGCAGCAAGTCAATTAATCACAGTTACTTAAGGCTCGTTTGTTTTGATACTTGAATTACGGTTTAAATTATTTTATTATAGTATTTTTTCTCATAAAAATTTAAATCTTTATCTAAATACTCAAACCAAACGAGCCTTTATAATCATTATGGGCAAAAAGGACACTACTGATGGTACATTAGAAGGGCACACTACCAGAGACTTCCTCCCAAAAAAAAAAGAAAACAAAAAAAAAAGAGGTCTTTGTACCTTTTTTTAAGAAATTTTTTTAGTACATTCTTTTAGACTAGAAGAGCAGAAAATACA
The DNA here is from genome assembly GCA_025403435.1 of Artocarpus heterophyllus. Classification (NCBI taxonomy): domain Eukaryota; kingdom Viridiplantae; phylum Streptophyta; class Magnoliopsida; order Rosales; family Moraceae; genus Artocarpus; species Artocarpus heterophyllus. The sequence continues at coordinate 16,208,346 of CM046347.1, read as the reverse complement.
TTTCGTCCCATAGGTTTTTTTTCTTTTAGGTACAGGGTACCTATTTGGTATAATTTAAACACTTAAGTATCACTTTACTATTTCGATTAACCAAAAATATGAAAATATTTTTTTTTTTCTAATTCTTTTTTCACGTTATCTAGTGTATGACCAATTTTTTCTTCATTTAAAAAATTAAAGAGAGAGAGAGTTTTCGTCAAATTTTGACATCTTAGGGTCCGTTTGGTAAATTGATTCAAATTAGTAATTTGATTTAAGTTAGTATTTTTTGAATTAGGATTTGAGTTTGTAATCTGAATTGTTATCTGAATTGATATTTGGATATGCATTTAAGTTTTAATCTAAGTATGAATAAAATTAGAATATTTGTTTGGAGAGGTAGTGAAAATAGATTTTGATTTATTAACAAATCTAATAAAATCTTAATGTTAATGGTCCTAAAAAATATACAATATAGATCTTAATTAATTCCTCTCTTCACTAAAAACATAATAAAAAAAGAATCATCTTAATTGGATATCAAATGAAGAAGTTATAATTTTTTTCTCAAATATAGGAGTGAGAATTTCAGTTTTTTACTATAGCAGAGATATCCGAATATCAAAAATTTAAGAGAGAGTAGAACTCTAGGGTCTATTTGGTAAATAGATTCGAATTAGTGATTTAATTTGAGTTAGTATGATTTGAATCAGGATTTGAGTTAGTGATTTAAATTGCTATTCGAATTGACGTTTGGATGTGCATTTAAGTTTTAATCTGATTATGGAATAAAATTAAAATTTATGTTTGGACAGGTAGCGAAGATAGTTTTTAATTTATTAATAAATCTAATAAAATCTTAATGTTAATGATCTTAAAAAATATGCAATATGGATCTTGATTTATTCTTTTTTTCATTAGAAACACAGTGAAAAAAATATCTCAATTGAATATCAAATAAAGAAATTATGATTTTTTTTCCTCAAATATATGAGAGAGAATTTTAGTTTTTACTGTAGCAAAGATCTCTAAATATCAAAAGTTTAAAGGTATGAGAATTCTGAAAACTTAAATTCTCAATACTCAAATGATTTAGATTTTGAGATAAACAAACATGTATTCGAAGAATTCTTGATACTTGAATCCAAATTTAAGTCCATTGTGTTCAAAGAATGCCTGAACCAAACATACCTTAAAAATTTATATTCTTGATACTTAAAGGAACTAAATTTTAAAGGAAATAAACACTTATCTAAAAAATTATTGACACTTAAATATAAATTTGTATTCATTAAGTACTCAAAATATTTCAAACAAACAACCCTTAGTGTGCACTTTTTTACTCCAAGTTTCCAGCTCAATGCACGCCGACAGCATCCTTTTTGTTGTGTACGAAAATCCTCTAAATTTTGATATATGCCGAGACAGTATTATAGATCATAAATTTTGTAGGACAAGAACTACCCAAAAGTTTTTTTTTTTTTTTTTTCGGACCCTCTACAGTTTGAGCTTCATAGTTGTCCTTTTTTTTTGGTTTCTTTTGCTTTTTTTTTTTTTTTTGTTTCTTCCCACAAACAGGAGACAACCCTCTCGTCTGGTAAATCCTCCGTAAAGATTTTACCAACGCACTTATATGGCCCACACTATCATGTCATTGTTGAACCTTGTTTTATCTCTCTCCTTTTTAGTAAACATTGTTCAACCTTCAAAATCATTTGATCTCTCTGTGTTGTTCTCAAAAAGTCTCTAAGTGAGGAGTTTATGTTGTTTCCATGAATCTACGACAAGGTAGTGTGAGCGTCTAGGCTATGCAACTTATAATATACGAGATATATATAAATATAGGGAGCTACTTCCATCTGGATGAATGAAAAGCTCCTTCTAAAATTTTGTAGCTGTCCGTATTGATTTTAATTGACGGTGAGGATCGCTCTAAGGTAAAGAAGCTTGTGTTTGCCTTGACCAGTAAACCCCTTACAATTAAGTTAAAAACAAAAGTGCTTTTTCACCTTCTTTCTTTAAATTTGGCAACAACTTGCTGCTACCGAAGAGGTCTTGAACTTGTTACGCTCAGTCGTTTTGGGCCATCATTATCATGCTTTAAAATCATTCTTAACTTTAATTTTACTTAATAAGAAAAATACTAGATAATTTTTTTTCTTTAAACATAACCAAAGTTGAGACATAGCTCGATACTTATCTTTAAAATCATCCAAAATATTTCTTAAATCTTATTAAGAAACATTTACTTCTGTAAAACGTTTGTTAAAACATCTTTTCAAACTTAGAAAAGCTTTTCGTTAAAACAGCTGAAACTTTACCTTTAAGCAGTGAAAAACTGTCGTTGTGGTATCCATACCGAACCTTTGCATCTGTCCATCGTTTCACCAAGCTCTTCAACCAGTCTTAATGATATCTCGTAGGACTACCTACAACATAAAATAACTTGGAATGAGCTTACTTTAGTAAGTTCAAACATAATCTTACAAAACAATTAAAACATTCATTATAAAAGTTTTGTCTTAAAAACCTTTTCTCATAAAACGTTTCTCATAAAATATTTCTTAACATTTTTCACAAAACTTTCTTGGTAAAAACATTACTTAAAAGGAATGTAAACAATAACATAATGCATGATTTCATTTATGCTCAATTATGAGCTTCATTATTCATAACTTGCTTCAACTTCTTATGATCGTTCATATCTTTTCTTATCTTGTGAACTTAAGTGTTCGTACTAACATCATCAATCATAAGAACATAAATATCATGCTTCCTTTGTAGAAGTCTTAAGACCATCAAACAACAAAGTCATAACTTATAAACCTCATATCAAGGAGGCTAGTATGACACTTATTTATCATCTTTGACTAACCATCTGGTATCTTTAATGAGCATATCAAATCCTAACATATCATATGTTATAACTTAGCACTTAAATATGAAACATAGCAAATATAGACATGTTGCAAAACATGACGATCTTTAGAACATTATGCATAACAAATGCAACATACTTCAAACTTGTCAATTGCAAATACATTACAAAGTCTTAGCTTGATCTTTTAAAACTTTATGCACAATAAATACAAAGACAAAACATATTAAAGGCATTTGAAATTTATTTTCTTCATGCTTTAAGTGAGGGTTGGAACTTATCTGGACTTAACTCTAGCATTCCCGTTGTATTCCTTTTTCCTTTCATTAGTCAGCTTCTGTGTCCTACTCAAATGACACCTAACTATTAGCTAACTTTCTTATTATCAACCGACTTGATCGATAATATAACTTAAACGTTATGTTCATTCCTTATACTTAACTTTGTATCCCATCGGTTTACTTTTCCTTTACTTAACTTTTATGTCCCTTAGTTAAATTTTCCGTCTTACTTCATGGTTCCATTACTTTACATATTATAAAACATTTTTTGTCTAAGTGTGTTTTGCTAATTCAAGAGTCTTGGTTCCATTTTAGTAGTTTCCTTAAAATGACGATTTTACCCTTAACGGGTTTTTTTGTGAACCTCGTGACTTTACTAAATTCCTTGCTTAACCTTACCATCCGATTACTTATGGGCTTGAAAATATTCCCACTTATGGCGTTTTCCTAAATCAGGCGTTTTGAGTCTGTTTTGGCATTTTATAAAAAAAAGAACATTTTGCCCTTAACAGGTCTTAGAAAATTTTCGAAACCTGTTTTAAAACATAACTTATATTTTCTTGTTACTCATAACATTATAAAAAACCAAACATCGGTTTCCTTTTTGTAAAAATCCATTTCTTTAAAATTCTACAGTTTTAACCCGTAATACAAAAATCTCGACATTTTTGCCTTTAGCTTACTTCTCTCATTCTTTACTTGATAAAAACTTTAAATCCTTTCAAACTTTAACATCTGTAGTTACTCACTTCATATAGCAATGCAGAAAACCAACCTTCCTTAGTGAAAATTTAGTTGTACATTTACGGCTTTGGCCCAAAACATAAAATCTCAACATTTTTGCCCCCAAGAACTAAGACGATCGTTTTATACCAAAATGTTTAGTTTTTTGCAAAGATTTAACCTTACAAAAACTCCTTGGTCAAATTCAAAACATTTCATAATGCCTTTCTTTTTACAAAATTTTGTGTTTAAAATCTTGTAAAATTAATAACTTGAAATTGGTATGAAATTTTCACAAACCGTTTATAATTCTAGTCGTTTTGATGAGAACTACAACTTTTGTGTTTTAGCTTTCTTCAAAATCTTTCATCTTCATGACGTTGTTAAAAAGGCAGGACTGAAATCAATATTTTTTGGAGTGTTCTGATTGGAATTCGAGCGGAATTTTTTCACAAAAGTTGTCTGGCTCGATGTTTCCAATAAATCTTGTGTTGGACTCAGAGAATTATTCTACCTCCAGATGCCTAAAACATTTAATTCATTCAAAAATGCCTTTAACCACATTTTTTTTGCACAAAAACAATTCCTATCTTGTTTTCTTGAGTTTAATTTCATTTAAACCTTTCTAAACTTATCATGAAGCACTTGGTACTTAAGATAACCATGTCATAACATTCATTTAACGTGTCATAGACTAAAACACTTTATCAAACACCTAAAGTCCTTAAACTTTGTGTTTAAGGCAAAGTTTGTCAAACTTGTCTTTTTCCTTAGGACCTTAGCTTTTAGACTTTGCCTCATCAACATCATCAATATAGCCCACAATAAAATCATAGCATAGTCTCTCATTCATGCCTTAGTCTAAAAAGATTACAAGCCATCATCTTAATTCATGAAAACAACATATTTTTCAAGACTAGGGTTTAAGAATTTACACAAGCTTTTTCCAAATTCTTGCACCTCCGTTTTGGTGCTTAAAAGTTTCTCAAAAATCCTTGACAATAGTCATAACACAACCTATAAAAATCATCTTAAATCTTGCATTAAAACCCTAAATCACAATAGGTAAAGTTTTGAGTTTTACCTTAAAACTCCTCAATCTTCCTTTAGAACCCTTGTTCTTGCTTCCTTAGATGATTTGGAGGCTTAAATGATCAAAATTTTGAGAGAGAAATGCTTAGGGAAGGGGCAGATTTCTTGAGAGAAAAATGGGAGATTTTTTATGAACAAACTAAGCTCTTATTTCATTTACGCCCCTAAGTATATAATGTGCCCATATTAGGGACTTAATTGAAAATAAAATTTGCTCCCTCCACATGTTAAAAACTAGTTTCACCCATAGGGGTGGTGTGGTCCAATTTCCATCCTAAAAGTGTCACTTTGGTGGACTTTATCCACTTAAGTCCTTAACTGTAAAAATAATTAAGCTAGGGGTCAAATTGCAATTAAAACAATTGCTTTCTACAACTCATAAATCCAACCATCATGGGAAAGATGTTGCACATTTTCCATCTTTGGAGTGTCTTATTTTTCCCCTTCATGACCACACAAAAAAAGGATGACAACATGTATTCATCTTCTTCACTTAATTAAAACATTAGCTCCACCACAAGCCCAAACTAAGTATGTGATGGGTAAGGTGGCCAAATTTTTCACTTTCTATGTGTAATTGGTGGATCCCACTTCATCCTTTAATGGTCTAATTTTATACTAACAATGTTTTTTCCTATACTGCCGATGTATTTTGCATACTGCCAATATTCTTTTTTATACTATTCATAAGCTTCCATATTTATAAATATCCTCTAAACAATATAATTCTTATACTACTTAACTTTATGCATAGTATTTTTCATACTGTTTAACTTTATGTAGTCTAAATTTACACTGATAGTATTTTTTTATACTATAGATGCACTTTTTTATAATGTTATAGACTTACACAAGATTCCTTACTCATCCATATCCTCTATATAAATTCTTATGCTGCTTAACTTTATATAGTTTAATTTCTATACTGCATTACTTTATGCAATGTAATTCCTTGCACTCCATTACTTTATCGGTATAATTCTTATGCTGCTTTTATTATAATATTGTATAATTTTCTATATTTTTATACAATATTTTTTAAAACTGTATTTTTGTCTTAATATTTGTTGCAATATATTTTACAACCGTTTAAGCTTTCTAACTTATTTTTATATCTTTCATTTTTTGTATAAGACTATAGCATAATTTTTACCCTTAAAATCTTATTTTTACTTTTATGAAATTTATTATAAAAATTAAATTAAAACAATAATCCTTGTAACATGAATTTTACTTATCATAATTTTTTAATTATTGCATTTATAATACACTAAAATTGCTCGAATGTCACGTAATTGGCCTTTGGACGCGCATGGCAAGCCGCATGATAAAGATGTGTGCCAGGGTAGGGAGTCAAGCATAACGCGTACCTTGCCTGAGTCCAATCTCAACATGCATTGTCGATTGGACTCAACAACCTTTTTTTTTGGACTTGGCAACATATAGGGCCCACATATGTTTCATTTGCTAAGATTGGACTCACCAACCTTTTTTATTGAAGAAAATTACATAAAATGATGCTTAAAACACATCTTTTGTTAAAACTGTCATCAACTTTTTAACTTTTCAAAATGATTCCTTTTTTATTTTTTTTAAATATTAATTATATATTTATCATTTTACCTATTATGATTCACCTCAAAAGTAAAAAACTTCAATTTTCTCTCTCTATCAACCTCTCTGTCCTTTTGACTCTCGCACTCTTTTTCCCTCGCAGCCTCGAGACTCTCTTGCTCTCCTCTCTTTCTATTAGCTTTCCCCGCTTTCTCTCTCCTCTGTTTCTCTCTGCCTCCCCCACTTTCTCTCTGCCCGATGAGCATCAATCTCACTGAACCGCCAAGAAGCAACGGAAGCCGCTGAGAACTCGCAATCCAAGGCCATCTGTCGATGCGGTTCCACACTGCTGTCCTGCCATTCTTTGATCTTCGATCTCTGCAATAAATCCGTGACTTCACCGGCCAAGGATGACGCCGTCCTCTCCGTCGCTATGGTTGTTGCCAAGGTTTCGCACTGACGTTCTGCCGTTCTTCGATCTTTGATCTCTGCAATAAATCTGAGACTTCACCAACTGAGGATGACGCTGTTCTTTGCGTCGCTGTGGTTCTCGCCAAGGTTCCGTACCATTGCCGTTAAATCTTCGATCTCCGCGATAAATCCGTAGCAGATGAAGGAGATCAGAACTCGTCAAATCGAAGATCGGAGGTTGGATTAAGGCGAGCGTGCTTGAGTGTGATGCTTGAAGCTATGCAAACTGTAACAAACTGTTCAACATTTGCTTTTACGCTTATTTTATGTTCGTATAATTGAAGGGTTCATGTGCTAGCTTTGATGTGGTAGCAATTGTTTTGTGATATATTGTACTATGTTGACAATTAACATGCCATGATATATGAGTTTTCAGTTTAGCTCATTTTGGTTTTTAACTCGTTTTGGTTTCTATGGAACATAGAAAAACCAAAATAATCTCTTGCATACTTTTCATTAGAATCTGTATTCATGGAATGGTAAACTTAAAAGGACAGGAACCAGCAGTCTTATTGATGTTTTGTTGCTAAGTAGAATAATTAAGTTTAAGCACAATTTCGTTGTTGATTTTTTTTTTAATTTCCCTCGACTGGATTTTCCATGATTCATTTTCACACTATTTAGTAACAAATTGTAATGCGTTCATCAAATTTCGAGACGAAACTTGGTGGGCTCTACGACAAAACCGTCAAAACCTGGCAGTTTCCATGCCGATGACCAAAAGCAATTGATATTTTTCAAAAAAAATATGTTAGAATCTAATAGATTTCAAGTTGAAACCTGTCAGGTTATAATTTGACACATGTGCTTGTAATTGGAGGCGATTGTTGCTTCTTTGTTTCAAAAAAATATATATGTTTGAATCTAATAGGTTATAAGTTGAAACCTAATATGTTACAACCTGGTACCCTTGTTGGCAACCGATGTGATTAGCACTTCTTTGTTTAAAAAAAATTAAGTTAGAATTTGCTAGGTTTCAAGTTGGAACCTAGTAGGTTACAATCTGACCTCCGCTTTGGTGACCGAAGGCGGGTTCTCGTAGTTTCCACCATGGAACCTAGTGGGTTCTACGATGAAACTTGGCAAGTTGCGGCAGGTTTTAGGATAGAACCTGACAGTTTCTATTTCGAAAGGAAGAATAACTTGGTCTTTTAATAAATTCCTAATTTCAAATAAATGGACAGTTGTGATAAGTAGTTTGTTAGATTGCATTTTTAATAAGGTGTTCTATTCGAGAGGCATTCTTGTAAGCTACTCTTTTTTTATGGGAACAACTTTTATTTTGGACTTGACATTTTCATTTCTTTTTTTTTTCACCATTTTACAGAGATTTTTGTTGCGCTTCATATTTACACTGCTTTTCAATTCTACAAATAAATAATTAATTATTTTACAAACTTAATATTTATAAGAATTATAAATATTTTTATTTTAAGCTAAAATAATTTAAAACAAACAAACCACACTAAAAATATATATACACATAAGTGATTTTTTTAGAAAATTAGAAATTGTTTAACACACAAATGTTATAATTAAGAGATTTTAATAACAATAAAAATACAAAGAGATTATATTAAATATTATAAAATGTTCATTACAAAGAGATTCAGGATAATTTCAAGACAACGCGCTTCCTCTCACAAATACTGATAGATGAACGATATCATGAGATTATATTACAAGCATAACTGCTACTTACTCCAGAGCCATACATAAGAAAATTGAGGAGCAAATCAGGTTGCAAAATCTCCACTCCATTTGCTATAATCAAGAAGCCGATGATTACATATAATTCTATCAGAAAAAGTCCCAAGCAGACGAGGCGCAATCACCATCACGTATAAAAAGTCAAATGGTAACCTAAAATGGGATTGCTTTCTCTTTGAAACAGATGGTTATCCTTATAGACACATTTTCTATCATGAAGCATCGAAACATCACATCTATCACAAAATCATTGATGTTGAACAGGTGGAAGATAATGCAAAATCAATGGTCATTCATCGTGAGAAGGGCTTTTGATGGAATTGCCCAAGGAAGTTAGGCAAACAGTTAGATACGGCTCATTGTCAACATATTTCAACAAATAATTATACTATGCCATTAAGGTTCCATAGTTCTATACAAAGATATAGATATTAAGGTTGACTACCAAATTTAAGTCCCTTTTCTCAAATATAAAGCGACCTTCAAGACGACAAGACAATGAATCTAGTCATATAATACAAGTGGACAACCAGAAATTTTTAGAGGCCCCATTGTCGTGCGAAATAAAGGCACTAGAAACTGTCTACCAAACAGAGACTCTGGAAGTAGGAATTACAATTTGGAAATTGTCAGAAGGAGATGTTGTCATTGCAAGGGATACGGACACAACAAGCAAACATGTCCTCAAAAAAGTTGTAAGTGTAAAAGTCTCGATATTGCTTGAAGCCCGGCAATTTAAACGTCCCAAACTATCAAACCAGCAAGCTAACATGAAACACCGAATACATCACAATGCAATAACCAGGTGAATGACGATGAAGGTTTTTATAGGCCTTTCATTCACTCCACGGCAAGCAGTCGCTACAACAATTACCGGTAGTTTGACTACTCCTTCGACTTTTAACTCAATTACAATGATCTTGATCAGGCATATTGTCGTTTTATTAGCATCATCAACTCGTCACATGCCATGAACACAAAAATGTTCCAGAAACTTAAAAAAAAATCTACTCCTTTTGTATTTAAAAAATGATGGCAAAGTTCAACATTTCATTTGGTGTATTATGCATTGCATTTTAACTAGTATTTACAACGTTATTATTAAAAAAAAAAAAACCAATAACCTAGTAAAAACACATCGATTTAAAAATATTAATCTATGATTTATATAGACGATCAGTGAAAATTACATGCAACTAAGTATTACATTAAACTACTATAAAGTTACGTAGTTATTCCTTGAAAATTATTTATACGAGTAAATGGACAATAGTGTCCAATAAATAAATAGATCACTACGATCTTACTAGGCCAATTTCTCTTGTTTACATGTGATAACAAGTTGCACCACAATTGCCACCAAAAAGATAACAAAGTAAATAATGCCACCTAGGACACTTTTGGACTAACCTTTTATGATTATGGTGTCTAGTTACCTAACTAATAGTGGATAAAACTTCTATCCAGATGGATAAAGACAAAATCCTATATAAATATAAATATATATATTAACCGAATAGTATATCAACAAGAAAAGCTATATAATAATTTTTTAAGACTGGCCAAGGACCTTTTAAGAAATAGAAATAATTTCTCATGTTGTGATAATATATATCATAACACTATATTTAGGGCTGGCAGAAACACCTTGGTAAAGAGAGAATTATGAGGTTGGAAAATTATGCATAGCCTTCTTTATTGAGACTAGTTAATGAAAGGCACGTTCACCTTAGCTAGGAACAAAAATAGTTTTTCATTTGCTTTATCTTTCATGAGGATAATTAAGTATGATCAATAATACCTCAATAAAGAAAAATTTTAGTTCTTTTTCTCCATAAAAATATATAAACGGATACACTAACACAATCTATAATTAGAGTAGACTTGAACATTACATTTATACATCTATAAGAATAGAATAACATTATTAATTTCAAGAAAAATGAAATTTCTGAATAATAAATGTATTCATTTGTCTTAGTTGAAAAATATATAAAAAGATGTTGAGGGAAGATTCCGAATGAATCACTATTTCATGTGAAATAGTAATTGTCATTAACTTTCTAAGTCTATTATTTGTGTAGAATATATTATAATTTGTAACTTATTTCAATAAAAGCACTTTATATAAACAAATGAATAAAAAATGGTATATAGGAGGATTTAAATACTTTTTTGCAAAGGCTATTAGAATATATTAGTTAATATACAAACTTTTCATTTTTAAAAATGATGTCATCTTATATTTTTTAAATTAATTGTAATTTTTTGAGTAGTTACTTGATAATCAAGCAAGTAGTTGATTAATTTTTTGCCGCATACGTGTACGCTTTTTTTTTTTTTTTTTGTTCTGATTATTAGAATATCTATGTAGTTAATACTCAATTTTTATGTAAAAAATAATATCATTATAATTATTTTATGTAATAAATCACCTATCAATTTATATAAATTACTATGTATATATACGATGCACATATATATATATATATATGATGGTTGGAAAAGAAAAGATTGAAGCGAGAACTTTCTTAGGGGAAAAAACATTAAAGTAAAAGCTTAAAGCTAAAAGGCCAATTATATTCCTCGGTTAGAAATGAAAAATGAGGTAATCTTTCTTCTATAATACTTATACTTATAGATAGGTTAAAGATATTGATTAATGAGTATATATAATCTTTACAAACTATAAAGGCTTTTAAAATCATTAATGGGCTATTTGATAGGTAGGTTCAAAACCGTTTAAAACAGTTTAAACTATAAAGGCAGTTTAAATTAGTGTTAAGTGTAATAATAAATAAGGACCGTTCAAACCACAAAGGTAGTTTTAAAATGGTCAAAATATCTAAAATTCAAAATTTACCCCCCTCTAGTTCATAGGGTTTGAACTATTTTCTATAGTAAAAACCATGCTCATTCTCCTTTTTTTTTTATAAACTATAGTTTTCTAAACACCGGCTCTCATTTTAAATTTGATGTGATGTTAAATTCTCGTTTTAAACCATAATGTTCTAAACGCTAGTTCAAAAGTATTGTTTAAACCATACAGTTTAGAACATACAATTCAAACCATAAAATTCTAAAGCACATCATTCTAAACTCATGCACCAAATGAGCCATAAGTTTTCTAATCTCTTAAAGTCAAAGAATGGATTTAAAAAACAAAATATTTACGACCAATGATTACCTATAAAAGGAAACAAATAAATCAATCATAAATAATTATTTACTTTCTCTGTTATGCCCCCTCAATCTGGACCCCTCAATATGGAGTTCTGGTTGGACAGTCTAATTTTGGTCTTGAGATAAAGAAAACGGTGCTCGAAAGCGGTTTAATAAAAATATCCACTTCTTGATCCTCAAACAAAACATGAGCAATAGAAAGAGCACTATTTTGAACTTGATAACATGTGAAATGAAAATAATAGCCACGTGCTCCATGCGAAGATGAAGAACTGGATTAGAACATAGGTGGGTAACTCCAATATCATCGCCAAGATTGGTCATAAGAGAACACACCCAATTTAGTTCTTTAGTCTAGCAACAACGAATCTATATTCGGCCTTTGTAGATAATCAATCAATAGTATACTGCTTCTTGGAAATCCGATAAATGGGATTGCGGCCAAGATAGATAACGTAATCACTATTAGAAGAGAATTCATCATCTGCGCAACTGCATCAGTGAAGGCATGTAATAATGACAAAGGCAACTCTTAATAAAGAAGTAGACCCTGATCAGATGTGTTGGTTATTTGCATCAAGATCAGTACCTCACATTTACAGCCACGTGTTTTATGTTTATTTATTTTTTTTACTTAGTCAAGTTATGATTCCGAGTTTGAAGGAAATCGTTAATTTGTTATATCAGTAGTGCTTCATGGCTTGATTCTCGGCTACTTTGGTTAGTTGTTCAGTTCTTTCTTTATATAATGTAAGCTTGATGCATTTTGAATAACAAGAGAGAATTCCAGTTTGCATTCCAATATATCTTCCTCTGTTTCTTAATTTTTCCCTGCAAATCTCATTCTATCAAATTTATTTTTAAACCAACAATTTGGTATTGGAGCGTTATTCTTGAGAGACCTGTGAGTTCATTTGAGTGTTCTAATGGAAGTTGAATCCTATTTTTCATCAATGGCTCCACCAGTTTTTGATGGTGACAACTATCAAATGTGGGCGGTGCGTATGGAGACCTACCTGGACGCTTTGGATCTGTGGGAAGCTATTGAAGAGGATTATGAAGTTCAGCCTCTCCCTGCAAATCCCACTGTGGCGCAGATCAAGACACAAAAGGAGAAAAGGACAAGAAAATCGAAGGCGAAGGCATGTCTATTTGCAGCAGTTTCACCAACGATTTTTAGCATAATAATGTCTCTGAAAACAGCTAAGGCCATATGAGACTATCTTAAGGAAGAATATGCAGGAGATGAAAGAATTAAAGGGATGCAAGTCCTGAACTTGATCAGGAATTTGAACTTTAAAGGATGAAGGACTCTGAGACAATTAAAGATTACTCAGACAGGCTTCTTATCATTGCAAACAAAGTGAGGCTTCTTGGATCTGCGTTTACTGACTCAAGAATTGTAGAAAAAATTCTTGTTACAGTACCTGAAAGATATGAAACAACCATCACTACCTTGGAGAACACCAAGGATGTGTCAAAAATTTCCTTAGCAGAATTGCTTAATGCATTGCAAGCACAAGAGCAAAGAAGACTGATGAGGGAGGATATAATAATTGAAGGAGCTTTGGCAGTCAAGCATCAAAACGTGGCCAAAAGCAAAAAGAAAATGAAGAAGGACTTTGAAGGAAATGGAGCAAGTACAGCATCAGCCAATGCAAAAGGAAAGAATGGAAATCAAAGGAAATCCTATCCACCTTGCCAACACTGCGGAAAAAAGGGTCATCCCCCATTCAGATGCTGGAGAAGACCTGATGCTAAGTGTTCCAAATGCAACCAATTTGGACATGAAGCAGTAATTTGCAAAGGAAAAGCTCAACAGCAGGAAGTTGAAGCCCAAGTTGCAGATCAAGAGGATGAAGATAAGCTTTTTGTGGCGTCTTGCTTTGCAAGTAGTAATTTGACTGAAAGCTGGTTAATTGACAGCGGCTGTACCAACCATATGACCAATGACAAGGAACTCTTCAGAGATTTGAGACCAACTGACACTACTAAAGTCAGAATTGGCAATGGTGATTACTTCTCTGTAAAAGGGAAAGGGACAATCATCATAACCAGCACTAAAGGCACAAAGAGAATTTCTGATGTTCTTTATGTACCAGAAATTGACCAAAATTTGTTGAGTGTAGGTCAATTAATTGAAAAAGGATTTAAAGTGATCTTTGAAGATGGTTTTTGTCACATTCTTGATGCCACAGGTCAGGAAATTCTCAAAGTAAGAATGAAGGGAAAAAGTTTTTCTTTTAATCCTATTAAAGAAGAACTTGCTGCAATTTCCACCAAAGTCAGTAACGCTGAGATATGGCACAAGAGACTTGGTCATTGTCACTTGCAAAGGATGCAGCACATGAAGAAAAAGGAGCTCACAGTTGGCTTACCTACCTTTGGGGACCATTTACCGAATTGTCATACTTGTCAATACGGTAAACAAAAACGAAGACCATTCCCAAAGTCAACCTGGAGAGCCATTCACAAGTTGCAGCTAATTCACACAGATGTATCTGGTCCTCAAAGATCTCTATCATTAGTAGGTAGTCGGTATTACATTGCTTTCATTGATGATTTTACAAGATTCTGTTGGATTTTTTTCTTAAAATTCAAGTTAGAAGTGGCTGGAGTGTTTTGGAAGTTCAAGAAAATGGTGGAAAACCAAAGTGGCTGCAAAATTCAAGTTCTAAGGTCATATAATGGAAAAGAATACACCTTAGAAAAACTTAATTTTTTTTGTGAGGAAGTAGGCATAGAACACTAGCTTACTGCTCCATATACTCCTCAACAAAATGGAGTTAGTGAAAGGAGAAACAAATACATAATGGAGATGACCAGATGCATGCTACATGACAAAGAGTTGCCAAAGAAGTTTTGGGCTGAGGCAGCAAGTACTGCAGTTTTCTTGCAGAACAGATTGCCTACCAAGGCCCTAAAAGATAAAACTCCATTTGAGGCATGGTATGGCTATAAACCTTCACTCAATTTCCTTAGAGTGGTTGGTTGTCTGTGTTTCTCTCACGTTCCACAAGTCAAGCGTGATAAACTTGACAAAAAATCAGAACCAGGTATCTTCATGGGCTATAGTTCCTCCACTAAGGCCTACAAGGTGTTTCATCCTTATACAGGGAAATTAATTGTTAGTAGAGATGTATTCTTTAATGAAGATGAGAAGTGGAATTGGGAACAGACACAAGAGACATCCACTAGCAAGCAAAAATCAAGTCTCCCCTTCCAAACAACAAATGTTCAAGCTCCTGAACAGTGGCAAAAAGAATTGGAAGATAATCCACCAATCCGTGAAACAAGACCGCTCTGTGACATCTATCAAAGATGTAACGTGGCCCTTTGTGAACCTGCAGGTTATGAAGAAGCCATTAAAGACCATAAATGGAAGAAGGCAATGGAAGAGGAGTTGTCAATGATTGAAAAGAACAAGACTTGGGAGCTAGTTGATAAACCGTAGGATAGAAATGTCATTGGAGTGAAATGGGTGTTTAGAACCAAACTCAATGCTGATGGATCCATCAACAAACACAAAGCTAGGCTTGTTTTCAAGGGGTATGCTCAAATTTTTGGAGTTGATTACTCGGATACATTTGCACCTGTTGCTAGATTAGACACTATTCGACTAGTGCTAGCTATAGCAGCCCAAAATGGGTGGAAAGTGTTCCAATTAGATGTAAAATCAACCTTCTTAAATGGTCTATTGTAGGAGGAGATCTTTGTTGAGTAGCCAAAAGGATTCATTAAAGAAGGCCATGAAGACAAAGTGTACCTACTAAAAAAGGCTCTCTATGGCTTGAAACAAGCGCCTAGAGCCTGGTATAGTAGGATAGATGATCATCTATTAAGTTTGGGTTTTACAAAAAGTCTATCAGAAGTCACTCTTTATGTTAAGAAAAAAGGGACTAACATTCTTATTGTGTCATTGTACGTTGATGACTTGTTGGTGACAAGTAACAATGCCAAACTTGTTGATGAATTCAAGCAAGAGATGATGCTGGTTTTTGATATGACAGATCTTGGTCTAATGACATATTTTATGGAGATCAAGCAAAATGATGGAGAAGTTTTCATTTGTCAAAGAAAGTGTGCTAAGGAAATACTTAAAAAGTTTTGCATGAAGGAATGTAAAGCAATGGCTACACCAATGAGTCAGAAGGAAAGCCTAAGAAACGAAGATGGCACAGACAAAGTTGAAGAAGGATATTTCAGAAGCATGGTTAGATGTCTAATGTACCTAACTGCAACTAGACCACATATTCTTTTTGCTATAAGCATTCTCTCTCGTTTTATGCATTGTGCTAGTAAAATGCATCTTAAAGCAGCTATAAGAGTCATTAGGTGCATTAAAGGGACTGTTAACTTTGGTGTAAAATTCAAGAAGTGTCAAAACCTCAAGTTGATGGGATTTTCTGATAGTGATTGGGGTGGATCCATGGATAATATGAAGAGTACATATGGGTACTGCTTTAGTCTAGGATCAGATGTGTTCTCTTGGTGTTCCAAAAAACAAGATATTGTAGCACAGTCTACTGCAGAGGCTAAATTTGTTGCTGCTACAGCAGTAGTGAATCAAGCGTTGTGGCTAAGGAAGTTGTTATGTGATTTACATTTGAAGCAACCGAATGATACAGAGGTATTTGTGGACAATCATGCTGCAATTGCAATATCTCATAATCCGGTTTTTCATGGAAAAACTACACATTTTAAGATTAAGCTATTCTTTTTAAGAGAAGTACAGAAGGAAGGAGATGTGAGCTTGGTTTATTGCAGAACTGAAGATCAGCTTGCAGACATTTTCACAAAACCTCTGCCATTAAACAAATTTGTGCTTCTTAGACTAAGACTTGGAGTTTGCAGCTCCTAATGCAAGGAGGAGTGTTGGTTATTTGCATCAGGATCAGTACCTTACATTTACAGCCACGTGTTTTATGTTTATTTATTTATTTTACTTAGTCAAGTGATGATTCCGAGTTTGTAGCAAATGGTTAATTTGTTATATCAGTAGTGATTCATGGCTTGATTCTCGACCACTTTGGTTAGTTGTTCAGTTCTTTCTTTATATAGTGTAAGCTTGATGCATTTTGAATAACAAGAGAGAATTCCAATTTGCATTCCAATATATCATCCTCTGTTTCTTAATTTTTCCCTGCAAATCTCATTCTATCAAATTTATTTTTAAACCAACAAGATGTACCACAAAAAAGCATATAAGCACTTCAAAATAGCTCAATGGTTGGCCAATGCACGCATTGAGAATGTTTACATACCACAAAAGGCAATATCATGCCGTGTAAGTGACAAGTACTACGGACTACTAACAACGGATCGATAAGAGCATAGCCAGAGTGGTGTAAGTGACAGACTGGAAGGAAGAGGCATCATCATCGATTTTGCATTAATCAGTTTGTTGTTAGCAAGAAGAAACATAACATATCGTTTTTGAGAGGAGAAGCCCATATTTGTGCAGAACAACTTCCACACCAAGAAAATAAGGAAGGGGCACAAGGTCCTTAAGTGATAATCTTTGCGGAAGTAGTGCCACGAAACACTGTACCACATCACCGTTGTTACCTCCACTAATAATATAGAAAATACGACCATCAGTGTTGAGGACAAATAGAGAAGTGTTAGCATGAGAATTTCAAAAGCATGAGGTGACAAGAAACTAGTGAAGCACATGGTTATAGAAGCGAGGAGCCTGATTAAGCCCATAGATGGCTTTGCTAAGCTTTAGACACGTGAGAAAGATAGTTAAGATTAACAAAACCTGGCGGTTGAGCCATGTATACTTTTTTAGACAGATAGCCTTGCAAGAAGGCATAGTTTGATTTTAAATTGACATGAAGACTATCCACGACTAGCAGCGACACTAAGAACAAGGCGCATGGTTGTTGGCTTCACCACAAGATTGATGGTAATGTGATAGACGATTCCCAGGCATTAGTTAAAGCCTTTTGCAACTGGGCGAGATTGAAACATGTCAATAGAACCATCGGAGTATGGTTGAGTGTAAAAAAATCCATTTGCGAGCAATAACATCTGGTGTGGAGACAGAAGGAACTACTCTCATGTCCCATTCTGAACAAGAACATCATATTCAGACATTTGTCCCGACGCTGTTTTAAAACTTTTTGGGCTTGGATCACTATGGTTTGTAGGAAGCACACACTCACCTTCTTAATATAAAATTGACGCCTTAAATTTTCTAATGTATGCAACAAACACAATGATTCAACCCAAACCTCTTTAATAATCAATTTTTAAATAAATAATAGCTATGCAAATTACTAATTGATACATATTTTGAGTTGCATATTTAGATCTAGATATATTAAACAAAGTAAATGTGTGCTCGGTCTAACATAAAGTTTATATCTACCTTTTAGTGATGAGATTTTAAGTTCAAATCTCTTGCCTCGATTGTTTGTAAAAAAAAACTCGGTGCTTCTAGTAAAATAGCAAGTATAATCAAAAATGATATTTCTTTTTGGGTTTTCCTATAAAGTTACTGCAAAACTGTAACGCCCCGAAATTTATTTAATATTAATGTAATATAAATGATGAATTAGTGTGTCATAATTAATGTTTTAACATTAATTAGATTATTTGGTTGGATTTTGAATTTTTGGTTGTTTTGTTAAATTGATGCATTCAAATGATTACTTATTGTTTTAAAATGATGTTTTGAGTTTTAAAACACAACAATTTGTAAAATGTTAAAAATACTCTGTTTTACAAAACCGTGGGCGGCACATGGTTTTCGCACAGTAAAACCGCCCACTGATTTTCTCTATTTATTTCCTTCTTCTCTCTCTCTCTCCTCACTCTCACGGCACCTCTCTCTCTCTCTTCCTCTTGGTCTCTCGGCTCCTCTCTTCTCTCTCTATTTCTCTCAAAATTTTTGAACTCAAATTCGAATCCAAGCTTCAGGTTAGCAAGGAGGAAGCTCGGGGACGTGATTTAGCAACCGAGAACGCGGATTGAAGCTTCGATTCGAGGTTAGTTTTGAAATTTCTAAACTTTTTCCAAAATTTTCAATTTTGTGCATTTTTGAAATCTAGGTTTGTTTAAGCTTAGAAAACCTTGGATTTGAGTTAAATGAACTTAGAACAACTAGAATCTAAGCTTAGATTGAAGGAAAACGGATTGGATTCAAGATTTTTCATTTTTCCTCATTTTTCCCTATTTTTGGATTTTTTGGATTTTTGTGTTTGAATCTTGTTTAAATGAGTTTTAAAGTGTCTAAATATGTTTTTCTATCATCTATGAATGTTTTCCATGCCTGAGAATTGAGAAAAACAGGTTAGAATCAAGATTTGGGTTTTGGGGAAGTCGAAACCCGTGGCTGGAATTTCTGGGTTTTCCCAGTTCGGCAGGCCGAAGTGCGTGTTCGGTAGGCCGGAACAGGGATCGGCAGGCCGAACCTGGGGAGATGACCGGCCGACCGGACCTGGCTTCCGGCAGGCCGAACTGTGCAGTTCGGCAGGCTGAAGCAGGGAGTCCGGCAGGCCGACCGAGGCATGGAAATTTTTGTGAGTTTTTACCCGTTTTCACTGTTTTGAACCCTGATTTAAATTTCAACCTTATAGAATGATTTTAATGATACAAATGGCACACTAGGACATCATGAAATGGTTTAGTAACACAGAATGTCTCGAACTAGTTATTGATCAACTTAGTTTGTATCTAGGATCGTTCGTGGTTCTGCGGAGCTAACGTATAGCGGACCGGGATTACGATGTGGGACACCGGCACGAGTATTGAGGTAGGACTTCTATCCTATTTCTTTGGTAGCCTGGTTTTTGAAATGATTTGGTTTTGAAAAGGGATTTTTATTAAAATGTTTTCAACGGTGTTTGAAAACAGATTTATCGGTTATATTTTAATATACCGTGATCTGAAATGAACTTCATAATGAATGTAATTGACCACACTTGGTAATTGGGTTTTGAATGATAATGATAATAAACACATAGGCATGATGCCATATCAGAGATCGGGTCGTGTAGCGATCGACCTTGGGGGCAGGTCCCGAAACCCAACTGGGCCACTACGGTGGTGATATCATGGTTTGCCTAGGAAAAGAAAAATGGTATTTCTGATTATGCGAGTAGACTGTTCTGGGTCAGGATGGTTCTACTCAAAATTTTTTTTATTTACTTATTTATTTAAGGTTTTTCTTTTGAATACTCCTAAAAATGAAATGTTTCTTTAAATTAAATTATTTTTATAAAACATAGTCCTACTGAGCCTTTCGCTCACGTTTTATTTGTTTTAAATTTCCCCCTCTAGGTGGTTTCCCATTTAGGTTTGGAGAGGATTCTTCGGACCGAACTCAAGAGCAATAGGAGGATTGATTTATATTTTGTATTATTTAATCAAGGCATGTAAGACTTAACTTTATTTGTATTTGGACTGTGATTGTATTTATGATATTGTCAGTACCATGTGTGTGCACAAGTTGTGGGTTGTGGAACTCATACTCATGATTCTTTATTAATTTTTTATTCCTTGCTTAATATTTATAAATTCTTTTATAAAATGTGGTTGAAATCTTCTTATTTCTCACTTAATTTGATTTTCAAACCATTGGTTTTAATTAAATTCTTATTTAATTAATTTAAATAATCTGCCACGTCACCTCCCGTACTCCAGGGCGTGACAGAATGGTATCAAAGCTCAAGGTTATGAACCTTGAAAATTGTGCACACATAGGTTTGACAATGAAATACCTCTGACAGTCTAAATTTTGTTTTCAGAAGTAAGAGAATGGCACCTAGACGTCGTTCGACTGCTGACGTCGAGTTAGGAAACGATGAAAGCATGATGAGGTCTATGTTTGCGGCTTTCCGGCAGATGGCAGCCAGGGCTAGACCAGGAGATTCCGATGTTGGTAGTCGGCATGCATACTTTAAGGAATTCTGGCGGGCGTCTATTCTGACTTTTGATGGCAATGGGGATCCACAATTAGCTGAGCATTGGTTGGATTCGATCTTGAAGCATTTGGATACTCTTGGTGTGCCTGAGGAGTATCGTGTGGAGTTTGCTGCGTACAAGCTCGAGGATGGCGCTAACACTTGGTGGAAATAGGCTAAGCGTCTAGAGCGCGGTGGTGATATCAGTTGGGACAGGTTCGAGGAGCTGTTCTATGATCGATATTTTCCACAGGGGTATAGAGATCAGAAGGCAGCTGAGTTCTACATGTTGCAGCAGGGTGATCTGTCAGTTTGGGAGTATGAGGCAAAGTTTAATGAGTTGGCTAGGTTTGCTCCATCAGCTATGGCATCGGAGCGTGAAAAGTGTATTAAGTTTCAGGAAGGGCTCAAGGCTCCTATTCGGCGGCAATTGGTTGCTCTATGGCTTAGGAGTTTCGGAGAGCTTATGTCGTCGACGATCTCCGTGGAGAATGATTATGTGTAGTATTGTGAGGACCGAGCCAAGGCTTCAGGAGGACCGCAGAGGAGTGGCAGGAAGAGCACCAGTAGTCGTCCAGCTCCGGGGAAAGGCAAGCAAGGCGGTGCGACCAGTGGTAGCAGCAGTTCGTCTGGCAGCGGGCCAGCAATCCCTACAGCTTCCATTGTCATTTCTGTCAGCAGCCCGGACACATCAAGAGTAATTGCCCGATCAGGAGTGCTCATCTTGGATCTCAGACCGGGGAGGATGCCAATCGTTCGTCTCAGCCTCAGACCCTACCTCCACCTCTGCAGTACCTGCAGTTGCAGTATCCCCAGTTCTCTCCTCAACAATTCTCATATCCGGCACGGGGGCAGCAGCCGCAGCATTTTCAGCGCAGTGTTCCTCAGTATAGAGCGCCGAGTACAGGTAGTGTGCAGTCGTCTCCATCTCAGCAGTATCGGCCGAGTAATCCAGGACCCAACAATGTCGGTAGAGGAAAAGGGAAGGCGCCAGTGCAGGTTCATGCAATGGCATCTGGGGGGTCAGATTCTCAAACTGGTAACACGGTTGTCGATGGTATGATCATGGTTTCTAGATCTTTAGCTTGTGTTTTATTTGATACCGGTGCCTCGCATTCTCTCATCTCGAGTTCTTTTGTACATGCCTTGGGGGATTAGAGGTAGAAGAGTTTAATGAACCCCTAGTCATAACTTCTCCCTTGGGGCGGGTGTGTGTAAATTGTATGTGTAAATCCTGTAAAATAAAGATTGGGGATGAGATTTTGAAAAGTGATTTGATTATACTCCCCATGAGCTCCTATGATGTGATTCTAGGGATGGACTGGTTGTCCAGGTATAGTGCAGTCGTGGACTGCCAACTTAGAAAAGTGACCCTAGGTCTGATAGAGGGACGGTGATCACTTACCAGGGTGGTGGTGATTGGTTAATGAGTGAGCGTCTCATGAAGTCGTGTCTAGGAGGGCGAAGGAATCTAGGTTGTTGTGCTTTTCTTGCCAATCTAGATTGTGAGCCCTATGTTTCGAGTGGCAATTTAGCGATTCCGGTAGTTGATGAGTTCGAGGATGTCTTCCCCGACGAGTTGCCAGGATTACCACCGTATCGGAAGATTGAGTTTGGTATCGAGTTGTTTCCAAGGACATCACCGATTTCTATGGCACCTTATCGGATGGCGCCGGCAGAAATGAAGGAATTGAGGAAGCAACTTCAGGAGCTTGCTGATAAAGGGTATATTCGAAATAGCACATCTCCGTGGGGAGCACCGGTTTTGTTTGCTAAGAAGCACTATGGGACTCTCAGGTTATGTGTAGATTATCGACTGCTGAATCGTGTTACAGTGAAGAACAAGTATCCCTTGCCTAGGATTGATGAGTTGTTTGATCAGTTGGAAGGTTTGCGGTACTTCTCGAAGATTGATTTGCGGTCGGGTTATCATCAGCTCAGGATCAAGGAAGAGGATATCCCAAGACAGCTTTTAGGACTCGGTATGAGCACTTTGAGTTCCTGGTTATGTCGTTTGGGTTAACGAATGCTCCGGCAGCTTTCATGGATTTGATGAACATGATATTTAGGCCGTATTTGGATCAGTTCGTGATTGTGTTCATCGATGACATTCTTGTGTATTCTAGGACTTGGGAGGAGCATGAGCAGCATCTTCGGATCGTGCTTCAGACTCTGTGAGAGCACCAGTTGTATGCTAAGAGGGAAAAGTGTGAGTTTTGGTTGACTGAGGTCAAGTTTCTGGTCATGTTATCTCGAAGCATGGTATTTCTGTGGATCCGTCCAAGATTGAGGCCATATTGGAGTGGGAACGACCAAGGAATGTAGCGGAGATTCACAGCTTCTTGGGTCTTGCTGGGTATTACAGGAAATTTGTAAAGGATTTTTCGAAGATTGCAGCTCCGTTGACAAGGTTGATCAAGAAAAATGTCAGGTTTGAGTGGAATGAAGATTGTGAGCTTGCTTTTCAGGAATTGAAGAACCGGTTGACTTCAACTCCAGTGTTGGTTACTCCTAGCAGTGATGAGCCGTATGAGGTTTATGCGGATGCTTCAGGGCACGGACTTGGATGCGTGTTGATGTAGCATGGGCGTGTAGTTGCGTACGGATCGAGACAGCTACGACCTCACGAGCGGAATTATCCTACTCATGATTTAGAGCTTACGGCGGTGATTCACGCGCTGAAGATTTGGAGGTGTTACTTGTATGGAGCATCGTTTCAGGTCTTCTCCGATCACAAGAGTTTGAGGTATCTGTTCACTCAGAGGGATCTTAACTTGAGGCAGCGTAGGTGGATCGAGTATATGGAGGATTATGATTTTGCGTTGCGATATCATCCCGGGAAAGCTAACGTGGTCGCAGACGCGCTTAGCAGGAAGTCTTTAGGGATTCTAGATTGTTTTATTTTTGAGGACTGGAGCAGGGATGCAACGGTGAGCGAGTATCGACTACGGTATCATGAAGACTGTGATCGAGTTTCGATGTATCATGTGGAAGCGACTCCAGCTCTTGTTCGGATGGTGAAGCAAAGTCAGTGGCAGGATCGGCATTTGTAGGGGATTTGGTCGCGGATTCAGAACGGGGAGCAGTTTGAAAGAATGGAGTGTGCATGCAGATGGATCGTTGTACTTCTGGGAGCATCTTGCAGTTCCAGTTATCGCCGAGGTGACGAAAGCCGTTCTAGATGAAGCTCATAGGTCTCAGTTCGCTATTCATCCAGGGAGCACCAAGATGTATCGCGATTTGAAGAGGCAGTATTGGTGGAGAGGCATGAAGAAAGATGTTCGAGAGTACATGGCCAAGTGTTCGACGTGTCTTCAGGTGAAAGCCGAGCATCAGAAGCCTGCAGGTCAGCTTCAGCCGCTTCCTATTCCAGGGTGGAAATGGGAGCATGTGACGATGGATTTCCTCACAGGTTTGCCAAGGACGGAGCAGCGGCATGATGCAGTTTGGGTTGTGGTCGACAGGTTGACGAAATTGGCACATTTCATTCCGTTTAGGTCGACGTGTTCTAGGAAGGTTCTCGGGGAGTTGTATATGCAGAACATTGTGAGGTTGCATGGAGCTCCTTTGTCCATCACCTCTGATCGAGACACCAGGTTTAATGCTAAGTACTGGAGGAGTTTTCAGGAGGCTTTAGGTACGGATTTGAACTTTAGTACGGCGTTTCATCCGTAGACTGATGGGCAGTCTGAGCGGGTTATTCAGGTTCTTGAGGATATGTTGTGTGCTTGCGCATTGGACTTCGGCGGGAATTGGAAGCAATGTTTGCATTTGGCGGAGTTCGCGTACAACAACAGTTATCAGGCGAGTATCGGTATGGCACCGTTCAAGGCGTTGTATGGGCGACCGTGTCGGTCACCTGTGTGTTGGGCCGAGCTGGAAGATAGAGTTATTCTTGGGTCGGATGAGATTCGTGATAGCAACGAGAAAGTCATGGTGATTCGAGATCGGTTGAGGGCAGCTCATAGTCGGCAGAAGAGCTACGCGGATAGGAGACGTAGACCTTTAGAGTTCGCGGTTGGAGATTTCATTCTCTTGAGGGTATCGCCTTGTAAGGGAACTATGCAGTTCGGAGTGAGTGGGAAGCTCGCGCCGAGGTATATTAGGCCGTTCGAGATCACTCAGCGTGTTGGTGTGGTCGCTTATCGGCTCGATCTTCCGCCCAAACTTTCTCATGTTCACGATGTGTTTCATGTGTCGATGCTTAGGAAGTGTCCACCTGAGCAGGGTAAGATAGTTTCGTTTCGCGATGTGCAGGTTCAGGAAGATACGACGTACGAAGAGGTGCCGATTCAGATTATCGACCAAAAAGTGATTAGCTTGCATCGTCGTGAGATACCGTTGGTAAAAGTCGTGTGGCAGCATCATGGGGTTGATGAAGCCACTTGGGAACTAGAGTCGAGTATGCGGGAATTGTATCCGCATTTGTTTTGTTTTTGAGATGAGTTGTAAATTTCGATGGCGAAATTTCTTTTAGGGGTGGAGAGTTGTAACGCCCCAAAATTTATTTAATATTAATGTAATATAAATGATGAATTAGTGTGCCATAATTAATGTTTTAACATAATTAGATTATTTGGTTGGATTTTGAATTTTTGGTTGTTTTGTTAAATTGATGCATTCAAATGATTACTTATTGTTTTAAAATGATGTTTTGATTTTTAAAACACAACAATTTGTAAAATGTTAAAAATACTCTGTTTTACAAAACCGTGGGCGGCACATGGTTTTCGTACAGTAAAACCGTCCGTCAATTTTCTCTATTTATTTCCTTCTCTCTCTCTCTCCTCACTCTCACGACACCCTCTCTCTCTCTCTTCCTCTTGGTCTCTCGGCTCCTCTCTTCTCTCTCTATTTCTCTCAAAATTTTTGAACTCAAATTCGAATCCAAGCTTCAGGTTAGCAAGGAGGAAGCTCGGGGATGTGATTTAGCAACCGAGAACGCGGATTGAAGCTTCGATTCGAGGTTAGTTTTGAAATTTCTAAACTTTTTCCAAAATTTTCAATTTTGTGCATTTTTAAATCTAGGTTTGTTTAAGCTTAGAAAACCTTGGATTTGAGTTAAATGAACTTAGAACAACTAGAATCTAAGCTTAGATTGAAGGAAAACGGATTGGATTCAAGATTTTTCATTTTTTCTCATTTTCCCTATTTTGGATTTTTGGGATTTTTGTGTTTGAATCTTGTTTAAATGAGTTTTAAAGTGTCTAAATATGTTTTTCTATCATCTATGAATGTTTTCCATGCCTGAGAATTGAGAAAAACAGGTTAGAATCAAGATTTGGGTTTTGGGGAAATCGAAACCCGTGACTGAAATTTCTGGGTTTTCCCAATTCGGCAGGCCGGAATAGGGATCGGCAGGCCGGTGTTCTTCCGTCCGGCAAGCCGAACCTGGGGAGATGACCGGCCGACCGGACCTGGCTTCCGGCAAGCCGAACTGTGCAGTTCGGCGGGCCGAAGCAGGGAGTCCGGCAGGCCGACCGAGGCATGGAAATTTTTGTGAATTTTTACTCGTTTTCACTGTTTTGAACCCTGATATAAATTTCAACCTTATAGAATGATTTTAATGATACAAATGGCACACTAGGACATCATAAAATGGTTTAGTAACACATAATGTCTCGAACTAGTTATTGATCGACTTAGTTTGTATCTAGGATCGTTTGTGGTTCTGCGGAGCTAACGTATAGCGGACCGGGATTACGATGTGGGGCACCGGCATGAGTATTAAGGTAGGACTTCTATCCCATTTCTTTGGTAGCCTGGTTTTTGAAATGATTTGGCTTTGAAAAGGGATTTTTATTAAAATGTTTTCAACGGTGTTTGAAAATGGATTTATCGGTTATATTTTAATATACCGTGATCTGAAATGAACTTTATAATGAATGTAATTGATCACACTCGGTAATTGGGTTTTGAATGATAATGATAATAAACACATAGGCATGATGCCATATCAGAGATCGGGTCGTGTAGCGATCGACCTTGGGGACAGGTCCCGAAACCCAGCTGGGCCACTACGGTGGTGATATCATGGTTTGCCTAGGAAAAGAAAAATGGTATTTCTGATTGTGCGAGTAGATTGTTCTGGGTCAGGACGGTTCTACCCAAATTATCTATCTATTTATTTATTTATTTAAGGTTTCTTTTGAGTACTCCTAACAATGAAATGTTTCTTTAAATTAAATTATTTATAAAATATAGTCCTACTGAGCCTTTCGCTCACGTTTTATTTGTTTTAAACTTTCCCCCTCTAGGTGGTTTCCCATTTAGGTTTGGAGAGGATTCTTCGGACCGAACTCATGAGCAATAGGAGGATTGATTTATATTTTGTATTATTTAATCAAGGCATGTAAGACTTAACTTTATTTGTATTTGGACTGTGATTGTATTTATGATATTGTCAGTACCATTTGTGTGCACAAGTTGTGGGTTGTGGAACCCATACTCACGGTTCTTTATTAATTTTTTATTCCTTGCTTAATATTTATAAATTCTTTTATAAAATGTGGTTGAAATTTTCTTATTTCTCACTTAATTTGATTTTCAAACCATTGGTTTTAATTAAATTCTTATTTAATTAATTTAAATAATCCGCCACGTCATCTCCCGTATTCCGGGGCGTGACAAAAACCACATTAAATGATGGAAATTAACCTGTTATGATTTTGAATAGAAGTATTCTACACATCTATTATGGCCGGCATGCATATTATTTTGATGTTTTATAAATATCACGAAAATTTCTTTTTGTTTACGTGACCTTGAATGTTATATAAGAGATATACGGGAGCATAATCGTTGAGGATAATAAGATAATAAGCTAAAATTGTCCATCATAATTAAATTAAATATAAATAACAAAAATTGGAGTCTTTAATTTAATTATTACTAGTTTTTTTTTAAACTGCTAATGAAGAATTATTAAGATGAAAGTGCTTTATATGATATGATTATATATGATTGGAACAAGAGTAATTTAAATCTCTAATAATTTCCATTCGCGTATAGAGCATTCAAATTTAATCAATGTGATGATCATATATAGAAAGATCTTAATCCAAAATTATTAGCATACTTTTATTTATCACATTATATTTTTTAATCTACTTGATAAAGCTTTTTATATAATAAAATCATAATGCTTATATTTTTGAGACATAATAAAATAAATATTTAATGATGCTAATTTAGAGGATGGAACCTATTCATTCCGTAGGAAGTCAAATAATAGTTCTCTTAAGTGTTGATTTACGACTTGAACACTAAGATCACTCGATTTATGATAAAATCATAAATATATTGCTCATTAGAAAATCAATGAAACTTAAAGAAAAATATGTAATTAGAGAGATTAACGAAATTTTGTACCTGGCCCCAATTATGAACTATTTATGAAAAATTAATTTATGTTAATGATTATATCAATGGATGATTCAAATTTTGAGTAAATTATATTTATAATTTTAAGAGTTTAATTTCAAGTTTTTAGTGAAGTAATTTGAAATTAATAAAATTGATATATTAATAAGTTGTATATTTAACTATTAATTTTATTAATATAAGTCCATATTTCCCTACATTATCTCTGTAATATCCTTTGAACAACATATAGAGTTAGAATTATAAATTTAAAATTGTTGAAGTCTAAATTAACACACACACTGAAATTAAATAATGCGATGATTTAACTATTTAACATGGATCACACACTGGAGACAATACTGTGTTGGCGCAGACAATGCAAGGAGGCATCCTTGTACTGTAGAGTTTCCTCCAAGGAATTTTCTGTTATAGAAATTAAAATGTTTCTAATTTTAAAAATAAAACTTTTCTAGAATATACATTTAAATTTTCAAGACTAGACAAAATAAAAGAACAAGAAAACTTGTCCTTCCCAATTTAGAAAAAAGATTAGCACCACATACGGAACTTTCCCTGTGTGTGGCGCACGCTCACCACCGCCCATAAAGGAAGGCAGGCAATTATGCTATATTTTAATAAATAAATAAAGTCCAATAAAGGATTATTTTTTTACGCACTATAAATGTATTTATGAAGCATTTCATTCATTTTTCACTTTCAAAAGAAGAAAACCCAAGAATGTATTTATAGTGAAGCATTTCATTCATTTTTCACTGTCAAAAGAAGAAACTCAAGAGGAAAAAGTTCTTCATAGCTAACTAGGCTTGCACAAAAGACAACCCAACTCAATGAAACCAACCAACCCAACCCCGAAGTAGGGCCAAAAATTTGGCCGAAGTCAATCGGCCCTCTTTACTCTAAAACCGAGACCCACAGTTTGGTGTCGTGCTCCAAAATCTCATATCCGAATCAGGTTGACCCGAACCAAACTTAGAAAAAGTTAAAAAAAATAGAGTATATATATATATATATATATATAGTATAAGACATCTATTATAGATCTAAGGTTTCTTCATTTTCTCACCTTATAGCCGACTCCTTCCCCCCTCTCTCTCCTGCTTCTTTCTCTATCTCTCTCTCCCGCAGACATCAAACCCTAGCTGCCTCTTGAACTTTGATCCTTTCTCTCCGTCCTCCATTACCATTGACCTTCTTTCTCTTTATTTCTTCCCATTCTTGACGAGTAAATCGAAGAGTTGAATAGGTGTGAGAAAAAGTCATTTCTCACTTAAATCTGATTTAGAAAAAAAAAAAAAAAAAACTGATCATTGCCTTAATTTTGTAAGTTTTTAAGCATGTTTCTTTTTTTCTCCCATTTCTGTCAGTTTCTCTTAATTTCAAACTAGCAGGTGCATTGAAGAGATATTGAAAGAGGTTTATTTCTTACCTTAACTTTTAAAATATTGATCTATGAATTTGCCCTTTTCTATT
Source organism: Artocarpus heterophyllus (assembly GCA_025403435.1). Classification (NCBI taxonomy): domain Eukaryota; kingdom Viridiplantae; phylum Streptophyta; class Magnoliopsida; order Rosales; family Moraceae; genus Artocarpus; species Artocarpus heterophyllus. The sequence goes on along the minus strand of CM046347.1, from coordinate 16,178,707 downwards.
TTTTAAGGAATGGACAAATTTCTTACCCCTTCTCGTGAAGTGGTTGAATTTAAAACTGATCTAAATATGACACAAGAACAATACAACTCTAATCCCGGTCCCAACACAACTCCAAGATTATAGTAGTGATTGTTAGGGTTGTTCTTGCTATTCTAGTGCCAACTATCGTGTCTGAATCTACCTTCAGCACCGGTAGAAGGATTTTGGACTCTTTTCACAGTTCTCTAAGTCCCAAAAGGGTTGAGACTCTAGTTTGCACACAAAACTAGATGAGATCCACTCATGAAGTTCTGCAACTTAATGAAGTGTTGGATGATGTAGATATATGAGAAAGTTGAATCAGGTTAATTGTTTTAAAGGTTTTTGGTATGTTTACCCGCATAAACTTAGGTTTTTTGCAATGTGATCCTTAAAATTTTTTTGTGACAATTGAATTCTTAAACTTATCAAAGTGTTGTAATTAAGTCCTAACACAAACTTCTTTCAAAATTAGGACGTAAACAATCATATCAGATACATGTGACCAATTTAAAACATCTATACATCTTATTTTATTCTAGTAAGAGTCAAATTATTCAATTTTATGCTCAAAAATAGGAAAAATGAAACTATATCATTGTTAATGATGTTTTTAACAATTTTGTTGGTTTATATATATATATATATATATATATATATATATATATATATATTAATCATTGTAATGCTAGAAATTACGTCAATTTCCTTCAAATACATACACAAGATCTTTTCATCTTAATTTTGACAAACATTAATAATTAGGGACTTAATCGTCACACTTAGCTGAGTTTAGGAACTCAACTGCCACCAAAAAAAAAAAAAAGTTTAAAACCACATCACAAAAAACCTAAAGTGTAGGGGGTGAATGTGACAAAACTCTTGTTTTTTAATGTCTAAACTTTCAATTTATTTCTTTCACTTTCATCTAATTATTTGTTTAAAATTTAATTATTTTTTTCTGCTTTATTGTTTGTATTGTAGACTTTGAGGAAAAAATTGCTTCAAAATACTGTCGCAAGAGGATCAAAGACATTGCCAATGAACATTGACTGAGATGACCTATTATTTTGTTCTATAGTCTAGATTAAGTATTAAACTTTTAATATTTGGATGAACCATTAAGCATTGAACTTTTAACATTTGGATGAACTATTAAGTATCGAACTTTCAATATTTGGATGAACTTTAAAGTAGGATTAGTATCTATTTTTTACATCATTGTATCAATTATTTTATGTTTTTAGTACTTGGACTTGGATGACTTAATCTTATTTAAGCAGCTTTAATATTTTCAGTTAGATAACTGTAATCTTATTTAGCCAGCTTTATTATTTATATTCTTTTTTTTTTTACTAGAATATACATTGAAGTAACATTATTTGTTTGAAACTGGGCCAAGAAAAAAGGGCTTTAAATTGATAGCTTCAATCATGGGATGTAAAACTCTTTTTCTCTTAAGCCCACAATCAAACCGGGCCAACGCAACCCAACTCAAAAATTCAGCCCTACCCGTCATTCGGTTTACAGAGAACTTTTTTACGTGTGGCCCAACATTTTGGTAAATTGATTACTTTGGTCCAGCCCAAAAGAGAGCCTTTGGGTTTTTTGACCCAACCAGTATGCAGGCCTATAGCCAATCCTTACTTTCTCATATATTGAGCTCATAAATGTAGTATTTATAAAGGTCATAGCAAAAAAATTGACCGGTTGATAAATAAAAGTTTTTCTTGATTACTTATCAGGAATAGATATATAATCTTAATACTTGATAACAAAAGAACAAGATATGAACCTTTTGAAGTCTATAAGGGTTTCTTTGCCTTTAATCTTAGACACCGGTAAATCTTATAAGTCAACCCTTCTCATTAATACATCGTCCAGTAAGTGTCAAACAAAAAATAATCTCATATTTTTTTTATTCGTTTATTTTCTAGACACATGAGATAGCAAGATTTTTTTTATAACAACTTGAAAAATTAGTTTCTCTTTTCTTTTTAAGGGAGCTGTTATTTTTTCTTTTTTAATTAATTTTAAATTAAAAAAGAATAAAATTAACCAACTGAAAGTACTCCTCTCTCAGTGGGAGAGATTCATGCCTATCACAAAGAAAATCTCTCTGAAGTGGGCATTGATGGTGCGGACTTAGTCCACTCTGTCACATTTTTTTTATCAAATCATATTTATTCAAAACAATTTCAAATTAATTAATTTAATCTTGTATCTACACGGAGAAAATTTCTCTGTGGTATGCGCAGACACACTGCGTGGTTCCACCATACTATCCTACAATGTGAATTCAAATTATTTTTAAATAATCTCATTAGTTACATATGATTAATAATGTAGAATTAACTTTTACAACACTTGTCATAATCATATCATGTGTCTTGAAGAATACTTTCTATGTCACATTTATAATCCCAATATGAATAATTAGTTCAGAATTTAATAATTCTAAATTAATCATAAAATCATTACTATGCTTTTGATCTAATATAATGTTTACAAAGTTGGCCTTGGGGATTTATAAACCTATAATTCAAGCTCCAATAAGTTCAACAATTAATTAAGCTCTTTAATCAATGTATCAAATTTATTAGTTCCAATATTACTCCACTTAAAACTTAAAAATAAACTCTTAAAATTGCAATAATAATTGCTCAAAGAAAATAACAAATAGTTTATGGATAAAATCATTTCATATATGCCAATCCTCCATAAATAGTTCATAAGAAGAGTTGAAATCAATTTTCATTTATCTCTTTTATTATGTCTTTATCCTTAAGTTCTGATGATTTTCTAATGAACAGTTAATTCATAATCTTATCAAAATTGAACACTCAACTATTCAATTCTTTAATCATTACTCAAGAGTACTATTTTTCTAATTTTTAATGGCAAGAGATGGATTCCATGTTTGTATATTATCATCCTCAGTTATATATTCCATTATATTTTCAAGATACAAGGCTACGACCTATCCTCCATCAAATCTTACCAAGTAAATCAAAAAATATAATGTCATAAATAAGAGTCAATAAATAGTCGAAATTGAGACTACTATATATATGATCATCGTAGTGATAAATTTAAACACTCTTTTTTTAATGGAAGATTATCAAAAACTCATAATCAGTTATTTGGTCTAATCCTATATAATCTTATTATATAAGTATCTTCATTCAAATGTCTCCCTAGTAATAACTTGAATAAGACTATTTCATTCTTAATAGGAGTGAACTGCACTTATATTATTTAAGTCAATATCCCAACTTTAATTATTACTACGAATTTTTTTAAATTATTATCTATAAATTTAATCCTCATGCAAATAATAATCATATGCTAATATATAAAATTAATAATCATGTAATTTTTTTGATGTTTAAAGTATCCATAATAATACAAATAACTGAAATTAAATAAATGTCATTTTATTTAATTAATTGACAATATATACAATGTAAATGTTTATAAGGCACAAACCTAATAATTGTAAGGTCCTAAAAAGTTAGTGTGTGAGGTAAAAGAGGACTACTTGTCCGTTCATCTTGTACCCACAACTAGGTGTGAAATTTCTAACAATTCGAAGAGTTTTCAACTATTTTTCTAATCAGAAAACGACAAAATTCTATTCTTTGTATATTATTAGTATAGTAAATTGATATATCTATAAACTACAACTAAAAGTTTAATGAAAATTTTTACTATACACAATTGGATCGTCATAGACATGTCCTATATTTTTCACAAATTCGGTTTTCAAAACCAACAGATTGCACATTAAACTTTTTAAAGAAAAGACAAAAAAAAAAAAAAGAGCTTTACATGCATCTTTCCACTTTCTAAAGGTGTTTGACTTGCCAAGTGCAATCAAAAGTGGAGGAGGAACTATGTAACGAAAGTGAGATGCTCTTGCGTTTGGTGTTTGCCTTATCTCCTTATGTTTTGCGCATTTTGGTGGGTTAGGCTTTTTGGGCGGTTCTCAGTGGGCAGAGCATAAAAGTAAAGACTAGTTTTACTTCTCTTTTCTCCAACTCCTTGCATCTTTTTTTTTTTTTTTTTTTTTTGGGCTTTGATTGCAAAGTATTGTAGTATTACACAAGCCATGAACATTGTGTTGTAGTAAAGAGGTCACTCCCAATATTAATGGGTATTTTGAAGAAGAAAATATGTATAGAGTTGAATAGCTTTATAAAGTAATGTTTAAAATTCGACGGTAATGAGCGATGAACACAAATCTTCTGCCAATTCTTTGATCCTTATTTTAGGTGTAACTAATGTCCTCATTTCACATCATCATTCAAAATTTAAAATAAGTAATAATATTCTGAAAATTATTTTATAAATTTACTTTAGTTTTAACATTTCCAACAATATTTTCAATGGAATAAGTACCAAAAAAAAAAAAAGTAGCGGCCAAAATTTGATCTCATTTTTCATGATATTATTATTCATGAATTATATAGATCACGGTGAATTCTTTAAGAAAGAAAAAGAATCTTCCACAATGAAATTTGATAGATTTGATTTTGAACAAGTGTTTACATACTTTTCTTTCTGTTCACATAAATAAATTGTTCAAATAAGTTGCATTGATCCATCTAAACTCACTAAACTATAATTATTAATCTATGTTCAAGAGTTCCTCTATCCTTTTTTTTTTTTTGAATTTTGAATTTTTTTTATTTCTCACTGATAAGAAATGAATGACATCTTCTTCACAATCTTACTGGTTTTTTTAATTAGGATCCACTTGCTTATGAACAATCACATAAAGCTACAATAATTTGTGGGGAAGAGCTTCGAGATAGTAAGATTAATTATTATCTTCTTCTTATTATTATTATTATTAGAACGACTAACGAGTCCGAGAATAAATTTTGCAACAAAAACGCCAAATCTAAAGAATCGAGTTATAATATCATTAAATAAAAAATACATAAAATGTCAGACTATATTTATATAGGTACTCTCATTTTAACCCCATGATAAATTACTATGCTTACGAGAATATGAGTTTTTTTTTTTTGTCTTCCATCGCTGTAATTTTTTAAGATATTTTTTTTCATCTTAGAAAACCTAACATATATTTTTTTTTCAATCGAAAAAAGAGTGAGGAGGGTGAGAGAGGTGATCGGATATAGTGGTTACTATTATCATTATCATTATTATTATCTGAGTAGTGACCCACGTAATGTGGGAAAAAACGGACTATTGCTCCGTCGGGTTTAAAATTATCTTATTATCATTTTTTGGGCATGGCTAAAGAGATCCCAACATGTTTAAAAGCCAATAAATAATGAAAAATTAAGATAATTAAGATATAATTAAGATATATTAATGAAAAATTGCTATACTCTGATATGTGGTGGACCAATAAATATTAGAAAAAAAAAAGAGTAAAATATAGGAATAGAAAATGACACTTCAGCAAAATCTACATTAGTTTTAAAAGTGGAAGTGAATTTATGAACTGGGTGTTGTCCGAACTGAACCCACCAGGCAAAAGTCGGGAACTTGCTCGGTGGCCATGGCTGCTGCCGTTTCTTCTCTCTTGCATCTCTCTTCCCAAACTGTCATGAATGTCAACCTTCAAACAACTGATTTTGGTTCTTTTCACGCTTCAGCTCCCTCACATATTCTCAACTTCAAGCCCAAAAGATCTCTTGTAAGGTAAATTTTCTCTTTTTTCAATAAGTTTTTTCCTTCACTCACTTTGGAATTTATTTAACAAAGAATTGCGTGATACCCATATGATATATTTGTCGTTTTTCCCTTTCCTTTTTTCTCTGAATTGTTTGAGACTTTTGGTTGTGAGGAAGCTGAAACTAGACATATCTTGAAAGAGTGTTAACAAATTTGCTATTTTCTCTGTATTTATATCTTCACTTAATCTTACAAAAACAAGTGGAGGAAGAAAGAAGGAAAGAAAAATTAGTTCGTTTTAACTTCTGGGGAAACGAAGAAATGAGAAACAACTGATGTTGGCATGGGAAATGAAAACCAGAGAACATGACAAATGAGGATTAATTATTATTATTATTATCATTATTTCGTTTACGCTTTAAACGCTTTTGCATTGTGGAGATTCTTGAATATGTGTGGTTATTCTTGTGGAATGCAGATGTCAATCAACTAGTACAGATGAATTGAAAACAAGAAGAAATTTGCTGGACAATGCAAGCAATCTACTCACCAATTTGTTAAGTGGGGGAAGATTAGGGTCTATGCCTGTGGCTGAAGGTGCCGTCTCCGATTTGTTCGATCGTCCGCTCTTCTTTTCACTCTATGATTGGTTTTTAGAGGTACTTAAATTTTTACCAACAAATTTTTTCTCTATAATTGAAGTGCTGATTTGTTTTTTTGTGCTAAGGGCGCATTTACATAAGAAATTCAAAGAATTGAACATAAGTTTAATGGTAAAAGGATTTAAGTTCCAGCAGAATTTAGTTCCAAAATTCTTCAAGGCGTTCACTAAAATTATCACCAGTTAAGTGCCAAGGAATTAAATTCCAATTTTGTTTATCAAACAAAAGAAATGAAATAATAATAATGTGTGTGGTTATAAAAATACCCTTTTGTGTGGGAAATAATTGATTAAAAGAAGAGTATTTGGTTACTTTTTTCTTCTTCTTTTTTTTTTCATAGGAAAAGAAACTTAATTTCTCCTTATCAAGGATCTTAATTTCTCATTTGTATGTGGGCTGACTTTATTTAATTCCCAAAAACAAAGGTGCACACAATAATTCAAAGAAATAAGGAACTCAATTCCCTTTCCTAAATTTGAATTTTTTCTTAGTAAACTCATTCATTCTGCCATTCATGTCATCTCCTTTGAAGGGCAGTTAGCAGTTCTAGCATTAGCAGGGTTAGGCAGAATTTCATGTGTGGGTGTATTATAGTACTTTGATGATGCATATTAATGGCAATCGACATCTTGATCAGAATTTTGCATGCATTCTGTTCTTTTGTGATATTTGGAAGCCTTTTGTGTCATGATTTTGTATCAAAATTTGTCTAATTTGGCAGCATGGCGCGGTATATAAGCTAGCTTTTGGACCAAAAGCTTTTGTCGTTGTATCAGATCCTGTTGTTGCAAGGCATATACTTCGCGAAAATGCTTTTTCATATGACAAGGTCCTGAATCATTTTTTAGTCTCCATTGAGTTTTTATGTTTTACAATAATTTCTTCTTCTGATAAATTTTTTTCCCCATAATTTTAAGTAGGGAGTTCTTGCTGATATCCTAGAACCAATAATGGGTAAAGGACTGATACCTGCTGACCTTGATACATGGAAGCTGAGGAGAAGAGGTGAGCAAGTAACAATATAAAATAACGGTTTCACACCCCTATATGTTTTCATGGACACATGATGATAGACCATATTCTAAGTGCAAGATAATGGTTTTTTTTCTCCACGCTATATTCTTTAATGTTGGTATCTTTTAAAATTTTAAATTATGACTTTTAAAGCTATTAGTTTTGAACTTTTTATTGTTTTTGTTAAACAGGAAGAGAGACTGTTGCGTTGCTATAACTCCTTCAGGGTCTTTCTTTTAACTTGCTACAACTTTGTTTTGCAGTTATTGCTCCTGGATTCCATTCCTTGTACTTGGAAGCGATGGTCAAAATATTTACTGATTGTTCGGAAAGAACAATATTGAAATTTGAAGAGCTCCTAGAAAGGGAGGACTTGCGGGCGGGGAAGACAATTGAGTTGGATCTTGAGGCAGAGTTTTCAAGTCTCGCTCTTGATATTATTGGGATCGGTGTCTTTAACTATGACTTTGGTTCTGTTACGAAAGAATCGCCTGTGATTAAGGTTCGATAAAATCACTATATTGAAACTGTCATGACAGTTCGATTTGGCTTCAAGCACATTTGTTCATTTTTACAATAAAAGAACCAGTTTTCTATGCTGTATTACATATGCATTCCTTTCTGATACAACCAAACTTTATTTATTGACGATCTGATTGCGTATGCAATCTTACATTTCTTTTCCAATTAATAAATCTGTTGATTTTCCATTTGGTTTCAACAACGCTATCATGCTGATTTTTTTTTTTTTTTATAAATATGCAACAGGCAGTGTATGGTACCCTTTTTGAAGCCGAGCATAGGTCAACTTTTTATATCCCGTACTGGAAAGTTCCTTTCATGAGGTGGATAGTCCCCAGGCAGAGGAAGTTCCAGAATGACCTCAAGGTTATTAACGACTGTCTTGATGGACTCATCAGAAATGCAAAAGAGACAAGACAGGTTAGATAAGATTACATATCATATGTACCTCCAATCATACAAGTCATTTATTGTAATCATTTACTTTATGTGTAAACTATGGTACATGCAACCCAAAGTTCAGCGACTAGATGATGCAAATGATTTCGGCCTATAAAAATGAAAGTTGTCAGCTTTTACCCGAAGAAAAAAAGAAATCAACAGCTCGGACCATTTGTTTTTACAATCTAATGATTAACATTGGGCTGCATGGTTCATCCAAAAATATGTGATGTACCGTAGCTTCTTCCTAATAGGATTTTAATTCAACAATAGCAAAACCAGCAGACAATGCATCTTCAAAACTAAGCACTTGCATGAAAAGGGTTTTACTAACTATGTTTCCACGTCATTTTTTTTTTTCATCAACATTTTTTTTTCAAGAAATCATTTTGCATCCTAATAACCATCAACATCTTATAATTTTTGATATAATCTCTTGCAAAATTTTTGCTAGAGTAGTTATATCTAGTGAGAAGCTAATAGAATCACTAACCAGTATCCGCTACTTGATTTTGTTGACATCGAATGACAGGAAACAGATGTTGAGAAACTGCAACAAAGGGACTACTCAAATCTCAAGGTTGGTAAACAGTTTAATGCAAAGATTATAACATTTTGCTGAAGTTATTTGTAGGTTCTTTCTAAAAGTTCATAATTATGATCCTAGAACTGTGAAGTTTGCAGGATGCAAGTCTTTTGCGCTTCTTAGTTGACATGCGAGGAGCCGATGTTGATGACCGTCAGGTGAAACATTTATGAACTTCATTTTATATTCCTACCGGATTTCTATCAAAAACATCTGGTTATTTTTAATAATATTGCTAGATTATATCATATTCCAGTAGTACGTAATTTTCTTTTGTCTTTTTTTTTAATGTGCTTTTGTTTTTCTTCCCTGACAGTTGAGGGATGACCTGATGACTATGCTTATTGCTGGCCATGAAACAACAGCTGCTGTTCTTACTTGGGCTGTTTTCCTGCTTGCTCAAGTGCGATTCTCTTTTACTTGATAAATGTACTTGTGTCTATTTTGTTAAATTGCACTCCAAATTTTTCTTCCGTGTCTTCTCATTTATATACCTTATTTGTTTTTAATTATTCTGCGTGCTGCAGAATCCATCCAAAATGAGGAAGGCACAAAAGGAGATTGATTCAGTGCTTGGAAAGGGGGAACCAACGTTTGAACTAATCAAAAAGTTGGAGTACGTCCCTAAGCCTAACACATCTTTGGATTCTTTTCCAAGCATTTTAACATTATGTATGCACAAAAGTGCAACACTCTCAAACTGAACTGATGTTGATACCAAACGGTAATTCCACATTCATTTCAAAGTTGAGGTCTTGAGCTCAAATAAGGACGGTCTATTAGGTTTCCAATTGCTCGAGTATCATGATGAATCTGTGTTAAAAGAGGTTACATTGGCGAACTTGTGTTTTGACCATTAACAACCTTGTAAACATTGGACAAGCAACATGTTTCTCCACAGGTTGGTGAAACTCACTATTAGGGACTGACAATACGTTTGGGAAAACCGGACTTTCTTTTTCTTGTTTCCAGTGTCTTGGATTTGGAAGGGCTGTTCCTTTGTGCTTCTGTTGCCTTTTCTTTTGTTGTTCTTCACATGCCAAGCTTGAACAGCTATTTTTATTGTCTGTGATGCTTTTTTTCTGTTTTGCTCACATCTCCCCAATGTAGTTGGATGACCCCCGAAATTTTATTTCTGTGGTTTGTCGTTAGAAGACTCGTGTTTTTCGAGTTTATGGAAGTTGAATCGCCATATTCTGCTTTTCAATGCTTGGGCTTTGTTTTCTAACTAAATTGTTTTTTCAGGTACATAAGACTTGTTGTGGTAGAGGCTCTTCGTTTGTATCCTCAACCACCTTTGCTTATTAGACGTTCTCTCAAATCAGATAAACTGCCAGGTATTCATATTCAATGCTCGAAAAATGGCACAGTTAAAGAATCCTGCTGCAGAATTCTTTGTTTCTTGTCATGCATGAGTCAAGAAATGTAATTTATATCGATGTATGCAGGAGGGTATAACGGTGACAAAGATGGTTACGAAGTTCCTGTTGGAACTGACATTTTCATTTCTGTGAGTCGAAGATTTCTATTGCCTTTCCTCTGTTTGTCTTGGAATCTTCGCACCGTCTAAATCCTCTAGCAAAAGCTTGAGGACCCCGGTTTACTTTTCTTGCATGTTTAATTTCATGGTCACAAGCTCCTTGACCTGCATTTTCTGCTTCTAGTGTATTTTTCACTATTTAAAAAAAAAAAAAGAACAGTGAGGCTCCACATGGAGCCAACTATGCAAGAAATTAAATGGCCTGCAGAGGTGGTTCTCGACATGGAGAACCACCTTGTATATTTGTGCGCAGCTAGCTCGGCATGGAGCTGAACATAACTTTTTTAAAACTGTCCATTCAGGTTTATAATCTCCATAGATCTCCATACTTTTGGGATCGTCCTAATGAATTTGAACCAGAGAGGTTCTTAGTGGAAAAGAAGAGTGAAGACATTGACGGATGGGATGGTTTTGACCCATCTCGAAGCCCCGGGGCACTGTATCCGAACGAGGTTACTAACTTGCCCCTGCATTTTCTGCAGCTTAGTTTTGTTCCAACATATCTAACTAATGAAATAATCGTTGCAATCGTCAGATCATATCAGATTTTTTCTTTCTTGCCATTTGGTGGAGGACCACGGAAGTGTGTCGGTGACCAATTTGCACTCATGGAGTCAACGGTGGCATTAGCTATGTTGTTACAGAAGTTTGACGTGGAGTTAAAAGGATCTCCAGAATCCGTCGAGCTCATCACAGGGGCAACCATTCATACAAAAAATGGACTGTGGTGCAAATTGAGGAAGCGATCTGATGTACACTCAGAAAAATAAGCTGTACTTTTTAAATAAATTCAAGTCATTTCAGTAATTACCGGTTACGAATCGCCTCTTCCCTTTTTCTTCAGAGTTTTACATCTCCTGAGGTAATTAAAGAGATTTTTTCCCTCTTTTCCTGGTACCGGAATTGAAACTATGAGAGATAAACAAGGATACAAGGCCTTAAGGTGTTTAGAAGACAAGAATATTAATGAAGTTATTAGTCAAAGCTAGAGCATGCGTTACACTTTATCTCACACCCAGTATACAGCATACATCACTCAGATAATAACAAAAAACCTCCATTATACTGAGTTTACTTTATCTTTTAAGAGATGTTCTGCTCATACAAGACGAATTCTAAGTTCAAGAATGGACTAGCTTGGCTACTTGAGCTCTCACATGATTGTTAGAAGAAGCTACCTTCTTTGACTCTTTTATTATAACCATTTCATCTCAAAAAAAGGGCAAAGGATGAAAGGAGATATACTAGTGTTTATCCTTTCTCTACAGATAAATCTATAGCAGGAGACGTGATCTTTTCTTCCGTTTTTCCTCTTGTATAAACTAAAGTTTGCATACAAGGAAGATCAACATATGATAAGAACAAAAAACGAATGAAAGAAAAGGAAGAAAGTAGCGAAAATCTCCTTTGATGTTACCTTCTGCTATTGATCTCACTGAAAAATATACTGTTCAAATGAACTGAATATACATGACGCTTTTTACATTCCACCTTTTTGTTTGAGGATGTTTTAGAATCTCCTCTTCTTGTGGACCATTTTGAAAGGATAAGTGATCCAACTACCTGGAAAGGTGCTTATCCTGTAGATGCTTTGATGCAATGCTGTGACACTGTGAGGAGCCCATGGATTGTTCCTGCAGCCAAAGAGAAGTACACTAAACAATTGAGAATCCAGCATGAAAAAAAAGAAAAAAAAAAAAACCTGCCAATTCTGTTTGCATTATTCAAATGCACACCATATTTTGCATGTTGTCCTCAAGGTTAAGAAAGCCATGCACGGTCGGCGCCCTGAAACCAACATGTCCTTGCAACTACATAACCCAAGAACAAAGGTTGCTTCTTTCAGCATTCAGTGCATTTAACCATACTAGTCAATAAAAATAGTGTGCTAGCATAAAATGCAGCAGTACCAATGCTTGCATATTCTGTTGATTCCCGTAGTGAATAGTGCGTGTTGGTGCCAAGTGCATCTGTCCCTTGAGAAGATGAAGAACGCAAACATCAGAAAGAAAGTATGAGATGTTACAGAAAGCATCAAGATCAGAGTAATAGAACAGAACATACCTGCACGCCCTGTGTATGGTAACTATCACGGATAGGGGAAAGTGAGTTTAACTGCCCCTACAAGTATAAACAATAATGAAGTAGCTTATATAAATTTGTAATTTGGGATTAAAATAAAAGATGCCTTACCATGCCTTGGATACCATGCTGAGCAGTATAATAGCCATCAAAAGTTTGAGCTCTAGAATCAATTTCCTAAAGAAATAAGCAAGGTATGAATTCATATCTACAAAAGAGCAACAAAAAAAATAATACTGAACAGCTCTTTTCAGTTAAACGTTTTTTTGGTATCATGGAATGATTCAGATTTCAGGCTGCTTCTAGAATCATACTCTTTGCATGTCTTGTTGAGGAATGTAACTGTGGTCAAGGTTGTCTGCTCTGGTGTTCATCTGTTCCTGTAGAAAGAAAACCTGTCACAAGATGTATACTATAACACCCTGCATTTGAATCAGTAGTTGTAAATTAAACAGAACAAACCACCTGAGGGCCACTGTCCTGCATTCTCATGGTCACTCCCTCTAGTTCAGGCTCTCCCTAAAGTAAATACAAAATCCAATTCAGACCACATACAATTAGCACAGGTTAGAAGTATAATGGCATCTGCATTCAAGTATCCATACCAAACTGACCTTTCTTTTCTTGTATGTTTTCTTTTTCTTAGATGACTTGCCCACGATGGCACCATGTTTCTCATCAACATCAACATGACCATCAACAGTTGGAATGTTGGATCCCACAATATCCCGCTGAGAATTGTTAACATCAACACACCTTTTTAATACCTCCTCTAATGCCTGAAAGGCAAAGTGATAAGCTTCTAGAGATAAAGATCCCTCCTCACCCAATTTAGTGGCTAATTTACAGAGGTCATGGAAACGTTGCAACCTAAAGTTTTGCCTCCTCTGTATTTCAGTAACAGTCTGTCTGACCTTTGCATCTTTTGTCCATCGCTTCAAAATGTAGTGAGACGGGATGGAAGAAAAATTAGACATTTGAAGGACAAGTAATGCATGTCTACAAAGAAATCCCCTCAATTCAAAAGAACGACATGAACAATGTATTTGCAACTCTTCTTCTTTCCAAGCTACGACGAAGCTTTGGTGTTCTTTAGAATCATCAACCCGGAAGATTACAGTTGCTTCATTTTCACCATCTTTATGTAGACAACAAGATGCCACACCCAAAACCTCATCCTGGAATAGCTTAAATATTGCATTGGTATAAACCGGTGACATTTGTTTCTCAAAACTCGAGAGAGGTCTTAATCCGTGCTGCTGATGGCATGATTCAAGGATGGCATTTGCTTCCATGTTATAAATGTCTTCCAAAATTTTTCTATGCAGCTCAATAAACTCCTTAAATGTGGTTTCTGGACTAATATACCTATCTAAGAATGAAGTTATGCTTTCAGCTCTCTCAGCTGTGGACATTCCAGCTAAAAACACATCCTCCATGTAAGTTGGTGCCCAACTTTTACGATCTTCATATAATGAATGGACCCCGTCATCCTCTTTCAGGTCAAATCTATCAACCATCTTCTGCCATTTCCTTGCAAATTGTTCATCAGTCCAAGATCGATAAATGCACTTGTTGAATTTTTCCATAAAATTTTGTCCCTCGTTCATTGCACAGCCCAAATTCTTAAGTATCCTTCTCAAGACATGCCATAAACAAAAACAGTGGCGTGCATGAGGAAACACATCTGCTACAGCTTCTTTCAAGACTATAGCTTGATCAGTTATAATCACTCGAGGTGCTTGGCCGCCTACTGCTTTAAGCCATGTCTGCATTAACCAAATATAAGTTGATGTAACTTCCTCCCCAATCAATGCACATCCAAGCAAAATATACTGGAAATGGTGATTAACGCCAGCTATAGGGACAAGTGGTATCTTATACTTGTTCGTAACATAAAAGATATCAAAGAAAACTACATCGCAAAAATTGATATATTCATGCCTGCATTTTGCATCAACCCATAATACATTTTTTAGACGTTTTTCGTGGTCCAAATCTATGGAGTAGAAGAAGTTATGATTCTCCTCCTGCATATGCATGAAAAATTCAAGCATTAGTTGTATATCGCCATCATCTAAAGCCACCTGCAAACCTTTCTTTTCACAAGCAACATTAGTAGGTTCTTTTTTCTTTCTGCTCATAGCATACAAAAAATCATCCGGATAGATATTGTGGTTATGCTCCTTTACAAAACTATGTATGACCCATTTCCCATCATCTTTCCTCTTCATATGCATTCCTGCCTTGCAGTCCGTTTTTATACACGGTCTTGGATTGACAGCCGTGGCCGACTCGCGCTTACTTCCAAATCTAGAACACGCAATTTTTATATCAATAAACTTTCCAGACTTCTTCGAGCGCCGACTGGCCTTAATTGTGATACCAAAGCCCAAGGAACGAGCATATTCCCTGTAAAAAGAGTATGCTTCCTCCTTCGATTCGAACTCCAAGCCATTGCAGGGCTCACGAGTAGACCCTTCATTAACAACATCCAGGTCAGCAACATTTACATCCACCCGATCCTGACCACTGGAATTGATTTCATCAGCATTTGATTCATCATCATCTTCCTTGCCACATTCACTAAACACCACAGAATGTGCATTCTCTTCCTCAACATGAACTTTGTCTCTTTCCTCAACAACACCCACATTCAAATTCGGGTCAACATCTAATTTGTCCTGCTCACATGAAGGTTGTTCAAGATCTATCTCCATCGGGAGGGGGGGGTGGGGGAAGGAATACCTTATTTAACTAAAAAAGGTCATTTTATCCAATTTCACCTGGAAAAAAAATGATAAACATTTTTTATTAATTGTGGGTAGCCATATTAATCAAGCATAAGCAAAGATTTAACAATATGAAATGAGTTTTCTTTTAGAGAAACTGCAAGCATTCCAAAAGAAATATTAGACTATTTCTTATGAAAATACTAACAACATATAATCTAAAAAATAATTTGGTTTTTCATTACATTGAAGAACGGAGATTGAACAAAAAAAAAAAAAAAAAACAACAAAGAACTAAAAAATTAACAGAAACCATTAACACTATACGTCCTTGTTCAAAATTGAAGATACAACAATTAAGAAAAGGAGCTTCCTTTCATATTAACTTTAACTTTGGAATTTTCATTCTCTGAATACCAAAGCAAAACTTAAATACTACAGTTTTTTATTTTTTCCTTTCTAATCTGTCTAACCACGAAAGAACAAATAATAACCTACAGAGTAACATAGCAATTAGAAATTAAAAGAAAATAAATAGCTGAGGAAACGACAAGAAAAGAATAAAACATTAGAGGTACAAGAAATCGAAACGTTGAAGTATTTGTTTATTTTGGAGCTCAGCGACAACAGCGACCTAGCATCAGCTTTTCCGTTGCCTGAAAAACTCGACTAGACCAAAAAGGTTCAATTTCACCACCACAAATTCTGTTGTAACTTGTATTTTTGCTCGTTTTCGCAGAAATCGACCCAAAAACCAAAGGACCTGAAACTTGAAAAAGCTGAAACGAGGAAGTGGAGGGAGAGAGAGACTCGCCTTCAACGTTAGACCCAATTGGTATTACGTACCTGAAATTTCGGGTTCATGGGTTTCCTTTCTTCCTTTTCCCTTTTTAATTTCAAATTTTAGTACCAGTCACTCTTATAATGAAATAAAGGCGTAGGTTTGTGGTTAAAGTGGGATGTTTATAAAAGTTTTTTTAAAAAAAAATATTTAACCTTAATTAATAGAGGCGTTAAAATTAAAATAAAATAATAGATTAAAAATTAAAATCAGGCTTTTTAAAAGTTAAGAAAGATATTATTTTTTAATAGTTAAGTTTGGTGTAAAAAAAATTTTAAATAAAGCACTTTTTAAAAAAATATATTCTAATGAAAAAAATTAGATTGTAAAGTAGTTACAAGTATAACATAGCATCAAAATCACACCAAATTTACTTAAAAGTAAGGAGTTTAAATCTCTCACCTTTCAGTTTAAAAAAAGATAAAAAATTATTTATAGGATACATATAAAAAAAATTTGAGAGAATCGTATTAAAAAAAAACAATATTTCGACATGAAGATATCTAAGAAGAAATTATTCTAGGAGAGCAATTAGGGAAAACTTTTGTAAGAGCCATAGTTGAGATAAAAATTTTGCAAAAAAAGATTTATGTATATTTGAAAATAATTATTTTAATAAGAGTAGATGAAAGACAAAGAAGTTGCCTAAAAATAAAGAAACAAAAATGAAACTTGGAGATAAGGCTCGCAATTTCGGATACGATACAATAACACGATACAAAAATGATTCAAGATAAACAGGTTTGAACCGCATATTTATTAATTAACCCATAAATGGGTTGGCATAAGAAACACGAAAATAAACATACTAGATTCATGTCACCTCGTTTAACACATTTAATAAAGAGCTATATATACGATACAAAAATGATTCAAGATAAACAGGTTTGAACCGCATATTTATTAATTAACCCATAAATGGGTTGGCATAAGAAACACGAAAATAAACATACTAGATTCATGTCACCTCGTTTAACACATTTAATAAAGAGCTATATATACGTCGACACAACAAGAATCAACTCGTTTATGGCACATATAAACTAAAAATAAAAATATTACATGTGTTGTTAAACATCTCGTACCTAGTACTATTAATATGTTTGGTGTTTAGATATGTTTTGTTAGTTATTGAGATTTGGTGATTTTATGTTTGCGTCATTATCAGAGCTGTTAATTTGGGACGGGCCAAATGGGTCACCCTATAGCCCGTCTTTTTTGGTTTGAGCCTAACCTGGTTTGGCCCAATCATCAAGCTAGGCTTATCTAAAGATTTAGGCCCAAACTATAACTGGGTCGGGCTAGGTCGGTTAGATAATTTTTTTAATTCTTTTCTAAAAATTTGGGCGACCTGGGCCCAACTAAGCCTAGCAAAACCCTAGGCCCATGCGGGCTTTGGGTGGGCTAGACCTCCCTTTTCATTAATCAAGTCGGGCTTGACTAGGCTGCCCGAATTGGTAGCTCTAGTCATTACATGTATTGCTTGCTTATATTAGTTTAATTTATATGGAGTAGTTGATTTATATATATATATATATATATATATTGAATTCCAAATAAAAATTGAAATTTGTTAGTTCGTTGGACTATAATTGTGTCATATACGATTTTTATCATGTTAGCCTGTCATGGCCTTTTCGATAAACATGTTAAGCATATCGTTTCGTGTTACACAGGACATATGTGTTTCGTGTTCATGTTTGAATTTCTAACACGTTTATTAATCATGTCATGCTTGTGTTCATACTAACTTTTTCATGTTATAATCATGTTTGCCAAAGGCATTTGGTGTGGTGCTAGCCAAAGGCATTCTAACACCTCGAAGGTTAAGGGGGCATCTGTGTGATGCCAGCCAAAGGCATTCTAACGCTAAAGTCAGGTGCATGTTCGGCCAAGATAAAGGCAAGGATAGTTGTGCAAGAGTCGACTCACCTTGAAGGTGGGGTAAATGCTCCTATTTATAGCTTTCCACATAGATCAAGCATGAGGCGGTTCTTCCCATGACCCAGGTGCACCGTATGACGGTGTCAAGCTGGTAAGTGACAAGTGTCATAACTCTCCATGAAGGGGATTCCCTATCTAAATTTTACAAGGATGCCACATGGTGACTCTACAAGTAGCCCACCCCTCTTACAAGGGCCTCCAATTCGGATACCCCAAGCATTGGATAGGGCACCCATGCCGGGCCGAGACAGGCATGATCGGGTAGGGTGTTTGATATTCCCGAAGGAGACACCGGGGCATTCGTCGATCAACTGGAGGTTCATTGGATTCCACAGAAAAGGCTATGTCGAGCATGGTGGTCGGCGAGGTCATGGAGCAATCCTCGAGAAATCCATCCGAGCACACCCCCAATAACAGTCCCCCTAGTGCACCTAGTCAATGCTAGGCCAGGTTGCACTATTTTCTATCAGGGTGGTTAGACCTTTGACAGCTCTCTTGGGTGTCTCTTTGAGACCTATGGGATCCCAAGGGGTACCTTGCTTGGGAACTTTCGACAATCAAGCTTATTAGGCATCACCTCCAGCTAACACGTGTCAATTCATTTTTTGTCGTTTCCTTGACAAGCGTAATCAATGTAGCCTTTCATAATCTGCATCCTCCTTCACCTATAAATAAGGGCCCCACCCTGCTTATTTCACTTGCAAAACCTAAGCACTTACGCGTAACTACCGAGAAAGATCTACTTTATGAGCTTACAAATCATCATTCCAAAACCTTTTCAACTTTCAACTCGAGAAGGTAATTTCCAAAGACACAATAAGCAATAAGCGATTCTCAAAACTAGTATATTGAGATCATTAATTTGAGTGAGAGTACTCAGTCTAACCAACTAACTCCCAAAGAAAAGAAGGAGGTCTAGAATAAAATTATGCCTCCTATAGAGGCATCCGTGAGAGGTCCTCGACTAATGGCTCCAATTTGTTTTGTCCCTACAGACAGCACCGCTTGACTAGGCCAGATTCTTAGTTTAAGGCATAAGACTGCCCCCAAACAAGAGTTTTTAGATCTCTTGGATAGAACCACCCTCATCTGCCCTTGTCGAGGGGAAGATCCATACATTAGGGCGGCTGCCCGGGCAACTCTCAAGTGAGGAAGCAGGAGCAAGCTGGGCTAGTGGCTGACCATAATAGACCAGGTTTGTCTGGTCGTGGCAATACCGAGGAGGTTGAGGTTAGCGAGGAAGTGGTCGAGGAAAAGGCTGGTGGTGCCGAGGAGAAATCCTAAACTGAGGAGGTTACTAGACCTAAAGAGAACGCCGAAGCATCTCCACTTATCGAGACTAGAGTCAGCAAAAGTATTATCTACAGAGTACATTAACTTGGGCACACTTCTACCCCGGCCCAACTTGATGTGCTTCGTCAAGATTATGACATTCCTAACTATGTAACTCTGATCATTCCCGACCCTAGGGACTCTTTGAACAATCCATTCTTGAGCCTAGCACTAAACGACTTGAATGTGTATGCCACTTAACTAAATCTGAATTGCTATCGCTCATTAATCGACATGTATATTATGTGGATGTACACTTACGCTTTTGGGATGTCATAGGAAGCTTTTAAGCAAATGTTCAAGACAAAGAAGCTCCCTCACCAAGTCAGGTAGTATTATTTTGTTGGGTTCCACAAGGAGTTTATCCTAGGCAACCCTGACTTAGACAAGCTTTGGCAGTATGAGTAGTTTTACACCAAGGGGAGCTAGTTGTCCTAACCCAAAGAGAAGGTTTTTCTCGACTAGTACATGCTGACTAGATTTAGGCACAATCACATATGGACAAAGAGGTCGTGGCCAGAGGACTTGATCAAGGAGGCCATCAAGAACCTCATGAAAAATGCTGACACTATCTAGCAACATACATTTTTACTGAGCAAAAGCAACTTGGCAAATTACGGCTGGTTTAGGGGTCCTAGCTCATCCAATCCCTAGCAGGATGACATTCTTCTTGCTCGACCGTCCGAGCAAGTGAATATGGCATGGTGGGAAGTCGTTAATATCCTAGGGCCAAGTACCTCTTAACTCGAGCAACTGGCAAAGGTGCCATCTATGTCTAGATTCGAGGACTATCCGAGGAGCGCCCTGATTTGGGGTTCTCGATCATAGATGAGGATCTTGGGGACATGATCAGGCATCTCTTCCCGTAAAAGCCACTCCAAATCAAAGGTTTGATTTGAGGACTTGTCCTTGTTATTTACATCCGAATTTTAACTTCTAACTTTGATTTTATTTATGTTGTAGAAATGTCATCCAGCTAGATGTCTAAGGAAAAAAGAATCTAGAGAATGAACGAGCTGTGAAACAATGGCAAAGGCAAAGCCAAGGCGGGGAAAAGAGTAAGAGATCTGAGATGACTGCTTCTGTCATTCCCCTAAGTTCTTGATAACTTGGGGATGTTTTAAGGCACAAGGGGTCTTTCGGCTAGGAATAGCCCCTGTCGCCTCTTCTGCCCTCTGCCTAACAAGACGACTTGCCAAGGATGACCAAATACCCCCTTTGCCAATCCGTCCTCGAGTTCAATGGGGACTCTACTCCTGAAAAAGTGTTTTCTAGTGAGATCTGACATAAACTTTACCGGGAGACCTTTAAGGCCGCCTTTCAGCACTTGGTTTAGGTAAATGTCACCTCGATAAAGGAGATTTCTTTTTTATTTCCTCCTTCCAAGTTTCACTAACCTCAGACCTTGCAAGCCTGCACCGAACTAATGATTGTCGATCTCAAGGTTGAGCAGTAGGTTAAGATTTAGAAGGACAGGGCCCTTAAAGTTAGGCAGCTAAATGAGGCCGCCGAGGACTATTTGGCAAAAGAAGAGCAGGCCTAGGTAAAGGGTGAACTCAAAGCTACTAGGGCGGACGCTACTTAGGCTTGGAGGAAACCGAGAATGCTCACGTTGAAGTTGAAAGGGCCCGAAAGGAGGCCCGAACTGCCAAGGCTAAACTTGAGTGATACCTTAGGGATGTATTGCCAAAGCTGCTTACCAAGAAGGTATCCCAAGCGGTGGAGAACTTCAAGAGCATAAAGGAATACTCTGATAATTACTTTCTCAGGATGAAAGACTTACGCGAGGATATCATAGTCAACCACCCCAAGGCAGTCCATTTTGACTGATCTTTCATAAGCGACTCTAGGGATGAATAGAAAGGTGGTGAGGAAGAGGGAGAGGGAGAGGATGAAATGGTCAAAGTACTGGCGAAGAGGCCGGGATCGTGAGGGAGCCAGATAGTAATCCGAACATTATGGATATCAACAGCTAAGAGGCGAGGACACCAACCAACCAGGTGCCCAGGACCTCAGCTTACTTTAGCTTAACTTTGCTTCTCTTTTTTTTTTTTTAATTTTGGTCTAGGCATGGGAGGTGTTTGGTTAATTATACCTCCCCTAACAATTTGTTAAGTCTACTTTTAATGAATTTTTTTCTTTCCTAAGTATCGAGTTACTTAGATCATTTGTTTTTTTAGCTTTGTCATGCTCGGAGGGTATTTATTTTAACCCCCTTTAGTGGTCAAACTTTTAGAAGTTTGATCCATCTCCTTATGGTCAGGTGGGCTCCAATCTAGGCATCACTTAGATGTTTAAGTGCGTTTTTGATCAGCCCCCCATTTGAAGGGTTGCTGTGCTATCTTGATTGGATACGAACGATACTTAATCCATTTTGCTTATTTCTTATCGAGCAATTATGCCAATCAGCCTTCCAGTTGGTTGGTTTGGATGTGGAAACTGATTCTAGATTCGAACCAAGACGTCAAATTTGAGCTTCTAGCTTATGGTTGGGTCTTGGCTAGCCTATTATTCATAAAGAAATAAAAATTAAAGTTTTTTTCAAAATAATGTATTCATTAAGATGCATGTTTTTTTCAAAACGATGTATTCATTAAGGAATCATGCTTTTTTTTTTTAACAGATGTGTTCATTAGTGCTGCATTTGCTTGGTGTACACTTTAATGCTCTATTCCCCTCATCGGCGGGCCTTTATAGAAGATTTATAAAAAGATGTTTGGTAGAACCAAAGGTCAAAAAGTGCATCTGATTCTTGGGTTAGTAGTAGAAACATTTGAGGTGCTCGACACTCCATGGACGGGTGAGTACACTCCCTTCATTATAAGCAATCTTGTCTATACCTGGTTAGACAATGCCAACCATTTTGGATGGTCCATCCTACTTTGGCCCTAAGGATTCAAGGCCTAGTTCTTGGATAAGGACTTTCTTCAAAATCAAATCTCCAACCTTGAAGCGTCTTGGTTGGACTCACTTGTTGTAGTAACAGTCTGAAAACTTGATTCCAAACAGCAGCCTAAATGTAGGTTGTATTCCTCTTCTCCTCTACCAAATCGAGCTCTGCCATTATGTGCTCAGCATTCCTCTGTTCATTAAAGTTTTCTACTCTATAGTTCGGTAAACCGATCTCTGTAAGGATAACTACCTCAACATCATAAACCAAAGAAAAAAGGTCTCCTTAGTGGCCATTCGAGTAGTCGTTCAGTAAGTCCAAAGGCCCATTGGCAACTCATCAATCTAAGCACACTTAAGACCTTCCAACTTTTTCTTGAGATTTTCCTTGATGGTCTTATTGACGGCTTCGACTTGCCTGTTGCTCTGTGGGAACCCGGGTGATGAGAAAACTTTCTTGACACCAAGCAATTCACACATTCCTTTGAGGCTTGTTGGTTCTAATTATTTGGCATCAGTGACAATGGTGTGCAGGATGCCATATCGATGGATGATGTTCTTCTAGATGAAGTTGGTGCATTAGCCTCTATGATCTCGATATAGGGCTCCACCTCTATCCACTTTGTGAGGTAGTCAATGGCCACAATGCAATAGTTGAACTGTGATCGGGCTACAAGAAGACATCCTAGAGGGTCAATGGCCCATTTACAAAGGCCCAGGCATACATGATAGAATTGAGCAATTTAACTGATGATTGAGCATCCGAGCATACTATTGGCACTTGAGACACTTATAAGTGAAATCTTTACAATCTTGGTCCATGGTCGGCCAATAATATCCCTAACTGAGACACTTAAGGGACAAGGACTGACCACTAGCATGGTTGCCACACAAGTTCCTGTGGATTTTTTTTATGAGGTATCTGCACTTTGTTGGTCCAACGCATGCATGATATGGTGCCAAGTGGTTGCATCGATAAAGCTTTCCTTCGATCATCGAATACCAGGTAGAGCTATTTCGAATGTGTTAAGCTTCTTCTCAATCTTCAAGCAATTTAGTCGTAGTCAAGTATTTGATGTTTAGGTCTATCCAAGTTTTCGTTTGGTCAATTGCTTCATTTACATTCTCTGGCCTTAAAATGCTCGACTTGGCCAACCTCTCAATCAGGATCAATAATAGGTTCTTGTCCTCGAGTCCTAAGGCCAGCCGAGCCAATACATTGGCTTCAACGTTCTTGGCCCTCAGGATTTGTACAACCATAAAGCTTTTAAACTATCCCAACAAGGCTTTGACTTTCCTCAAATATTCTATCATCCTATCTTATCAGGCCTAGAATCCGCTAGTCGCTTACCGAACTACCAACATTGAATCATCATGGATACGAATATGGTCCACCCCAAGCTCCTATGTAATCTCGAGGCCAACGATAATCACTTTCTACTCGATTTCGTTATTGGAGGCCTTAAAATCAAATCGGAGGACGTAACAAGTTTTGTAGTAATCTAGCTGATGAGAACGAGTCTGACTCCCAACCCATTCATACTTCATGATCCATCTACAAATAGCTTTCACTTAGGCTACCTAGATTCGTTAATATTCTACTGCCAAGGTCAGGTTCTTCTAAGGGAGTCTTTTTAGATGATAGATTGGCCTGTCTAAACCTATAAAGTCGACGATGAAATCTACTAGGGCTTTTGCCCTTACGGCTATTCGAGGCACGAACTAGACTTTAAATTTTTTGAGTTCAACCGGCCACTTAGTTGTCTGATTAGAAATTTTTGGATTTTGGAGGACTTGGCACAAAGGGTACTTGGTTAAGACTCAAATGGTACATCCCTAAAAATATGGGTGGAGCTTATGAGCGGAGGTGACAAAGGCGAGGGCCAACTTCTCCAATGGTGGGTATTTCCCTTTTGCTCCCTAGAATGCTTTGCTAGTATAGTAGACCGGTCTTTGAATCTTGTCTTCTTCTCGAACTAAGACCAAGTTGACCGCTTTTTCAAACATCGCGAGGTAGGTATAAAGTACTTCTCCCGGTAGAGGTTTAGATAGGAACGAAGGTCTCACTAGGTACCTTTTTAGGCCTTGGAATGCTTCCTCATATTCTTTGCTCCACTTAAACCTCCTCTTGAGTGCTTGGAAAAAAAGATGGCACCTGTCGATGGGTCGAAAGACAAATCTTGATAGGACGACAATCATTCCAATGAGTTTTTGAGCTTCATTGACGGTGCGAGGTGAATGCATGTCCAGTACCACTTGGGTTTTGATAGGATTAACTTTGATTCCATGGTGGTTAACCATAAATTCAAGGAATTTCCCAAATTCTACTCCAAATACACATTTGGCCTGGTTAAGCTTTATTTCATACTACTAGAGCATGTTAAAACAACCTCAAAGATTGGCAATATGGTTGGCTTCTTGGACATATTTGACAAGTATATCATCTACGTAAACTTTCATGGCTTTCTAATCTGTTGAGCAAACATCTTGTTCACAAAACGTTGATACATGGCCCCGTCATTCTTCAATCCAAATGGCATTACCATATAGCAAAACAATCCTTGGTTGGTAATAAAAGTAGCCTTGACCTGGTCTCCTCGACCAATCAAATCTGGTTGTATCCGAAATATGCATCCATGAAGCTCAATAGTTCGTGGTTGGTCATTGTGTCAACTAGTTGGTCTATCCATGGTAGAGGAAGCAGTCTTTCAAGCAGGCTTTGTTTAAGTTTGTAAAATTAATACAAATTTGCCACTTCCTATTGGCCTTTTTAACTGAGACCACATTTGCCAGCCACTCAAAATAAGTGATCTTACAGATAAAGCCACCTTTGTGCAACTTTTGGACTTCCTTGTTTATAACTGCGTACCTCTCCGGATTAAAACTATTCTTTTTCTAGATGACAGGCCTATGCATGGGATCAACATTTAAATAATGGCAGATAATGCTCGGATCGATCCCCGGCATATCCTCGTAAGACTAGGCAAACACATCCCAATATTCCGTTAGGAACTTCTCCAGGTTTGTTCAAACCTTAAGCAATAGCCAAGAACTGATCATGACCATTTGGTTGAGATGCTCGAGATCTAGCTTGAATAGGACAAGGTCTAATGCAAGTGATGCTTGGACTTCTTCCTCAAGGAGATAGGGGTCCAGGACAGATAGCATCTTCGTTCCTTCCTTGGTAAGGAACTCTATCTTGTCCAACTTATAAAGGGTTGAGATGTTCATCCGTCAAGCCTTCGTATCCTTAATAGCCTTGATATAGCATTCTCTCAAATCTTTTTGCTTTGACCTTATCACGCCGACCCTATCCTCGATTGGAATCTTCATGGCTAAGAGATATGTGGATGCCACAGCTTTTAGGGCATTAAGGGTAAGCCTCCCGATGATGATGTTGTGTTACGACAACTTAACTCAGCCAAGCGATTAGTCCAAGCACACTCTTCTCCAAAAGTAACGAACAAGCAATTTTTTTTGATTGCTCGGACACACTCGCTCGGGAAGCCATACAAAGGAGTGTGGACCGAGACTAATATTTCATTGTTGATCTTTAGTTTTTCGTAGGCATCCTTGAACAAGATATCGATTGAGCTCCCGTTATTGATCAGGACTCGCCAAACAATGTTGTTGGCAATTTGGAGTTCGCAGCCCAGAACATCATTATGAGTGGATTAGTTTATCCGTTTCAGTTAGACATGTATGCCCTAAGGAGTAAAAATGTAATAATTTTTTGGAGATATTTTTATCAATAAAGAATTTATTCATTATTTATATACCAAATCTTGTCCTCTTTACGTTCATATTTGTTGAATGTATGTTAAGCAAACAATAGTCTGAGGCTGTCCGTTTAAACCTTAAGAATTGGGCATATGATGGACGGATTATGCAGAAGACACGATTCTTAAGGTGATAGTCTAAATCATATGATCCGCAATCGAGGGAATAAAGTTAGGCGCTTTATTCATGCAAAGATTGTTATGTTGTCTATATCCCTTTTGGGAGATGGTTTGTCTTGACCATCGGAGGAGGACTCCGTGAATAGAAACATTGGCGTGTTGTCATAAGTGACGATGTGTTGGATCGAGGCTTAAAGTGAATTGATTTCGATTAATAATTTTCTTGGCATATCGATTCACTTTAGACAATCATTTGTGTTATATCTTAATCCTGAGATGAATAGTGGGCTCATTGTCTTGACTTATGTCTTTTGATGTACCAAAGGGTGACACCCGCATCTTAATAGTGGTATGCATGCCGGTACGTTGGAGGCATAACGCTTGATAGCGTAGACTTGTTATTCATAGATATGGAATCCATAACTTCTCTTTAGAAGGAATGATATCCTCTTATATGCGTTATCCTGTAATTGAAAAACTGGAGCGCTCAACCATTTTGATACATAGGTGTAACCGAACGGTATACTGTCTTTGGATCGTAAGTTTTCTAATGGTGAGATAATAGAACGTAAGATAAAAATAATCGAGAAGGTAAGACAAAACTTGTCATTAAGCCGATTATGGATTATCATATGGGGATACGATACACTATGATATGTCATAGAGACTTAGCTATACGAGCTTCATAATTCTATGTAGCCCGAGAGTACAGCTCCAAGCTTTTACTGGAGTAGCGTTGGAGTTGATAATTATGAAATATATATCTAGGATATTGGGTTTCATAATTATCGAGAGCTTGAACTATATAGGTCCATTTGGTCCCCTTTGCTAGCTCACAACATCCTGTAACGACATGGCGTGCTTTTCTAATAATTGGTGACTTGTGTAGGATTTATCAGATTGGTTAAAATTTGGAAGAATTAAATAATTCATGTCTGTTTATCGGTTGAATTAATTTTGTAATAAATTAATTCAAGATAAACTTGTTGAATTATTGGGATCGGATAATTCTTGTCTGTTTATCGGTTGATTTAATTTTGGATAATCTAGATCAAGATAAACTTGTAGAATTATTGAGAATTGATTTATTTTCTTAGAGATTATCTAGATAAAGTTGTCTTGATCAAATAACTTCTCTATTGGGTTATTTGAATTAAAACTGAAACTTTATCCTATAGAATCTCGAGTGAAAAATAAAAGATTCGCGAGATTTTTTTCAGCAGTTTGGCCTACCGATGGACGTGTTCAGCCTATTAATGGGACCAGTTCGGCCTGCCGATCAGGTGGTTCGGCCTGCCGATCAACGAAGGATAAGATCACGCATATCCACATGAATCTTATCAGATATTGATCTGAATTTGATTCTGATTCGAATTTTGAGACCTAATCTGATGAGGGCTGACCCTAGGACCAACCTCTATAAATAGGGAGTGATTCTCGCAAGTTACTTAGATCAATTGAGAGAAGAGTGATACTCTGCTAAGTGAGAATCTGAAAACTACCTAAGAGCTTTTGTTCACAAATCACGAACACTTGCTCTGTGTTCTCTCGATTGGTTGGAAGGAGAGTCACCGGTGGAAGAGCTGTACGTGTGAGCCCACACTTACTCCGATCATGGATAGAGAATAGCAAAGAAGACCAGTTGGTTGAGGCTCTTCTGGAACGTTATTTCTCTTCACAGATTGCGGAGGTTCTTCAGCATACAAAGGTTAGTAAGATCTAGTTAATTTATGCATATAGCATATCAAACTTGTGTTTTGAAAATTACTCTGATGAAAAATATTTTTAAAATTCCGCTACGTATTATTTTTTCAATAATTGGTATCAGAGACATGGTTTTTATATAAATTTATGGGTTTGTTATCATATTATATGCATAAATTTTATGATCTTAATCTCTCGAATGCTTGAATTGAATTTTATAGAAAGTTAGCACTCTAGGTTTCGATAAATTATATTTGTTTTCATGGATTATGTGGTAAATGTTTATTAATTAATTGTGGTTGATTAAATCATTATTTAATTATTTATTAATTAATTAATTTATACCGGTTATGATTTTTTAGAGGTTAGAATGTGTATCTAATTTTTCATGTAATTAGATGGCGGACTATCATCTCCGTTTATGAATTATTATTTATTTTAAATTTGTAAAAATTTTGTAATTAAATAATTATTCAGAGAAAACGAATCTAAAAGATTGATGATGATACTCCCAGGTATTTCTTGAGTCACTAATTTTACGTTTTTGAATTGTTGAAAATAAAATTGATAAATTGCTTTAAAAAATAAAATAAAATAAAATTGTATTTTTAGGAATGGTGATTTATGCTAGGTCGGCATGCCGAACATCAAAGTTCGACAGGCCGATGGTCACAAATCGGTAGACCTGACGTGTGGTTCGGCAAGCCGTTAGTGGGCCAGAAATCGGCTGGCTCTACCGGCAGGCCAAACTTTCATGGGTCGGCAGGCCGATCTTTCTGATCGGAAGGCCGATCACCCAGATCGGCCTACAGACCGAGAATTGGAAAATTTCCAAAAAAGGTGCAGTTTTTTCAATGCAGTTTTAATTTTATTTTTGGGACAATTTTGAGAAACATTAAATTTGGATATGACCGAAAATATGAAGTGTTCAATTCATACGGGATTGAAGACTTAAAGATGGAATTACATAAAGAATGATACAGCTTGAGGATTCAAGGATGAAGAATCGATAATATGTCTCGATTATTCTCTTGTAATCTTAGTTTTCTATTCTCTATGGTGGAGCCATAATATTAAGGTTATTATTATTATTTGCTCGTAGCTTTGCTTGTCTGCATTATAATATGATTTGCCATGTATATTGATAACATGTCATATAAAATAGGGAGTGCCGCTCATATTAAAATTGTTCATGCATATTCTTAAAATAAAACCTTGATTTCAAAAGATTGAGTGGGAGAAGGTTTTCGAAGAGAGGACCTAAGGCCTCCATCGTTGGTCCATAGGCAAAACATGATGGTCCTGACCCCTAAGATGGGATTTCTATCATTTACCAGATTGGATCTCTGAGAGGATAAGGTATTTTAGCATGATTTTTGGTTGCACACCCCTAGGTGGTAATTATAAATCATGGATAAAATATTAAAATGATGGTTACACACTCACATTAATTTTATTATTAACCTCCCCTAGGAGCTCTGTTAATAAAATTAATGGCCAAAGAAACGATTATTAATATATGCTAGATCATATGGGTCCTAGATGGCATATATTAATCAGGAGGGGATCCGTGTTCCTGATTGAATTTGGCATGACTCCCCTAGGAGCTTGTTGAATTCTGAGTTGGGAATTATCGTTGTAAGATTGTGATATTTTCAAGGTTTTGACACATAAACACATTTGTATAATTTTTACATGATTGTGTTATCTTACTAAATTATTATTATATGTTTGCATATGTTTGGTATATGACTCTTTATTGTAGATTAAAATGTCTAAAAACGTTTTATCATGATACTTGACAAAAATCAATTAACCGGTGAAAACTATAACGATTGAAAACGAAACCTGGATATCGTCCTGTCCTTTGAAAAACTAAAATATGTACTGAAAACCCCTTGTCCTCCCGAGCCTATGGAAGACTCAAGTAATGAGCAATTACAAGCGTATGATCGCTGGAAAGATGCTAATGATCAGGCCTGCTGCTATGTTATGGCTAGCATGAACAACGTGCTGCAGGCTCAACATCAGGATTATGAAACTACAAAACAGATCTTGGATAATCTTAAGGATATGTTTGGAGGCAAAGCCATAACAAAGCGGCAAGGGGCGCTTTGGAAACTCTTAAACTGTAGACAAAGACCGAGGACATCTGTAAAGGAGCACATGATGTTGGTCATGGGTTACCTCGCTGAGGCTCAAACCAATGGAGCCGACATCAATACTGAAACTCAGATGACTATGGTCTTTGAGACTCTGTCTAAGGAATTTATTATGTTTAGAGATTTAATTTAAGCAATAGACGGGATATGACCTTAACAGAACTGATGAAACAGTTACAGGAGTTCAAACTGTTGATCAGAGAGTCTCCTGCTGGTGGTGAGGCCAACATGGTAGCTGCTTCTAGTTCCAATCCTAACTCTGGGAATCGAAAGAAACAACGGACCAAAAATGAGAAGTCTTCTATTTCTGCTACTACTAAGAGCAAGAAGAAGAAGAAGAAGAACCCGAAGAGGCTTAAGTGCTTCTTCTATGGAAAGGTCGGGCATATCAAGAAGCATTACAAGGACTTCCTTTCCAAAGGAGGTAGGTGTGATCTTCTGTATTTAGAAACTTGTTTGGTTGAGGAATCCAGTCACATCTGGGTCATAGATTCCGGTGTTCATGTTTGTGTTTCTCTACAGGGGTTCAAAGAAACGAGAAGTCTGCTACATGTGGACTTCACGCTTTGAATAGGCGATGGATCCTTGGTTTCAGCGGAAGCAGTGGGAGACGTCCATCTTTATTTTGATAATTATAGGAATTTATTTTTGTAAGATTGTTTTTATGTTCCTAAATTTAAAAGGAATTTAATTTCTGTAGCTTGTTTATTTAAAGACTCCTACTTGGTTTCTTTTAATGATAAAGTGGTGATTCGTAAAAATAAATCTTTTATCCGTTCTAGATGGATGCAAAATAATCTATATTTTATCAAACCTAAGATGGACTTATTGCTTAATGCTGATATAAATGATAATAACTCTAAAAGACTTAAAACTTCTCACTCTAATAAGACTTATCTTTGGCATTTGCGCCTTGGTCATATTAACCTGAATAGGATTCAAAGGATGGTAAGGGATGGACCTTTAAGTCACTTAAAGGTGGAATCTATACCTCAATGTGAATCTTGTTTGGAGGGTAAAATGACCAAAAGATCATTCAAGTCTAAGGGCAATAAGGCCGAAGGGGTTCTAGAACTTGTACATAGTGATGTTTGCGGACTAATGAACATTCGGGCACAAGGAGGGTATGAGTACTTCGTCACTTTTATTGACGATTACTCAAGATATGGGTATGTGTACCTGATGCCCCACAAAAATGAAACTTTTGACAAGTTCAGGGAGTTTCAGGCTAAAGTAAAAAAGCAATTAGGTAGACCCATAAAAGCACTTCGATCAGATCGAGGTGGGGAATACCTTTCTGATGAGTTCTTAGAACACTTGTTAGAGAATGGGATTTTATCCCATTTGACTGCGCCAGGCACTCTGCAGCAGAATGGCGTAGCGGAGAGAAGAAATAGGACTTTGTTGGACATGATTAGGTCCATGATGAGTTATTCATCATTGTCTTTATCCTTTTGGGGATATGCACTACAAACCGCATGTTATCTTTTGAACAATGTGCCTTCAAAATCGGTCCCTAAAACTCCCCACGAGTTGTGGATGAGTAGGAAGACATCTTTAAACCATATTCACATATGGGGATGTCCGGCTCATGTCCTATTTAAGGATCTAAATAAGTTAGAAGCACATTTGAAAGTTTACGTGTTTATAGGATATCTAAAAGGGACTAAAGGGGGTTATTTTTATAACTCAAAGGAAAATAAAGTCATGGTTTTAACTAATGCAACTTTCCTTGAGGAGAGTTACATAGACGACTTTAAACCTCGAAGCAAAGTGGTGCTTGAGGAGTTAAGGAGTGATCCAATCACTTCGGAGGTTCCGAATGAAACCATTCCGATCGGTGTAGAAAAACCAAACAAACCTAAACAACAACCTCAGGAGCTTAGGTGTAGTGGGAGGATCGAGCGTTAACCTGAGAGGTATATGTTCAATGGGAAGGTCTTCTTGGCTGAACCGGATGAACATGACAGGGATCCTTATACTTACATAGAAGCTATGGAGGATGTTGATTCAAAATTCTGAACAGAGGCCATGAACATTGAGATGAAGTCTATGGAGACTAATTAGGTTTGGGAGCTTGTGGATCTTCCCAAAGGGGTAAAACCCATAGGGTGTAAGTGGATATACAAGAGGAAAAGAGGAATGGATGAAAAGGTCAAAACCTTTAAGGCTAAACTGGTAGCTAAGGGTTATACGCAAAATGAAGGAATCGATTATGAGGAAACCTTTCGCCTGTAGCCATGCTTAAGTCCATCCGGATTCTCTTATCCATAGCTGCCACTTTCGACTACGAAATTTGGCAGATGGATGTCAAGACGGCTTTTCTGAATGGCTATCTTGATGAGTCCATTTATATGGAACAACCAGAAGGGTTCAAGGTCACGGGTCAAGAGGATAAGGTTTGTAAGCTACTGAAGTCAATTTATGGACTTAACCAGGCTTCTTGTTCTTGGAACATAAGATTTGATCAGGTGATCAAGACTTATGGGTTCTCACACAATGTGGATGAACCATGTGTTTATAAACACATTAAGGATATGAAGGTGGTTTTTCTATTGCTCTATGTAGATGACATTCTACTGATTGGCAATGACGTTGGGGCATTGTCATCAGTCAAATTATGGTTGACCAAGCAGTTTGACATGAAGGACTTAGGTGAGGCTAATTTTGTTCTCGGTATCTAGATCTTTCGGGATAAGAAGAACAAAATGATAGCTTTGTCACAGGCGGGCTACATAAATAAAATTCTCATGAGGTTTGTTATGTAGGATTCTAAGAAAGTTGGGCAACCATCTAGGTCTGGAATTACTCTTTCTAAGAAAGACTCTCCAAAGTCTTATGAAGAAAGAGAATACATGAAGAATGTGCCTTATGCTTTGGCAGTAGGTAGTCTCATGTATGCCATGCTTTACACACGACCAGATATTAGCTATACGGTCGGGATTGTAAGTTGATTTCAAGCGAATCCAAGGCTGAACCATTGGGTTGCGGTAAAGCATATTTTCAAGTACCTGAGAAGGACTCGAGGGTATATGCTTGTATATTCGGGTGAGGACCTGACTCCTTTAGGATATACTAACTCGGATTTTCAATCCTGTCTGAATTCTAGAAAATCGACTTTGGGTTTTGTGTTTACTCTGGGAGGCAGTGCCATCAGTTGGAGAAGTGTTAAGCAAGATTGTACTTTGGATTCAACGATGGAGACCGAGTATGTGGCAGCTAGTGATGCTTTGAAAGAAGCAGTGTGGCTCCGCAAGTTCCTTGGGGATCTTAAGATAGTTCCTGGTATGGATAAAGCGGTATCATTATACTGTAATAACAATGCGGTGGTAGCTAATGCTAAGGAACCAAGATTTCACAAAAAGAGTAAGCATATTGATCAGAAGTATCATGTGATAAAAGACTTCGTTGAGGCGGGCATGTCATGGTGTGCAAGATCGCGTCAGAGGACAATTTAGCTGATCCATTTACGAAGAAACTTACTGGGAGAGTCTTCGAGAGACATGTGGAAGTTATGGGGATGCGAGATTTGTCATATTTACTCACTTAGTGCAAGTGGGAGATTGTTAGATATGTATGCCCTAAGGAGTAAAAATGTAATAAGTTTTTGGAGATATTTTTATCAATAAAGAATTTATTCATTATTTATATACCAAATCTTGTCCTCTTTACGTTCATATTTGTTGAATGTATGTTAAGCAAACAATAGTCTGAGACTATCCGTCTAAACCTTAAGAATTGGGCATGTGATGGACGGATTATGCGGAAGACACGATTCTTAAAGTGATGGTCTAAATCATATGATCCGTAATCGGCGGAATAAAGTTTGGCGCTTTATTCATGCAAAGATTGTTATATTGTCTATATCCCTTTTGGGAGATGGTTTGTCTTGACCATCGGAGGAGGACTCCGTGAATAGAAACATTGGCGTGTTGTCATAAGTGACGATGTGTTGGATCGCGGCTTAAAGTGAATTGATTTAGATTAATAATTTTCTCGGCATATCGATTCACTTTAGACAATCATTTGTCTTATATCTTAATCCTGAGATGAATAGTGGGCTCATTGTCTTGACTTATGTCTTTTGATGTACCAAAGGGTGACACCCACATCTTAATAGTGGTATGCATGCCGGTACGTTGAAAGCATAACTCTTGATAGCGTAGACTTGTTATTCATAGATATGGAATCCATAGCTCCTCTTTAGAAGTAATGATATCCTCTTATATACGTTATCCTGTAATTGGAAAACTGAAGCGCTCAACCATTTGATACATAGGTGTAACCGAATGGTATACTGTCTTTGGATGGTAAGTTTTCTAATGGTGAGATAATGAAACGTAAGATAAAAATAATCAGGAAGGTAAGATAGAACTTGTCCTTAAGCCGATTATGGATTATCATATGGGGATACGATACACTATGATATGTCATGGAGACTTAGCTATACGAGCTTCGTAATTCTATGCAGTTCGAGTGTACAGCTCCAAGCTTTTAGTAGAGTAGCGTTGGAGTTGATGATTATGAAATGTATATCTAAGATATTAAGTTTCATAATTATCAGGAGCTTGAACTATATAGGTCCATTTGGTTCCCTTTGCTAGCTCACAACATCCTGTAACGACACGACGTGCGTTTCTAATAATTAGTGACTTGTGTCGGATTTATCAAATTGGTTAAAATTTGAAAGAATTAAATAATTCATGTCTGTTTATCAATTGAATTAATTTTGTAATAAATTAATTCAAGATAAACTTGTTGAATTATTAGGATTGGATAATTTTTGTCTGTTTATCGGTTGATTTAATTTTGGATAAAGTAGATCAAGATAAACTTGTAGAATTATTAAGAAATGATTTATTTCTTAGAGATTATCTAGATAAAGTTGTTTTGATCATATAACTTCTGTATTGGGTTATTTAAATTAAAACTGAGACTTTATCCTATAAAATCTCGGGTTAAAAATAAAAGATTCACGAGATTTTTTTTTGGCAGTTCGTCCTGCGATGGACGTGTTTGGCATGCCGATCAGCAAAGGATAAGATTTAGATATTGATCTGAATTTGATTCTGATCTGAATTTTGAGACCTAATCTGATGAGGACTGACCCTAGGATCAACCTCTATAAATAGGGAGTGATTCTCATAAGTTACATAGATCAATTGAGAGATTAAGAGTGATACTCTGCTAAGTGAGAATCTAAAAACTCCCTAAGAGCTTTTGTTCACAAATCACGAACACTTGCTTTGGGTTCTCTCGATTGGTTGGAATGAGAGTCACCGGTGGAAGAGCTGTACGTGTGAGCCCACACTTACTCCGATCATGGATAGAGAATAGCAAAGAAGACCAGTTGGTTGAGGCTCTTTTGGAACGTTATTTCTCTTCACAGATTGCGGAGGTTCTTCAGCATACAAAGGTTAGTAAGATCTGGTTAATTTATGCATATAGCATGTCAAACTTGTGTTTTGAAAATTACTCTGATGAAAAAATTTTAAAATTTCTCTGTGCACTATTTTTCCAACAGTTTCTCCCTCAATAAAGGTGATGGCTATGTCTTCTTGTTGGCACACCTTGTTAATGTACTCAAACTTGTTTATGCGATCTCCTTTCTCAATCAATCGAGCTTCTTAAGCATACGCCTGCTAACCACTCATGGTATCCTTAGTAACTGGCCTGTCGAAGATCCTATACACAATGTTCGACATGTTTGGGGTATTCATACCATCCTAGTTTTGTCTTCTCGACTGATCTTCTTGGGCTAGCTAGTCATTCCTTTTGCCATTGTTCCTAGGGTGACTTACTCCATGAATTCTCATAGGTGACCGTCTTGAACGAGCCTTTAGATTTGGTCTGTCAATTGGATGCATTAATGGGTAGTGTGCATGACATCCTTATGAAAATAACAAAACTGATTCTAATCTCTTTTTATCTGATTTCCTTTCAGCGGCAATGGGTTGGTCGGCAAGTTTCTGTTGCTTATTTGGTCCAATTCTTCGTCAATGATAGTGACCAATGGCCTATAGTTTAAGAATCTCCCAATGAGCACTTTTGGCTTGTCAATTTTTTGCTTCTTCTTCTGGTTGGGTTTATTTTGGTCAGCCAAGTCCTTTTTGTTTTTCTTCCCCTTTTTGCTCCTTTCTCCTTCTTAGCAGCTCTTCATATAATCGAAGGCATCTGCATGCGTCTAGGTGTAAGCAAGAATTTGAGAGAAGTTGCTTCTCAAGGGCAAGTGCCTGGATCAAGTTCTTGTCCTTAAGCCCTTCCCAGAAAGCATGCTTAAGGGTCCCCTCCTCCACATGCCTCACCTCTAGAGCTACTCAGGTAAAACAATTGATGTAACCTCGAACATCCCTGTTGCCATGCTTCACCGCATATAGATGCATGTCTTCTTTCTTCCTCGACCTGTAGGTAATGAACACCATTGAGAATAGCTCGTGTGTGTGCGAGGGAAGTTTTGGATGTTCGTAGATAATATTTAAAATAATAGTTAATCACATAAGAAATTAATCAAGAGTTACTATGTGAAAATAACAATTAACGAGACCACAAAAAAAAAAAAATATATATATATATATATATATATTTGAGTAAGAATATATGGGAGAAAAATTAGTTCAATGGGGTAAGTGAAAGGAATGACATTTATAGGATAAATTATTGTTGAAAGTGT
Source organism: Artocarpus heterophyllus (assembly GCA_025403435.1). Taxonomy (NCBI): domain Eukaryota; kingdom Viridiplantae; phylum Streptophyta; class Magnoliopsida; order Rosales; family Moraceae; genus Artocarpus; species Artocarpus heterophyllus. The sequence goes on along the minus strand of CM046347.1, from coordinate 16,142,017 downwards.
CACTAGGAGAAAAATATGTAAGTGCGAAAATATTTAAGGGCCAAAAGCGTGAAATGTGGGAAAGTTGAAATAAGAAGAAACAAAAACGAAAGTTGAAGGTCACATTTAATAAATTGTATTTTAGAGGATGTAAAAAATCTAAAATAAGGTTGAATTTGAAGAAAAGGTATTTTGATGGTGCACATTAAAAAACAATTTAAAAAGCAAATTTGAAAGTATAATATTGAAAGTATACAAGATATTAGAAGGAAAAGCAACAAAAGAATACAAGGTGAGAAAAAATATAAAAAAGAGTACATATGTAAATTAAAAAAGGTCGAGAAAAAAAAAAGGGAGAAAAGGAAATGAAAAAGGAAGCACATCCCTTCCACATGCGAATGCACATCCATGCTTTTAAGATAGGAAAGATAAGTGCAATCATATTTAATTTTTTCCCTTTAATAGCCATTTTATTTTTTTTACTGAACTTTTTTTTTCTTTTTAACGTAAAATGTGTAGGAAATAGATCCTTTTTTATATGACAACTTTAACTAAAGTGGTTTACTTGCTTACTAACAAGACTTGATTGAATGTGTTTATATACATATCTATTACGTCAACTAAGGTCTATTTCCTTGTTTCGTGACTTTATGCTATTGGGTGACTTTATGCTAGAAAACCGGCTGGATAGTGGCGAGCGGAGTGGACAGAAGATGCCTGTGGGAAAATGGAAACCTCCAGTATAGGGAAGTGTTAAAATTAATGTGGGTGTAGCTGCTAAGTAGGGTGTGAATTTTACTGGTATTGGGGTTGTGGTTCAAGATAGCTCGGGCGTGGCTTTACGTGCGTTATCAAAGCATGTTTTTGGACGTTTCTCTGTTCACATGGGAGAGTGTTTTGCAATTAGAGAAGGGGCCTGGCTGGCTCGGTCATGTGGCTACGGAAATTGGAGTATAGAAACGGATGCGCTTCAAGATCCGGATTCTAGAGCTTCTGAGTCAAATGTCATTGCAGATATTTGTGATGCTATCACTTCTTAGCAACAATGTTTGCTACATCTCCCGTGATGGGAATGGTGTAGCCCACTCATTAGCTAAATATGCTATTTCTAATTCTGTTGATTGTCTGGTTTGACTCCATTCCTAGTTTTATCGTGCTTCTGTTCTTGCAGACATTTTGCTTATTAATTCAAAGTCAATTTCCCTTCAAAAAAAGAGAGATCAAGGGAAAATGGCAACCGGGCATAAATGGGGAACACACTCCGTTTCATCCTCAGTTCGTGACGAGAAGGTTGCTGATACGGCTTCATCAAGCTGCAAACTATCGAGGAAAATGGAGAAAGAAATTGCCAACTGCTAAAGATGATCTCGATCTCCTCATCATCTACGGAGTCGACCAGCTCGATGATGTCGATACGACATCTTCCATGTTTTTAGTTGTTTAATTGACAATGTTTTTTATTTAATTTTTTGCTTTCTTGCTTTGCAATATTTACTTTTGAAGACACTGCTCTAGACTTATATACATTAACTTGGTCTTCAAATTTTAATTTGGCCAATTACATGAAAAAGCTCAAGGCAGGTTAACCTCAAATCTTTTAAGTGGAGCACTTCCATGTAGTTAACGCTATTTACAAAAAATTTCCAATATGAATAATTTCTCATAAAAAGTCCCCTTTTTTAAAAAAAATCATAAGAATAACATCAGCAGGGACACAAAGGATTGTGCACTGACAAATGAAAACATAACAAGACAAGTATCCATTGAAATTCATATGCCTATACTATACACTACGGTGAACTCCCCAAATTGATTAAGAGTAGGTAGTCTCCAACAGAACATGCAAATTTTGATAGTACAGACCAACTTACAATACCAGAACATGGATTATAGAGATCCATCTTTTAACCTGACAATACAATGATTATGTTACAAAAATTGAGATCCAAAATGTGCGGGAAAAGAACATGCCGATATTGACTCCCCCCAGTGGCATTATTTCAAATTCTGTTTGTGAAAACGATATCAAAAGTCTCCTCCTTGGCACATTTATCTAAACTACCTAATTGTATAGCCAAGATTTGGTACTCCCAAGTTGTAAATACTCTGACTAATTCAAAATACAACTCCACTATGGCTGTGCTGCCGCCACCACTAAACTGCAAAGCAAAATAAGCATATGATGCGTCGATTTTCGTCTCCTCCACACAAATCAGCATAGTTGCCAGTCAACTTGGAAGATCACTTCCTACACAATGAAGAGGAAATCATCTATCTTCATTTACAAAAGAATGATGCCTTGTTGGATCACTTTACTGGTCACCAAATCAGTCTTTTAGAAAATTATTACCTCCAACATATAAGTATCATTACAGCTACCATGAAAAATGACGACTTGGTTATTCCTCACGCATGTCTAGAGCCACTACCATGCAACTGTGCAGATCTTAAACGTGGCTCATCCTGCTATAAGAGTAACAAACCAACAGGCATTATAAACATATGAAGTAGTTGTTTGTTATCAAATATCAATGTGTAGGCCACTTGATGCAAACGGTACCTGCAAGCCATAACCAAAGCTAGGTGGTTGTCGAAAATCCAGTTGAGCCTACATGATAAATGTAAGAATAGAAAATTTTAAGATATACAATTGAGTACATAACCAAGTTTTTATACAAAATAGTGAAATACTCCACATAATACAAGTACGCTATACCAGCCCATGAATGCTTTGTTGAGTACCAAAATAACCATCATGTCCAGGAGCCATTGAATTTAATTGTCCCTACAAGAATATGCCGATACAACAGTAACTTGTAAACATGAAATTCTTGTTTCTGTCGTTTTCATCATGAATAAAGTGATAAGTTTAGCATGTCATACCAGCCCTTGTATACTCTGTGGGTGAACATAGTAACTGTCATGCGGGGGCTCCATTAAGTTTAACTGCACCTAACAATCAGTATCATTAACATTATGCATGAAAAATAATATAATAGAATAAGTAGAACTCCTTAGTCCTTAAACAACTCTACATCTCAGCTCATAAAAAATCATGCAAGATAGTAACATCCATACCAGTCCCTGCACATTCTGCTGGGCACCATAAAATCCATTAAGGGTTATACTCTCTGAGCTTAAATTATCCTACAAGCATTAAAACCCAAATCAAGAGAAGACAAGGGTAAAAATTATTAAACGAGTATGGTTACATCTTTTCCCCAAATTTCCATCAAGATTCATTTCCGATGAAGTTCAGTTGTTGGAAACAGCAGTGCAATGATAAAATACATGGTAAAATGCATAATGAACATTGATATATCTTTCTTACTGAGGTCTGTGCACTCTATTAATGCAAAATAAATGAAATGAAATGAAACAACAGCGTAATATGACTGCAGAGAGGACATACCATTTGCTGCAAACTCTCTTGCGCCTCAACTAGCATAGCCTCTGGCTCTGCTTGTGCCTGCTGAAATATATACCATGTTTCAATCACAAATACAGCAACATACAAAGACTAATCTTTCAGACATAGCAACATAAAAAGCCAACAATCAAAAATCTGAATGCTCACCTTTCTTTTCCTATTTGTATTCTTCTTCCTAACCGTCTTAGCCACAAGGCTTCCTTGATTCTCTTCTTGTGTCTCACCAATAGAAAGAAAATTGCTGCTAGTTTCTGCAGCATTACTGATGGAATTATTCACGTTCACACAACTCTTCAGGGCTTCCACTAATGCACGAAAGGCAATATTGTAAGTTTCTTCAGATAGTGATCCCACTTCACTCAGTTCGATCGCCCACTTACATAATTCATTGTAGCATTGCACCCTAGTCTTTGTTCTTTCTGTTCCTTCAGATGTTGATTGCCTGCCTTTTGCATCTTTCGTCCACCTTTTCAGAATATAGTGATCTGGGATGCTCGAGAGGCCACAAATTTGGAGAACAATTAGCGCATGTCTACAAAGGAAACCTTTGTACTCAAACAAATGACAGGAACAAGAAACCTCCGACTTCATTTCATTCCATGTTACAAAAAAGTATTCTTCCTTTTCACAGTCCTGAACTCTAAATATGCTAGTTGTTTCATCTTCACTTTCCTTTTTTGGCTGGCAGCCAACTACACCCAAAACCTCCACTTGAAATTTCTTAAATACAGCATGTGTATAAACTGTTGACATTTGTTTCTCCCAAGGCGAAGGAGATTTTAAAGCAGGCTGCTTGTGCAATGTATCAAAATCTGCAATTTCTTCCTCTTCGTACCTATTTTGTAGAATTGCCCCATATTGTTTCATAAATTCCTTCAAGGTAATTTTTTTATGTATGTATTTGTCAAAGAAAGCATTCATGCTTTCAGAACGCTGAGTTGTGCACATTCCAGCCAAAAAAGTATCCCCCATATAAGCAGGCACCCATTTTTTACGATCATCATATAACGACCGAAACCACTCGTTGTCATGAAGTTCAAATCGAGTGACCATTTTCCACCATTTCATGTCAAATTGTTCATCTGTCCATGACTTAAAAATGCATTTGTGAAACTTTGGCAAGAAATTTTCGTGCTGCTTGATTACATCAGCAAGAGTTTCGGTGATCTTTTCCAATATATGCCACAGGGAAAAGCAATGACGAGTATTGGGGAAAACTTCTTCAATGGCTGCTGTCAGCGCTTTGTCTTGATCAGTGATAATTACTTTGGGAGCTTGCCCATGCATTGCTCGGAGCCATGTCCTCATTAACCAAACAAATGTCGATTTAGTCTCATCTGCAACCATTGCACAGCCAAGCAACATGGACTGAAAGTGATGATTTACCCCAACAAAAGGAGCATATGGCAATTTATCATTAATTTTGATAAAAGAGGTATCAAATGAGACAACATCGTTAAAACTGATATAGTCACTCCTACTCTTTGCATCAACCCAAAACAAGTTCCTCAGACGTTGCTCTTCATTTAAATCTATTGCATAGAAGAAGTTGGGATTGTCCTTTTGGATACGCTTGAAGTACTCGAGCATAACTTGAGCATCTCCCTCGTCAAGACCCAGATACCGGCCTTTATCAAACTGAAAATTCATGTCGGCCCTGAAAGACCCAACATTTTGATATCCACCTGACTGTCTAGACATCTCGACATACATCTTTCTAGTCCGTTCACTAACTGCATGCAAAATGTCAATGTTATTCTTTTCAGCTAGCTTAACATTCCTATGAATCCGAAAATGATATGCTAGAGCTGGTAAAAGTTCATGATTATGGTCCTTTATGAACTCGTGAATTATCCATTTTCCATCTGACCTCCGCTTCACGTGCATGCTGGCTTTGCAGTCCGTCTTTTTCACGCTTGGACGCCGACTACTACCACTGTCTGATTCCGGTGTGACACCATATCTAGAACATGCAAATTTAGCATCAATAAATTCCTTTGACTTCTTGGACCTTCGGCTGTTTTTTATTGAAGTGGTGAATCCCATAGATTTGGCATATTCTTGATAAAATGAGTAGGCTGTTTCGTGTGATTCAAACTCAATGCCATTACAAGGTTCAAAGTCTGTATCCCCTTCAAAGGTCATGGTATCTCTTTTGCAAGAACTAACAAGCCCTCCATCTCTGTTATGCACTGCATCCACGGCATCTACCATCTTTGCATTGTCTTCAGAATTCACCACAATTTCAACTGGGTTTTGATTTTTATCCATCCTAATCAAGATCAAGTCAAAAAGAGAGTAGTTTACTATCTATTTTCATAGGAGATCTCCATCTAAATCTCAATAAAACAGGACTTCATAGAACAAAAATCTTATATATTTCTACACTAAGGGAGAAAAAATAAACCAAAAATACTCATAAAGGAAGTAAACCAAAAGAAAATAGAAAAAAAAAACTACAAAACAACAGAAGCTAAACAAAAAATATGTCAGACAAAATGTTAGAGAATAAATCAGTTTGGGTTGAGGTTGAGCCTAAATTCATAACATCTTTCTATAACAGTAGCTGATAGTATGATACCAAAGGATGCATAATCTAACATAAATAAAGCGCGCCCAAAAAACAAGTAGAAGATAAATAAAATACTTGGTTTGATCAGAATTTTCACAAATGTCCATCAAGATCATGATGTTAAGAACAATGATACACATAATGAAAAACTTTATCATAAATGTACGTAGTGTAAACATATCAAGACTCTGTAAAACTTAAATAACTGTTTTTTTTTTTTTTTTTTTATCTCCGTTGTTTCATCTTGTCTAACTTTTTTTTTTCTTTAGTTTGATCTTTCATGAACAAACAAATGAATCAATGAATAATGTTACACCAATTTGCCAATATCATAAAAACATTAATGGAATTCTTTTCCATTAATTCCCAACATTTTCAGCTAAATTATCTTAGCAGACAGCATATAAAACAGATTCAACCAAATCGTGATCAATATTTCACCTTCTACATTTTCTTTTCAGCTCCAAAAAAAAAAACCTCTCAATCAAAATTACAAACTTAAAAACAACAAAGCATCATAAAAATACTGTTCTTCTCTTTTCTTTTCCCGCGATTTTCAGCATCAGAAAAGAAAAAAAGAAGTGAAAAACTTTCAGAGACAGACCTTAATTGAGGAATTGGAGGAGGAATCGGACAGCAGAGAAGCTGAAAGAGAAGCGCCGGGGGCGAGTGATGCAAAAGTGCGAGTGGGGAAAATTAGGGTTTAATGTTCACTCGCTGTGTGCTTGTATTTTTGTTTACCCACTCGCCAAAGGAAACCCAAACAGGACGGGGGATCTGGGGAGTAAGGAGTTTGCTGGAAAGGGCTTAATTTCCACTCGCTTATAATCACTCGCTTAAGTCCTCGTCTCTCTTGTGAAGCCGCCTCCGCGCGTCGTCGATCGTGTATGGTAAAAAAAAGTCGTCCGATAATTATTTGGGGGGTTGCTCGTTTTTTTGGCGTTTCGATCTCTGAGGGCTCAGAGCCACACGCGTGGGTACGTACGTGGCTGCCACATGTGTGGCGCGTGTACATCAAGAGGCATTAGAAATTAATTTTGGCGCGCTGCTTTTTAATTTGAATTTTTTTTCAGAAATTTTAATTTGAAATTAGTTCCTTTTTTTTGTCTTTATTTTTAATAATAATAATGATAAGTGGAATTCTGGTCTACGGTATACCCAAAAAAATAATAAATTCTACCATTTTCTAAAGGTTATGCTAAATTGTTATAATTGTTAAATTGTAGCATTACCATTAATGGTTGTCTATTATTATCAGTGGGACATTATTAAATTCTATTACAATATTCTTCGACATTTTTTTTAACCCATTCAAGGATATGGTTGAAATTACATTTTATGGTTCCAATTAAAATTGTGAAGTGTTTATTCTCATAAAATTTAAACCGAAATTTAATTGGAATTACAAAAAGTAATCCCAACGATATTCTTAAATAGTTAGTAATAAATTAATCAAGAGAGATGTAGGCATAAAGTACCACCATTCTGAGGAGTTTTTTTTTTTTATTTAAAAAGATATCTTATTATGAAAAGGATTAACCATGGATGCATGGATATGGCTCTCTCTCTGTAAGCATATCTTCTACATGATAGTCCAAATGTCATTGCATCATTTAATAAGGTTTCAATGGTGTTACAGTATGGAACCCCAAAAATTCTTTTGGTTCCTCTATTTCCCATTGTATACCAAATATTTCCTTTTGGTTCCTCAACTTTAAATCCCGTGCGTAAAGAGGTCATAAAAAACACACTTCAAAAAAGTTATCAAAGTTGCAAATGTTACTGTTTTGACTTGAATCCTTTTAATTACCATGTTTCAGAAGATTTTAAGGAAACGAAAAAACAAGAGAACAGAATGAACTAACTGGAGTCGAACCGATTTCTGCTGGCTCTTGCGGGCATCAGAAGCCGCATATGAATCCATGGTGATCGGAGTTGGACATGAACTTAATTTTTTCTGATTTGAGCTAATCCTAATTAAGCTAAACAATCAGAGATACAATACAACACCCTTTACAAAAGATAGGAAAACCTAATTAATCTGTTTTGGATTCTAAATGAGATTTTGCATAAAAGAAATAGACTGGAAAAGATGAGACATCCGCCTACTCTACATTATTTTACAGATACCAATAGAGCAAGTTTCCTTTAGAGTGATCCTTCCATTCTAGGCATGACAAACTCCTTTCTAAAGAGAAATTAGCTTCAACTGATTGTCTCTCCACCTACACATTGATTCATCCATGTCTTGGTGCATCGTCGTGCAGAGATGCCGTTCTCACATTGGGATCATCCTGCCATAGAAAATGAAGTCGTATTGTGAGAAAGTACTGCTGCCGGTACAAACTAATTCTAAGAAGCTACAAAATATCACATCTAACTAACAAACCCGAATACTGTAAGTGAAACCAGCTGGCGCTCGGAAAAAATCCATTTGTCCCTGCAAGCACGATCCAACAATATGTTAGATGCCACCAACTAGGACAGCCTCAAAATTTAAAATAGCGTTACAGAATACCATACCAGCCCATGTATGCTTTGCTGAGCACTGTAATACCCATCATGGCTTGAAGCTATTGAGTTTAACTGTCCCTAAAATGATTCAAACCAAAATATTAAAATCACATGTCTCGTAATCGTTATGCTATTTTTTTTTTTTTTTTCCTTTTGTAATCACCATGCTTCTTTGTACATAAATATAATCATAAAAGATGACTCACAAGCCCCTGAATGGTTTGTTGACTGCCATAATAATTATCCCGTGTTGGTGCCATCAAGTTCAACTGTATCTTGCAAGGAAAAGGGGTAAGATTACTTATCAGGCTTTTCGGTGGAAATAAAGCATGCTGTTATATGCATATTCATTCAACTAATGACCATACCATTCCTGGAACGCTCGGTTGTGCACTATAATAGCCATCAAGGGTTACAGCTCTAGAGTTTAACTTGTCCTGCAAAAGAGATTCCAATTACAAAATAGCATTCCCAATTGTAATACTAATTGAAATGCACATCATCTACAAAACGACTATTTCATAACAAAGGCCAAGTATTCAGAAAGTAGGACAAACCATTTGTTGCAAGCTGTCTTGTGTTCCAGCGGTAATAACGTCCGGCTCAAAACTCACCTGCAAATAAAGGATGTCGTTATGAACAGCTAACAAGAATATAATATATTTTCCCCAAAATTGAAAACAAAAATATATCATGAGTTAGCCTGCTAACCTTTCTTTTCTTAGCTGGGGTCTTTTTTTTAGCTGTCTTGCCAATACTTTTGCTTTGGGTATCCTCTTCAATGCATAGTAAGCCATGAGTGGCTGATGTACCGGCTTCTGCAAGACTTCTAGTAGAATTATTCACATTCATGCAATTTCCAAAAGCATCATCTAGTGCACGGCGAACAAGACTATAACTCTCTTGTGACAGAGATCCTTCTTCACTCAATTTCATCGCCCGTTGACATAAATCATTGTACCGCTGCACCCTAGATTGTACTTGGTCAGATTCTTCTCCTGTCAAATGCCTGTTCTTTGCATCTTTTGTCCACCGTTTTAAAATATATTGGGCTGGGATGGTAGACATGCCACAAATTTGGAGAACAATCAGAGCATGCCTACAAAGATAACCTTTGTATTCAAATAACCGGCACAAACAAGAAACTTCCGACTTCATCTCATTCCATGAAACAATAAAGTCTTGATTCTTTTCAAAATCTTGAACTCGGAATACAACGATCATCTCATCCTGTCTTTCCTTCTTAGGATGACAAGCAACCGCACCCACAACCTCCACTTGAAATCTCTTGAACACAGCATTTGTATATACCCCAGCGACACCTTTCTCGAAAGGGGAAGGAGATCTTAATGTGGGCTGCTTGTTCCACGTATCAGAATCTGCCTTGGCTTCCTCTTCATACCTGTCTTGTAAAATTGTTTCATATTGTTTTAGAAACTCCTGAGCAGTGGTCTTCTTGTGCACATACTTGTCAAAGTAGTAGTTTACACTCTCAGACCGTTGTACAGTAGACATTCCAGCCAAAACAGCATCCGTCATGAATGTTGGAACCCATTGTTTTCTATCTTCATACAATGAATGAACCCATTCATCATCTTTGAGTTCAAATTTATCAAGAATTTTCCACCACCTCTTTTCAAATTCTTCAACTGTCCACGATCTGTAAATGCACTTTTCAAATTTTGCCATGAAATTTTCGTGCCGTTTAATTACATGACCAAGATTTTCAGTAACCTTCCCCAATATGTGCCATAAACAAAAGCAATGTTGAATGCTAGGAAAAACCTGTGAAATGACTGATTTCATCACTCTGTCATGGTCACTTATTATTACCTTCGGTGCTTCACCACCCATTGCATTCAGCCATGTCTGCATCAACCAAGAGTATGTCAATGCGCTTTCATCTGATAACAAAGCACATCCAAGCAACACGAATTGATAATGTTGATTCACTCCAATAAACAAAGCAAGAGGCATCTTATATTTATTTCTAATATAGGTAGTATCGAAGGACACTACATCACTGAAATTGGTGTAGTCATGCCTGCTTTTGGCGTCAACCCAGAACAAATTTTTGAGGCGTTGATCTTCCCCCAAATCTATTGCATAGAAGAAGTTAGCATTCACATTCTGCATCTGTGTGAAAAAATCAAGCAAAATCTTCAAATCTCCTGCCTCTAATGCCAAATTTCGACCTTTATCAAAAGGATTTTTGGAGTCGTTTTTCAGACCAACCACATTCTTGTATTCAGCAAATTGCCTAGCCATGGCAGCATACATCTTTCTTGTCTGTTCACTAACAGCTTGTGCTGGTAACAGTTCGTGGTTATGCTCCTTGACAAAATTATGTATAACCCATTTCCCATCTGGCCTCCTCTTCACATGCATGCTAGCTTTACAGTCTGTCTTTGAACAAGATCGTCGACCGGTTGCATTTTCTGGGTCTTGTTTGGTTTGCCTGGAGCGTGGTCTATTAAAGGATTTGTCGTACTCACGCTTGGTCCCATATCTGGAACAGGCAAACTTTGCATCAATGAATTCTCTTGATGTCTTTGACCTCCGGCTGTTTTGGATTGCAGTGTTGAACCCCATAGACCGAGCATACTCTTGATAAAAAGAATAAGCCTCCCCATGTGATTCAAATTCCATACCGGATAGCGGTTCAAGATTTGTATCTTCTTTAAAGACTACTGCATTGGTCGTGGGAGAATTCAAATTCCCGCCATCTTCAGCCCGCACTTCATCTCCCATCTCAACCATACTTCCAGTCATAATATCTCCATTATGCAGTTTCTCTTCAGCATCTAACATATTATCAATGGCGGTTGGTTCTTCACCATCTTTGTCATGCCCACCAGAAGGCAGCCTGAGATCTATGTCCATGATAAAAATAGTTTACCTCGAGGTAGTGATTTAAAGGATACCTGAAAGTGGACAGACAATCAACGTAAGAAATTGTAGAACTTAAAAAGGGGGGAAAATCAGACAATGTCACCCCACCAAAAGAAGCATTGATCTCTCCTGAGTCTCTTCTCAAAATAATAACAGCAAGACATTGATTCTTCTCAGCTATCTTATGCAGCCAGATAACAAATATCGAGAAGAAACTAATTATACCATAAGCAAGCCAAATAATGTAGACAGTCTGTAACCATATTGCCGTATTGACACTGCAACTCCTAATATACAGGATTACAGTTTATTTAACAAAAGGTTGAAATATACTTCTTGATACTTTGACAAATCAGATATCTGGGATAGGACCACCAAGAACTGTGTATATCCATGCAAAAGGTACATCCCAAAAGTCCCATAGTAAAACCAGTTGCCAATGACCAAGTCAGCAGAAATTATTCCACGCCAATAATAAATGGCAATGGAATTTCCCCTCTTTTCATTCATCTTCTTATTAAGTGATGTCAAGAAGTTAAATGGGAATTAAACCTAATGATTTGGCTATAAGATATAAATGAAAAATTAGAAATTCCCTATTTATTAATCCAAGTGAACACATGATGCACTAAATAAATTTTCCCAGTGAAAAATAGTTTCATTTAAAAATATTTCCTACAACACAAAGACAATAATAGCTATAAAAAGAGGACCTCTCACACTCTGCACTTCATTTATGATTAAGCATGCATTATCCACAACATAACCCAACTTCTGTCCTTTCTTTATTTTCTTCTTTCGTACCTTAAACTCAGCTTGTGGAATCAAACTAGGAATAAAAGGCAAAGCATAAAAAACAATCAACCTTCCGCAGTTCAAGTGGGAAAATTCTTGATCTTTGTCGTAAATACTTTTGCTTAATGTATAACTTTATCAATTGCTGACCTAAGCTATATGAAGCCTTAATCATGAACTTACAAGCAATAAATAAATAAATAAACAAAGAAATCAGAAATATCAAACATGTGGAGGGGGGGGTAAGGGGAAAGAGTGTATTTTCCATTTAATAATTTTCATGTATTTCACTTGTTCTCAAGTTCAAGCAAAAATTCTTAAACTTCTGTCATATATACTTTTGCTTAACATTGAACTTTTTCCATTGACTGACCTAAGCTATATATGCAGCCTTAATCATGAACTTACATGCAAATAAATTTGCAGCAATAACGAGCATGTGGACATTAGAAAAAAAAAATGTACTTTCCATTTGATAATGCACCTCCTTTTTATTTTCTTCACTTGGGCTCTTAGTTTTTCCCATATTTGTGATCCTTTTTTTTTTTTTTTTGCATGTGGACTTCCTGTCCTTTTTACTTTGTACTTCAATGGTCATTTTGCCTTAATGAAGTTTGTTTTCTTCTTCCCCAAAAAAAAAAGTCTAAGGTCTATTCCAAATTATCTTCTTTACTAAAAGCAGCAGTATATGTCACTGTCAATGTGCATTTCATCTTTGGGTCTTCTCACCATAGTAAAGTATCAACACCACAGAACAAGTGAAGCTTTCAGAAACCTAAATAGCATATCTGGATTTCCTTTTGCACTAAATTTTTAGGTCGCAAAGGTTCAAAACATTCCTCTGCTGTATAACCACACAATCCGACACTCATATACAACAAAAATGCGGAGATAAATTCACCAACAATTCATGATTTGGTATCGAAATCGGCTTCATTATCCAAAACATTGGCTGATCCTTATGCTTGCACCTCAAACAAAATCTTCAATCAGACAAATAAAATAAAAAGGAAAACATTTAATAAATATCTAATATTAACACAGGAATTCGTGTCAACAAGCATAAAGACATTGAACTTTGAGAATGTATGCAACACCAACAATGCTACAGAATCCCCAAGCATTCATATTCAATAACAAGGTTAAAATTCACAATATAAGTATGGTTTTCATCTTCCATATCTTTATATTATATGACATGGAAATTTTGCAACTTTAGTTAAAAAAAAATCACACAAATAGTGCATTAATGCACAAGTCTACTTGAATTAGCAAAGTTGAGCTCAACCCAGTTCACTAACTTAGGTAATAAACAAAAACATAAAGATTCTATATGAAATTAAATGCAAGCCATTTACATACATAAACACTTCAAAATACATATATAGATATGTACGTACAAATAAATAAATACACATCAAAACACCACATTTCTATCCACTTTCCAAGTTATGTAACACCCATAACCTTAACTTAAAACAAAAACGGTAATCATAATATGAAAAATAATCACTCATAAGCTTCATGTTTTTTCTGTCTTATTTAAATTATGCAAAATCAACCAAAACTCTCAATACACCAACAATCACGAGTTCACGCCGCGAAAATCACTACGCGCAAAGAACAAGAAAAGGAAACAGAAACAGAAACAGGAAAAAAAAATCCGTTTCATTTTATCGGGAAAAAAACAGAAGGAAACGCAGAAATTTGGGGATAGAGAGAGTACCGGAGGGTGGAGATGGGGCTTTCGATCTGAGACGCACTGAGAGAAGATCTCCCACGCGAGGGGGACAAGCGAGTGGGCCGTACGGATCTCTTCTTCTTTCGTTCCTTTTTTTTTTTTTTCTTTTCCCCAATCTCGGTTTAGGGTTTCGAAAAACTTGTCTTCTCAATCTGACTCTCGCCTCCGAGCGTCGCTCTCTCTCGCCTTTTTCCTATTTGCTTTCGCTTTATCCGCAGTGGCAAACACGCGCGGGGCCCGTGGATCCACGACCAGGGGTGTTTGTGTAAATTCGTAGAGGGGTAGACTGAGCTGGCACTGGAAAGTGATGTTTGGTAATGGGAACAGGGAAGGTGCGTGTAGCCCCAGGCTGGCGGCCAGGCAAAGCGTCAACTCTTTCGGTCCTGGCCTCCACTGGCTCAATTATTGCCTTATTTTTAATTTGTGTTGCCTTTACCTAATTTGGGATTAGTTTTTTTCCCTTTTTTTTTTTTTTTTTGGGGAAATTTGGGATTAGCTTTGACGCTAATAATTTCTCATTTCCACATTAATGTTGATAATTAAATCGCTTGCCCTTCAATTCTTTTCATTACATTAAAGCAAATACCATGGATAGTTTTTTAATTCTTTTCTCTTTTCAAATTTAGGTGTTTGAAAAGCTGGTAGAACCGTTAATTATAAACACTTTTATTGTAATATATGAGAGCTTTATACTGTAGCAATTTTTTTTATTGTTACTGTATCATGTAAGAGCTTTACACTATTCATAACTACTATTCCCACCACTCATCCAAACAGCCTATTAGTACTTCGTAGATAATTTTATCTCACAAACAATCTATAAATTAAAAAAAATGTCTCATAAATGATCTTTATGTTAAATTTAGATCGAAATAGTTAATTTTGTCGCATAAAATATCCTTGAATTGTCTTTTCTCTTCATAAATAATCCTTATATCAAAATTTGTTATATATTTAATCATAAACAAAAATGAATTATTTTTTTAAATAAATATATAGTAAAGATTAAACAAGTGAAAATGTATTCAAGTGTATAGTCTGTAAACTTTAAAAAAAAAAAAAGTGATTTTATTTTGACCAATTAAATTTATGAATGACCCAAAGTAAGAATATTATTTGTTTATATTTTATTATAGTACATGAAACAATATTACAGAATAATCGTGCAATACAATTGGTGTATTGTTAATTGGGGTATGCTTTTAATTGCTTTTACTCCTTTTTAGAGAATTTTCGTTCCTTAATTTTGGTACTAAAAGATTTCAAAACAAATGGGTAAGATAGACGCGATGGGGTTTCAAGGTTTCATTTTGTTTTAACAAGTTTTTTGAATTAAACTTGTTTGTAATTTTGTTTTTTCTCAACTTAAATAAAAAATTAAAGTGACAAATTAGTAAGACTATAATTAAGCTAAACAGGTATAATAAGAAAGATATTTATGAAAGTATAGATTTTAAAATTTATTAATTTATTATTATGACTACATATAATAACAATTTTGGGACATTTATTAATATGGTGGGATAAAATATGCTCACTCCAATAATTATCAAAGTTACACATTTGAATAAATAGATAAAAAAAAAAAAAAAAGCATCACATATGTTAGCAAATGAACTAACTTTGATTTTTTTTTTTTTTTAAGTTTGCGGACTACGCATTGTTGGGGTACGATTTGGTCAGGCCCAAATCGTTTAAAAGACCCAAAGCGAAAAGTTTAAGTTACAATCAGAACGAATCGAACTCAGCAAAAGTGCTCGATTTGAGTCTGGAGTGTTCGATTTAAAGCAATCTACCATGAGGAATATTATTTGTTCGGTACTTGTTTAGGTTGAGGCTTCGATCGAATTGATCGAATACAATTTGATTATAATTATATCTTTTATCTATGCATTCATTGTCATTGCAAATTTACTCAAGTATTGGTTCGACAGGATCGATATGGACAACCTGACATTTGCAGGAAGAAGCACGTCCAGTCACGAACTGAAACGTGGGAAAAGCCTGATTCTTACCACCAATAACAAATTAACACGTGCCCTACTACTGTGTGCATTATCACCCTTATGCTTTCTGTCAGTTTAAGGCTACAATCTCTCACCACCTTCAATATAAAGGAGATAGCGACTTCATGAAAGAGACATAGAAGAAGCTCTACAGAAACTCTGTAAAAATAGTACCAGACTTTTTTACTAAATACCCTCTTTGAAACGACTTGTAATTTGTATTTACTTCTTAATTATAGTGAAGAACAGTAGATGTAGTTCTTTCATAGAGTAAACCACTCTAAAATTCGCGTGTGATATATTTTACTTGTGAGCAGTTTTCAATTTCTTTCAACTTATTATTTACTAACAATCTTAGTTCCTAACATGAGTCTATAGAGTTGAAATTGATCCTAATAACGGTAATATGAGGGTCCAAATTTTCGAGTAATAAACTTTTAATTAATCTAATATCTTTGTATTAAATTATAGATCCAACGTCTACACACATCTAATACAAGTTCACATATTTAATGTTTTCTATATATTTATCTAATAAAATAACTAACTTTGGCTTCTTTTTTTTTTTTTTTTTTTTTGCTTAGGAACTAAATATTGTACAACTTAGAACGTATAAGGACTATTCATAGAGAGAAAATATGGTTTAAGAACCATTTATGAGACAAAGTTAACTATTTCTATCTATAAGTTAACAAGGGGACTATTCAAAGATACTTTTGAGTTGAAGGACTACCTTCTACAACATGATACATGAGCACTCTATTTTCAATTATTTTAATACAA
Organism: Artocarpus heterophyllus; assembly: GCA_025403435.1. NCBI lineage: Eukaryota > Viridiplantae > Streptophyta > Magnoliopsida > Rosales > Moraceae > Artocarpus > Artocarpus heterophyllus. The sequence continues at coordinate 16,125,305 of CM046347.1, read as the reverse complement.
GGTGATAATTTCTACCCGTTTGGTTCAATGTTTAAAAAAATAAATAAAATTTTCATAAAAGAAAACATTATTGCAAAATTTTGAATTATGAATTCAAACAGCAAAAAACAAATGGGCTCATTGGATTATTAGAGTAAGCCTCACACTGGTAGTACACTTTTATGATCATTACATCCTCTGAAAATCACATCATAGTTAAAATTAAAAATTATATAGAGTAAACAGTTTGGAATACAAATTTGATGATTGAAAAACAATACTCTACTTATAGTACAATATTTTTTTAAATCCTATAGTTGAATTTTATAAGCAAATATTACAATTATATATTTTTAGGGTTATCAAGATCAATATAATATATATCGTTATAGGTCTATTACTCCATCTTGAGGTTGAGGTTTTAAGGTTTATAACTGATGACTCACTATAATGAACAAAATGTCGAAATCTAATGTAAATTTTTTTTTTTTAATTGGGATGTGATCATTCCACCTTGAGGTTTTAGAGTTTGAATATTATATCCTCAAGTTATATATATACACACACACACATATATATATGATTGATTTCAAAAATTGTCCCTTGGTTATAACTCTTGTAATACTGTGTTCCAATATTCAAAACATTTTGGTTATGGCTCCACCACAAGTGCTAATAACTAATCAAATATAATAAATGTTTAACAAAAAAAAATACTAATTCAATCAATGATTGTTCCTGATTGGTTTTCTCATGCCCTAAAATATTACATAATAATTTTATCATGAGGTTATTGAATATGTCTTTTTTAATATACACAAATAATATATCATTCATTCACTAACTTTCCATTCTTTTCTTCTTCTTTTTTTGTCGACAAGAGAAAAAAAAAAAGAAAAATCTTGTAACAAATAATTTTAGCAATTCTAACTATGTTGGCGGTTGGCACCTAACCTCCATTCAATTATGCACTTGATTATTCGCAATTTTCATATTGAATGCATACTTTATTCATAATACTATTAGCAATAAATATAATTCTTCAATATAATGATAAACTAAAATAAAAAATAAAGTGTTATAAACATATAACAATCATGTCTAATTTGATTATTTTGATAAAGTGATGTATTTTTTTCTATTTGAAATCATTGCGATACATAATTTTACGCTCTATCCTATATACTATCGTGTATGCTATTCTTCTTAAAAGGGGATTTCTACTCTAGTGAAAAAAAAATAACAAAATAAAAGGGAAAAACACAAATAGATTAACTTTAATAAATAATCCATACTAGTATTGAAAGGAAAGATCTTTAAGAACTTAGAGACATTATCTAGCTTCGACTCAATAATTATTTTTAATTATGTGTAATAACATAAATTTTTTAGGAGGAGCTATCTACATATTTGGGTGTGTGTGTAGTGGGGGGGTTGTGCTTGGGGTGCTCTTTCTAGCCCTTGAGTGGCTTCGTCTATACTTATAGAGTTGGTAATCAATCTACCACTTTTGTGTACGTTTAAATCTAATTTATACATTAAAGTCATGTAGGTGAATAATTTGACTTTGAAAGTGGCACCCGACTACCTTACATCAAGCATGTTCGTGCCTAGCATGCTCAGCTATGTCTCATATCATATCATGCTTGATTTAACATGCATAATGCTTAAAAGTTAAATCCAACATGGTTCATAATTAACGCATCGTGTTGTGTCATGTGGTAGCCCAATAACGACTATACAAGAGGAAATGAATATGGCTTTAAAAAAAATCAACATTTTTACAATCATTGGAGAAGTTTACCACAAAAAACACAAATTTAATAATTAATATTTCGGTAAGTATAACTCATAGCTTGCAAATAAATAAACAACACAAAAATTAATAAATATATATACACATATCTATCAAGTTTATTATGTATCTTTTAAATGCTTATTCTATCCTAAAATATCATGAATATGTTTTGCAAATTTTTGTTTTTTAATATTTTTCTCCGATATTTTCATTGATATCAATATTTCATTAAATTTCTATAAAATTAGAGTGTTGATATTTCTATTAATACTAATATTTTGATTATTAGCTGGAAGGTTGATGTCGCCACTCTATTGCTTGATTACAACGAAACACAATAAAATGGTATTCTTAAAAAATTGGGAGCATATTGTATGTACACAACTTGTAATTAAGCGGTATTTTTTCAAGGGCATAAATTAACTCAAAAATTTGAATCAAAATAAAAAATTGAAACTAATACTTTTAAACTTTTTATCTTTCTCTTTTGCCTCTTCATTTATCTAGTTGCGTCTTTCTCTTTCTTCTTCCAAATAATTCACTTTTAAAAATTTAAGCCTACTTAAGAAATGAACTTATATGATAGTGTAGTTATTTATGCTTTATTTATTTTAAGTTCAAATATTAATAGACTTAAAAATGACTTTATATTAATCAAAGTATGAACATATTAAAAAGTTAAAAAAATATGAACGATGAACATATTAAAAAGGTAGAATATGAGGGATTTTAATTTTTATACAAAACAACAACTATTAATAATTAATGGAGAAAATTAAAAGAGAAATTCTAGGATTCTTTTTAGGTAAAAAAAAAATGATTGAGCTACTTGGGTTAAGGTGATAGCTGTCGTTGGGCTCTCCATGTGATTCCTTACTGTTGCAACTAAATGCGATGATACAATATTTTTGAAAAATGCTTATTCAATGCTTATTAATCAATGAGATTGAAGTGATATGTTTTGTCCTCCAACATAACAATTGTAATATAAAATAAATATTTTTCACTCTGAGTGTCTATAATCTTACTATATATAAAAGTGTGAAAGTGCAAATCCATATAGCTTTGACGTGTGGCATTTCAAAAAATGTTATTTCTTATCTTCCTTTCTTTTTAATTTTTATTTTTAGGATGTTTGATGTTAGACTAGGTGCCTAAGGGTTAAATAATGTAATATTTTTTGGAGACGTTTAATCAATAAAGAGTTAAATATTTATTTCATATATTAAATATGTCCTTTTTATGTTCATTTATATTGAGTGTATGATAACCACACAAAAGTATGAGACTGTGCTTTTAAACTTTTTAGATCGTACATATAATAGACAGATTACACAAAGACATGAATCTTAAGGTAATAGTGTAAATATATAAGGTCTGCAATTGAGGAAATAACGTTGGACGTTTTATTTATGTTAAGATTATTATGTTGTCTATCTTCCTAACGGGAGATGACTAATCTTGATTATCGAAGTTGGACTCTACGAGTAGAAACATTGATGTATTGTTATTGGTAACGATATATTGGATTGGGACTAAAATTGAATTGATTTAATTAATAATTCTATTTGTTTAAATGAATTCACTTTAGACAATTATATGTGTTGCATCTTAATCCTAGAATGAATCAATGAGTCCGTATTCTTGACTTGTGTCTTCTGACGTACCAAAGGGTGACATTCTGAATTATATTTAGGTATGCATACTGATACGTTAGAGACATGACTTTTGATTAACGCAGACACGTTATTCATAAATATAGAATCTATAGCTCTTTTGTAAAGCTAATGATATTCTCTTATAAGCATTATTCTATAATTGAAAAACTGAAGCGCTCAACCGTTTAGATACATTTGCGTAACCAAATGGTATACTATTTATATTGGTTATAAATAGTAAGTATTTCAATAGTGTTATAATAGAACATAAGATAAATATAATCGAGGAGATAAAACAGAATTTATCTTTAAGCTGATTATGAATATCCTAGGGGGATGTTACACATTATGATATGTCATATACATTTAACCTATTGGAGTTTTGTAAGATATATATAGTTTAAGAATGCAACTCTAAGCTTTTAGTAGAATAGCTTTAGAGTTGATAATTATAAAATATATATGTCAGCGATATGTTACTTTATAATTATAAGAACTTGATCTATTTATGTAAATCGGGTTCTCTTTGCTAACTCATATATTTTCCTGTAATGATAAAGCGTATTTTTCGATATATTGGTAACTTATGTTAATTCTTAATATTGGCTTAAATTCAGTTGATTGGATTTAATAATTCATATTAGTTTATTGGTTGGATTAATTTTGAGAATTAATTCAAAATAGATATGTTGAATTATTTGAAAAATATTTTATTTGAATATGGGATTACCTATCTATGATTATTTTAATCAGATAAATCTGTATTGGGTTATTTGAATTAAAACTAAGGCTCTGTGAAAGGTTCTTGGATCAAATAAAAGAGGTAAAAGCTAATCGGGTCAAAACCAGTGAACCGATTGGTCAAATGGCTTACCTAGAGCCTTGAAAACTTGTCACCAGGTTAACCTTCATAGGGCGATCAACCCCACTACACTAGAGGCGGTTGACCACCCTTGCCAAATCAGCAAAATGCGTAAAATTCTAATTTAAATTTTTGAGACCAAATCTGATAAGAATAGATGCCCAATGACTCTATAAATAAGAAACATGTTCCTATGTTTTTATATCATTATTAACATCAAAGGAGGTCGCTTGAGAGGTATTAGAGAGAGATTTTCTAATAAAGAGAAATTCTACTACTTTAAGAGATTATTATTCAACACCTAGAACAATAATTCTACTTTTTCTTTAGTGATTGTGGGGAGAGTTACCAAGGGAAAATTGAACGACGTGTGCCCACTCGCACTCCTATCTTAAAAAGGAGAATAACGAAGAAAAATAGTTGGCTGAAGCTCTTTCAGACGCGATTCTCGGTAACAGTTTTATCAAACGATTTTCTATCAAAAGTGTAGTTCCAATTCCAAGAGGTATGTAAGATCTATTGTCGATTTATCATATATAGTATGTCTAACTCGTTTATAGAAAAGTGTTTATTCAAAAGTTTCTAAATCCGCTACGTACTCCTTTTCCAACAATTGTTACAATGTTTTTAAGGAGTTTGTGATCAGTGTATGTACATAACTTAAATGATGTTAATCTTTCCTATGCTTGAATTAAATTTTAAGAGAGTTGCCACTCCAGGGTTTCTATATTATTATATGTTGTCATGAGATTATATTGTGAATATTAATTAATTAATTATAATTAAATTTTTGGTTTAATTATTATTTTAATTAATTTTTTTTCGGTTATGGTTCCTTAGAGATTAGAATGTATATTTAGGTTTTTTATATAATTAGATGGTGATATCACCGTCCAGGGTTTGTTATTTTATTTTCTAGAAATTTTGTAAGCCAGAAATAGTATAGATCTTGTTTGTAAATTTCTATTAAAATATTAAAGACGGATCTTGAAAATAGACATGATTACTGGTTTATCTATTTTCTGTGTTTATAAATTTTTCGTAAGTTTTTTTTTTTAAATTGTTATTAAAATTAAAAACTACAAAATGATTGGGAAAAATGTTCTTTCTAGCTAGGACTATGAAACAATGGTCGACCACACTATACAGTGGGAAGTCTACCGGCCATGAGTAAAAAGTCATTTCATTAGGTAGAGTCGGTTGACTGGCCTTGTGTAGGGTGGTCAACCGCCAGACGACAAACAACTATTATTTGATTATTTTGAGATGTTTTTATTTTTATGAGACAATTTTTAGAAAAACAAACGAAATCTTATGGTAACCAGAGAATAGGATTTTGATCTATACAATATTAAAATTGAAGACGGACGTCGCATGAAGAAGGATACAATGAGAAGAAACAATATAAAGAATCAATAAATGTTTTGATTAAAAGCTTTGTAATTTTTATTTTCTTTTTTTCTAGGATGAAATCATAATATTACAGTTATTTATTATATTGCTTATAGCTTTGCTTATTTCATTGCTTTGTTACTTTATAATATTAACTGCAATGTATGTTGATAACATGTCATGTATTTGAATTAAAATTGTTCGTGCATGTTAACATGAAACCTTGTTTTCTAAAATATTGAATGGAAAAAGATTTTCGAACAGAAGACCTAAGGCCTCCATTGTTGGTACATAGGTAACACATGATGATTCTAACCCCTAGAAAGGGATGTATCATATACTGAGTTAGATCTCTAAAAGGATAATTTACTTAAGCATGTTTTATCGTTGTTCACCCCTACGTGACAATTATAAACCATGGATAAAGTAGTTGAAACGATGGTTAAATACATAAATTAATTTTATTATTAATCTCCCCTAGGAGTTATGTTAATAAAATTAATAGTCAAAGAAAGTGATTATTTATATATGCTCGATCAGATTGGTCTTAGATGGTATATACTAATGAAATGGGATCCGTGTTTCTAATTAAATTTGACAAGTCTCCCCTAAGCGGTTTGTTGAATTTGAGTCAGGAATTATCATAGTGAGGTTGTAACTTTTTCAAGGTTTTGTGCTTGTATGTTTGTTTTTTCTTACTAAAATATTATCATATGTTTGTTTATGTTTGATATATGAATATTTATTGTAGAATAAAATGTCGATAAATGCATTATCATTGATACTTGACAAAAAAACTTTAACTGGTAAAAAGTATAAAGATTAGAAATGCAACCTGAACATTGTCATATCCTTTGAGAAATTAAAATTCATCCTAACCACACCATGTCCTCCCGCACCTATCGGTGAATCCACTAATAAACAAATCCAAGCGTGTGATCACTAAAGGAATACTAATGAATAGGCCTACTGCTATACCATGACTAGAATGAATAACGTGCTACAGGTTTTGTAATGGCCCCTTATGGGCGCCACAGGAGACATTACTTTTACCATTAAACTTATTAATTATCGATAAGAAAATTGAAACAATCAACAATACTTAGAGAAATATCCCAGGAAATACATACATATATTTTTTTCGATAAAGTAAAACTAAGAAACCAAAATCTAGAAACATAATTTTGTATTCAACAAAACATAAGTTTGAAAGAATATATCACAAGCAGATCTGAATCTCAAACAAATCAAAATGCAGAACCTAATATATCAAATTTTGTTTGAGTTTAAATTCCTTTCATGATATGACTCCGTTTCCAATGCAACACTCCTTCCACATATGCCCATCCTTGTCCTCCATCCTAGTCAACCTGCATCTTATCCTTATCTGCAACATGATATAAACTAAGTATAAGCTTAGTAAATACACATTCTTATCTCACAACATAAAACATTTCATAAAAATCATTACATAAAATCGTAATCATAATCATAGTAGTGTATGAGACACAAGTTTATATAAAACATATCTTTTCATTTAAACTTCCATATTAAAACATTATTCATTTTATCTATGGGGGCTCAAGCATTACACCATAAATATAAAAATAGTGTACAAGAGAAGTGAAGTAGCTAATCCCAAACCAAATGTACAAGTCCACCTTCGGGACATAATAAACGTAAACATAGAGTGTACAATGCTTAATTAAGTGATACATATATATAGATATACTTTTAACATATCTCGTCATTGAAACATTCGTTAAACTTTCTTGTTAAAACAAGAGTTTATAAGAGAAAACAACATGTAAAAACAAACTTAAAAATTATCGTAAAATATGTTCTCAAAACTTTTTTGTAAACTTTTATCATGTTGCAGGTAAGAATGTACTTACTTGTCTTGCTTGCTTACTAAACCTTAACTTAGGTGACATTACCGTGGTTCTCGGTATGCTTGCCTTTTGGAGTGTTCATGTCAATTATTCATATAACACATAAAATTAATATTCATCATATTACATTATTATATATCATTCTTACTAAAACAAAGCATCTTTGAGTCACAAATATGCACTTAAAGTCAAGAGACATAACGATAGAAAACTTGATTCTTAATCACTTAGGTAAATTAATCTCAAGTTACAAGCATGAATAAAGTGTAAGAATTATTCATAACATGGCTAATATATATAACTATCACTCAAAATTTTTCTCTTGAAAATATTAATCCAAAATACCTTTTTCTAATTTTTAAAACATTCAAGTAAATATGCTAATAATAAAAACTGTCTGGCCTTTAAGGATTCATAACCCTATATCTTTTAATTCATATATAATTAGAGCATGAAAATGTGCAAGAATAAAGCTAACATATATATATATATATATATATATAATATCCAGATTTTTCTTTAGCCATAAAAATTTCATTTGGTAATTAAAATAAATCATATATTCAATATCATAAAATCTACCAAAAAAGTCTAGACAATGAGCAGTCCTAATTAAAAGTTATGTATTAAATTATTTATGCAATAAAATAATTTATAAAATTACTACATATAGTAGACACATAAAATAATAACATATCCAAAATTGAGCTTCAAATAAATTTAGAGTAATTCAAAACATACGTTTGAATTTAGAGTTAATATTAACACCAAACATGCTGAACAACGAACATGTTTTATTCAAATATTTTTATAAAATCAAATATGTATGATTATATGATATGCTTAATATATAAATATAAGCTAACAAAATAATAAATCATGTAAAACACATTTAAAAATTTGATTTATCATCTCATGAATTACATAGACCATATTAGCTAGACATTTATAACTACTGAGTACTTGAGAATCAATGAATTTTATCTTAAAATATAATAAGGAAATAAAGCTAAAAATTTACAGACATTTAGTTAACATAGCTACAATGATTCATAATTTTTTATAGAATCAAAAGATGTTTTTTCCCTATAAAAAGGACTTTATAAAACACAAAGACAAATCTGCCAGCAAATAAAATTTTATGACCAATGTTTGATTGAAAGCTCATAACCCTAAAAATATTTTAAATGAAAATTTATAAAAAAAAAATCCCAGACATTTCTAACATATATATACATATCATATCCAATACGTTACCAGCCACCTTACTGACAAACTGAAAGCCTTAGAATTTTCTTATTACACTCCAACAACAAAACCTAATTTTCATGAAATTCATGATACATATGAACATAAATGCTTTCAACCATAAAGTAACACTATTATAATCAAAATAATAAACAAAATAATTTATTTTCCATACAAACATGTATGCATACACATTCACAACGTAAAGGAATATTTTTCCAACAAATTTTATTACAAAACAATATATATCAATCATAAAAATTCAAAACCATGAAAACCTTTAAACTATACCTTAAATTCTTATGTTTTCTTCAACAAATACAAAAAGTTGCACACAAAATCTCCAAAAAGAATTCCTTCTACTTTGGCTTGAAAGAAAATAAGAGTAATGAATTCTTGGTTTTGAGGATTAGAGTGATGATGGAGGCTTTCTTGGAGAGATTTCTGAGAGGGGGTGAGAGAGAGAGAACTTTCTTTGGTTGGAAATTAAAAGAATGAAGATTTTGATGGCTTAAAGGTATATTTATAGGTTTATGAGAGAGATGAGATTGGATAAGTATAGAAAATCCTAATCTAATTAGATTTCCCCCTTTTTAAATGAGTGTAATCCTAATCTAATTAGATTTCCTCCTTTTTTAAATGAGAATAATCCTAATCTAATTCAGTTCCTTCTTTTTTTCTTCTTTTCTTTTTTTCACGACAACTTTGTCCTTTTTCCTTCTTTTTGTTTCTTTTATACATAACATAGTTTATATATATATATATATATATATATATATAATAAGAATATAATATAATATAAATAATATTATATAATATATAATGTAATTTAATATTTTGTTATAATCGTATAGTATAATATGATTATATCTTTATATATATATATAATATAATATAATATAATATATAATACATAATTATTTTTACACAATGATAATATTTACTCCTATGACCCAAAAGAAATAACTTATACTTTATTTGTCTAGGCATTTTATATTATCTAACTTCTTAACGCTATAATAAAAAAATGCTACATATGTAATTATCATAACATCATTAATATTATAAAAATAAAAAAATATACAATAAAATTTATGTCATCATCAAAAATATAACTTTAGGTATATATAATCTTAGAGCATTATAAAGTATAAATTTAGGGCAAGTTGAAAACTCTTTGAAAAAAAAGCAATACTTTAAACTTATCATCATTTTTGACATGAACATCCCAAGCACATTGATCCTACATAGCTGTCATCTGCGATATTACTAAATAAAAAAATTAATTTACTTAACATAAATAATAATAGCACTTAAAATATCATATTCTAACGTTAACTTAACATAAGTTTCCGTATAAGAAAACAGCGGGCGTTACAGGTTCAACATGAAAATCATGAAACTACTAGGCAGATTATGGATAATCTTGAAGACATGTTTGGAGGCCAAGTCTTGACAAAGTAGCAAGGGGCTCTTCGGAAGCTTCTCAACTGCAAGCAAAAAACCGAGGAGATGTTGGTCATGGGCTACCTAGTTGAGGCTCAAACTCATAGAGCCGATATCAATGTCGAGTTGCAGATGACTATGGTTTTCAAGACTCTATCTAAGAAGTTCATCACGTTAGAGCTTTATACAATTTGAGCAATAGACATGATGTAACCTTAATTGAGTTAATAAAGCAGTTGCAGAAGTTTGAAAACTTTATCAAGGAAGCTTTGGCTGGGGGAAATGCAAACTTGGCAATCGTATTTGGTTCTAACACTAACAAAAAAAAGCAAAAGGCTAAGAATAGGAAATCTTTAATTTCCAATAGAAAAGGTCAACAACAATGTAGATTTGAATCTATGCCAGGTTCTGTCTAGGGTAGATTTGATTTTGATTGATTGGGATCATCCATTGACTGTAGTGATTTCTTGTAACAAGTCATTGATGGGCTCTGTTGAGGCTTGGCCTCAGCCTTCCGGGGAGCAGGATGGGTACCTGGGGGTTACCTAAGGCCTTCTTATCTAAGAGGTCACAGGTTCAACCCCTGGGGGATGCGCTCCCGCGGGAGGCAAATCCGCGTGGGGGCTCCCGACCTCCCATGGGAACTCAGCTAGGATGTAACTCGGCTGGGAAAAACTCGGGGTCGAGCCGGGCAGCTTCCCCGGCAATTCGTCAAGTGTGCCCCAGCTCGGATCCGTCCAGCTCGGGAGCCCCGGGGCATGGTCCGACCACCTCGGAAGGCTGAGGCCAAGTCTCAACAAGCTCTATTTTGGTTATTGAGCAGGTCTTTTCCCTTTGGGTCTCGATGCTATCATTGTCCCTATGATTCATTGATTTTTATTGGCGGATCTAGTCGTTGTTCAAAATCTTTTGTCCCTATAGCGGGCGACCTTATGCAACTTTTTTGTACTATGTTTAGTTGAATGAAATTTCTTTTTACTTAAAAAATATATGACTTCAAAGTTTTTATTATTCTAAAAGAAAAGTTTTGTTTTATTTTTATTTATTTCATTATTTTGGTTATTTTGATTCTTAAATATTTTCTTTCTTAGTTTTCATATTTTTAGATATAATAAAAGAGAGCATATAAAGCACTATTCCTTTTTTTGAGTTTTCATATTTTTAGATATTAGCCCAAATCGCACAGCTTTAGTGCTCCTTTTTTTTTTCTTTTCTCTTCTCTTTTTTTTAATTAATCTTTTCTTACCCTTTTAATTCCCTCTCCACCTTTGGATCATAATCTTTATTTGAATTTAACTTCACTATTGTAGTGCTTTATTTTTTGTCTTATATTTTACAAAAAAAAAAAAAAAACTATTTGTCTTCTACAAACAAGTGTCTTATTTTTCTCCTATCTTAATTTTTTTTTATATTTATCCTTCTTTTTCTTTGTCTCTCTTTTTTGGGCTTATTTTTTTCTTTTTTATTACTTCGATATTTTATCGTAGTCTCTATTAATAATTTTTTAACTCTATTTGTCTATCATTATTTCTTACATTTAATGCTGTAGTATTTTTTTAACTTTTTAGGTATTTCACCTTTCACCTTTCTTTTTTCTTTTTTCTTTTTTTTTAGCGTTTTACTTCTTTTTCTTTCTTTATTTTTTGCTCCATCTCTCTAGTGTAATCTTAATCCAAATGTTCTCATATATTTTCTTTTTTGGTTCCTTTTTTTTTTTTTTTTTTTTTTGAACTTTATTGATCTCACTAGTACTCCAATATCAACCTTCTCACCAGAATAATCGCTTTGTTTGTGATCAATTCTTGCTTACATTACAATTAAAGAATCTAATATAATAATGACACGTAAGGTTTCTACAAAGATAAAATAGTACAAAAAATAGTTTTAAAACAAAACTTTAAAAATATATGTTTGAAAAAAAAAAGTGTCACTAGTACAAATTCTTTTTTGTTCCTTTAAAAAAAAAGATATATTGATCTATTTGTTTCTCTTACTACTTTGCTCCTCGTAAAACCCTACCTTTTATACTTGTGTCATACTTTGTCTATTAAAAAAACAATTTATTAATTAAAGAATCAAAACTATATATTTCATAAGTCTCTAGATAGTTAGACCCAAAAAGTAAATGTCGTAGTCTAAAATAAAAGAAATGCACATGTTCAATTATTTGTACAACTTTTCTTTTTGAATCTTCAAGTAAATTTTTTCTTCTATTGATTTTTTATTCATAATTTACATTATAAAAATATCAATTACAACATGCATGCATCTCACATACCTATGCTAGTATTTAATAGATATATAAAGCGATAATAAATTTCATAAGGTTATCTTAGGGTGTTCGAAACCAAAAATGTTTTGGTCTTTTTTTTTTTTTCAATTGAAACATTTTTTTAAGGTCTTCCAAAACATTTTTGCCTTCTAGATTTCTAAAATCTTTTTTTTTTCTTCTAAAATGTTTTTCCTTTCTTTTTTTTTTTATTTTTTCTCTTTTATCCCATTTTATTTCTTTTTCTTTTACTCTTTTTTTGTCATACACATTTGTTTTTTCTCATCTTTGTCTTATTTTTGTATATTTCTTTAGATATAATAAAGAGTGCATATGAATCACTATTCCTTTTTTGGTAATCCAAAATGCACAGTTTTAGTGCTTTTTTTTCCTCTGTTTCTCTCTTTAACCTAGTTTTCTACATTTTTCAAACATAATCTCTTATTTTAATCTCTTTTCTTTTTTAACTTCACCATAGTATTACTTTATCTTTCTTTTTTTTTAAACAAAAAAATACTATGTCTTTTATTATTTCTTACAAATTAGTGTTTTATTTTCTACTTTCTTAATTTTTTGGTATTTATCCTTTTTTGCTTTCTCTTTCTTTTTTAGACTTTTTTTTAACTATTTAGTGTTTCCTTTTAGTCTCCATCAACAATTTTTCTTTTTTTCTTTTTTGTTTAAACTCTATTTATCAACAATTATCTCTTACACTCGACTTTTTTTTTTCCATGTTTCAGTATTTCACCTTTTTGCTTTCTCTTTCTTTTTTTTTTCAATATTTAACTCCTTTTTCTTTCTTTATTATTGATTTCATTTATCTACTGAAATCTAAACCCAAATGTTCATATGTATTTTTAGTTCCACTTTTATTTTCTTTCTATTTCAACTTTATTGATATCTTTCATACTTCAATATCAATTTTCTCAACAAAATATTCTTTTTGCTTGTGATCAGTTATTGCTTATAAGATGATTAAAGAAAATCTAACATAATAATAACATATCAGGGTTTTGAAAAGATAAAGTAATAAAAAAGCATTTTTGAAAAAAATAAAAAATACTTATTTGAAAAAAATTGTATCACCAGTACAAATCTTTTTTTGTTCCTTTTTCAAAGAAAAAAGTTTTTGAATCTATTCATTTTTCTTACTATTATATTCCTCATAAAACTCTACCTTTTATACTCGTGCCATGCTTTGTCTAAAAAGAAATGATTTATTAAATAAGGGATTGAAACTATGGCCCTGTTTGGTATTATTTTGAGAATTTTTGTAAATGTTTTTGCTCATTATTTGAGGTAAAAATTTTAAAAACACTCTCAGCACAATTCCTAAAAAATTCTCATGTTTCAAAATAAAATCATTTTCATCTATTTTAAAAACACTATCAAACGGACCCTATATTTCATAAACCTCTAGGTAGTTAGGCTTAAAAGATAAATGTCGTAGCCCAAAAAAATAGAAACGCACATGTTCAATTATTTTTACAATTTTTCTTTTTGATTCAAATTGTAAAGTAATTTTTTTCTTCTATTAATTCATTTACTCATAATCTACGTTATAAAAATTTTAATTGCATTTTAATACGTGCATTGTACGTATTTGCACTCGTATTTTTTAAAAGTGTAAAAACCAACACCAAAAAAATAAAATAATAATGGATTTAAGTTGAACAGACTTACAAATAGTTTTGTCTCCACTATTTTCATTTGCCCTAGCTGCTTCTGTCCTATTTTAATTTATTTTGTTTATTTGAAATGCATTTATTCTTCGATTTGACAACCTGCGCGTGGAAGCCAAAAGGGGAAAAAATATAAGTTAATAATTTTGAGACCCACACAAGAAGGCCCCGCCATTAATAAGCTCCTTCTTTTCCATCAAAAGCACACCTACTACGCTTACATATACATGGAACCCTTACAACTATATTCACATTTTTCTGCCCCTAATAAAAAAGTACTTGAATAAAATATTGGCATAAAAAAAAATAATGATAAGCTTCCAAGGTGTTTGGCATAAAGTTAAAAATATTGATTAAAATTATAAATAATGTAGCATGAGAGAACTTTACATTGTAGTAACTTTTTTTTACTATAGCATATGAGAGCTTTATACTGTTCTTAACTGAAAAGTTGGTTAGAATCAATTTTACCAAACATTTATTAATGAAAAAGTTACTTGAATAATGACATAACTATACCTTTTAGTTCTCATTATTTCTCAATTTGTTCTTCTATTTTTTAAAAACTATAAAGATATCCTTTGAATTTGAAAAACTTTTTTTAATTTTATCTCTTACAGACTTTTTTGACTTAAAAAACATAAAGATAAAATAAAAATACCCTTGACTAAGCCTAATTTGTTTATGAATTATTTGTTTCTTCTTGAGAAAAATTTTTAAAAATATATATTTTAAAATTTAAAGAGTCATAAAACTTAAGATTTTTTTTTTGAAATTTGATGTTTTGTTTTAGGATTTTTTTTCTTTTTAGTATATAAAATATTTATCATAAATATTTAAGGGTAGTCATATTGTTTTGTCTTATTTTGTTATTTATGGAGATAAAATTGAAATAAGTAATTAAAATTTTAAAGATACCTTCGTAGTTTTTAAAAACAGAAAGACAGATTGAAAATTAGTTAAAACTATGAAGTACAATTATAGAATTAACGCTTTTATATTGAAATTTCTACGATAGGATATAAAAAGCCTAATCAATAGGTTTTATTTTAAGTTATCTCTATTAGATTATGACAATTTTTTTTGTATATATATATATATTTTTATATATACACATATACACATATTAATATAATTTTGATTGAATCTAATGTTAAAAAACATGCATACTACTAATAGAGATAGCCTATTGTAAAAAGTTCCAATATATAAAATCATTATTTAAGTAGCCAAAACTTTTGGTATGAAATTAAAATTAAAAATACAATGTCAAGAGCATAAACAAAATATATATTATAAGGTAATTCGTATTGTTGATCTCAAAACTCTTTAATGAACAACATTTTAGTCCATAATCTTTAATTTTACAATTAACTTCTTAAACTTTTAATTTAGTGGTAGGTGCCACCAACAAAGGAGAATTTGGAGAGTAGCTACTCACTTGATCACGAACAAAGGAAAAGTATGAAGAGTTTGGAGTTTCGAAAGAAGCAAGATTGTAGATTAAGAGTGAGAAAAGTTGTGGGTATGACAAAGAGGGGTTATTTGAGTATGTTTAGAAATGTAGTTGGAACTAACAAATTAGAACAAAAAATATTGTAGCGTGTAAGAGCTTTACATTGTAGTATGCTTTTGCTTTATACTGTAGTATGTGAGAGCTATATTATTATAGTTAGAACTAATAAGTTGAAACGATGTTACGAAAGATGCATAGTGATGAAAGGGACATGGCCTTGATTTTTTCCTCCTCTTTTTAGCTTTTGAGAGTCGATTTAGAAATTTTCAGTGTTGTGCACGTGACAAACATATACTATTTCATCCGTTAAGAGTTTGGAATTTAATCTCTGGAATTAAAGATTGAGAATCAAATTATCCTTGCTAAGAAGTTTGCAATCTCATTGTGCCAACTACACTTACTAAAATTTTGCGATTCCTTAAGGCTTGAACACATTATTTAATACATTGAAAACAACTCATACACACACCAAACACCAAACGAGCTAGCTCACTCGCCATGCCAATTATTCTTTTTAATAACCTTAAAAATATGCATAGAGTAATAGTTTTACTGTGGTTCTTTTGAAAGAATCGTATTTTCACATAACATATATAGAAATAAAAAATATAACATGATATCTTTTCAATGTACCACTAATGTTGAAAAAATGCGACACAAAGAAATTTAGTTACCCCTACGAGTGTTACACCTTTGTAAGGTTTGTATCCATTGAATAAATTTGATATACCGCTTCTTATTCCTACATGTTATGTGTGAGAAAATAACTCCCGCAAGAACACTAGACAAGCTTAAAAATAATAAAATATAAGGTATTATTTAGTAGGGACATATATCGATAGTTGAAACCGGTCAGAATCACATTTTTTTGATACAATTTGACGAGAAACAAAAATCTCAACCATAAGTTATTCTTTCAAATTGCCCAACAATATAACCCAAACAAATCCATTTCAGCATTCACATTTCTACACACTAGCCCGAGTCATCGAGTCAGAAGCGTCCGAGTTGCGGTCCGAGTCTGTCAACGCCTTTTATAACGCTTTCCTATTTTGTTATTTCTCCACTTTGCTTTCCTTTCGTTTCCTTTCCTCGGCAGCAATTTTCGCTGCTTTTTTTTTTTTTTTCAATTCATTCAGTTCAATTCAACTTTCCCAGCTTCCAAACACTCTCTTTCTCTCACGCTGAGTTTGACTTGGTTTGGACTTAGCTCGTTCGTTTTGCAAATATCGATCAATTTTTTTTTTCTTTTTTCATTTTTGATTGCATTTATTACTCTGTCTTTCGTTTTTAAGAAGAATTGGTCAAATTTCTTCTCATTGCATTTGGCTTCCTTGTTTGTTTTATACAATTTTCTTTTCCATTTTTTTTCTTGCCATTTTTGCAAAAAAAAAAAAAGAAAAGGTCAAGTTGCTTTCTTTTATATTTATGAAATTTTGTATTATCTGCGGCAGCCATTAATGTAATTGTCACCTTTTTCTTTCCTCTACTTTTTTTCCCCCTCTCTTTCTTTTTTGCCTTTTTGTTTCCCCCGTAATTTATTGTTGTTTTTTGGCATTTTGGGTTACAGAGAGGGAAGGTCTCTTTCTTCTCTTTCTCTCTCTTGTACTCAAACACACACTCTCTCACTAATCTTTAACTCTCTGTTCCTAACACGCACAGTCACTTTGTCTCTCTAGTTTCTCTCTCTAGGTTTTCTTCTGAATTGGTCAGTTATGGTGAGAAAACATGGATGGCAGCTACCTGCTCACACCTTTCAGGTATTTTTTTTTTTCAGTCATTACTTTTTTTGGCTTTTTTTTTTTTAAATTTTTTTGGCTTTTAATTTTGGCTCAAATTCAACCGTAGATTAGGGTTTGCTTAGACCTCTTTTTCTGAATGCTGAAAGTGGAAATGATCCGCGTTTGTGTCGGTTTGTTTTTGTTTGTTTTGCGTTCAGTGCTCAGTTCATGTAAAAAAGTCTTTTTGGGTCCTTCTCTACTTTTGTCTTTCAGTGAAATCGTATGATAATTGAACAATTGCGGGTTTTCTTGCCGAAATAAAAGGGAAAAAGAAGCAAATTCGAACTTTCGTGGCTTTTTTTTTTTTTTTTTTTTTTGGGTTTGGGGTTGGCCCGTTGAATTGTAAGTTGTAACTATTGTTCATGCTTTTTTTGTTTAGTATTCTTTAGTGACATTTCGCATGTAGAAGAAAACACAGTGGTTCAACCTAGGAATCTACTAAGATTCTATTGGCAGTTGGACACGACATATACTATTAATAGGCTGAAAAATAGGAGCGGCCAACAAAACTACCACGTCTAATGTAATGGGATTTATGCTTAATATGAATATATATGTGTGTGTATGTGCATTTGTATGTGTGTGTACTTTATGTTTTATTGAATCACCATTGCTGTGACTTTATTTTGTTATCATGGTTATTGGTGGAGTTTCAGAATATGTAATAGATATTTGGCCTTCAGCAAGGACATCTTGGTAATGTTTATCCGGGTTGCATGTTGATTATTAAGTAGAAATCATAATAAAAACCTTTCTTGTGTTTCACCCGATGTTGTTAGAAATATTGTACCTAACCCCCGTGTTTTACAAATTTTGTTAAGTGTTTCTAGAGGCGTGGTTTTTAGCGAAATTTACATGGGAGGTTTTTAACATGATTTTGTAAAGTGTAGGGAATCATTTTAACCCAATTTGTAAAACGTAGGTGATATATGTAGCATAGGAAAACATAAGGTCAAAAGCAGCATTTTGATGAAACAAGGGATCCTTTTTTTACCAACCCTATTAAAGAATCTAAGGAGGCATTTTTGGGTTATCTTTCTTTGCTGTGTATAAAGAATTCTTATCTTAACTCTGGTTTTTACGTGTGTAGGTTGTTGCAATCACCGTTTTCTGCTTGTTAGTGGTTGCGTTCTATGCTTTTTTTGCCCCTTTCCTTGGAGGCCGTATCTGGGAGTATGTTTTGATTGGAATTTACTCTCCTGTGGTATGTGAATTTACTTACATATTTCTATATTAAATCTTTCCCCTATATAAAGGGCTTACTAGTGTTAAAATTTGTGGTCTCTTGTAGAAGATTAAAATTGAATATATAGGAGATGACTGGAAAACTTATTGAGAAACTGCTACTAGCTTCTGTTTCAAGAAAATTGAAATTATCCCTGTTAAAAGTTCAACTTCAAATATAACCTGAATCCATGTCTTACAAGTGGCGCTGTTGCTTGATCTTCCATCTATAATTTTCTCTCAACTTTGGCATTGCAGGCACTCCTTGTTTTCATTCTTTATGTCCGGTGTACTGCAATAAACCCAGCAGATCCTAGCATTATGTCTAATTTCGATAGTAGAGTCAAAAATAAACTCAACACTGATCATGGGTTATCAGAAAAAGACTTGCCTAGAAAATTTAATGGAATGGTCACTGGGGAGCATTCTTCCCCATCATCAGCTTCTCGGAGTTCTGTAGCAGTATCTAGTAAGAAAGGGTCATTAGGAGAACTTGGGAGTGTAGATATCAAAGTGAAAACAACAACCAGAAAGTCCCGTTGTGGCATTGGAGCAATCTTCTGTGCATTGTTTGTGTATGAAGATTGCCGGAAACAGGATGGGGCTACTGAGCAGCAGGGCAGTGATGAAGCTTTGTTCTGCACGCTATGCAATGCTCAGGTGCCACACTCTGTCCACTATGTTATTTACTAAGTTAGATATTTAGCATTCATTAGAGTTCTATATATTTGTCTATCAAACTATCTATACAAGCAACTTTTTGTGTTACAGTTTTTAAGCTGCTTCCATCTTATGCCCCCTTTATTAAAAATTACTTCCTTCCACTTCTATCAAATTCTTAACAGCTTTGTGAAGAGAATTTGTTTCAAGATGATTTTTTTTTTCCTTAATAATGGTTCATGCTCCACATTGTCTTTTTTCTCCCTTAATAGTGTTTTGGTTTGTTTAGGCATGCATCATTCCTTTTATAAGTAAATGATGCTTACATTTCTTATCATGTACCTAAAATCTAAGGTCCTGGCAGCTCATAATGTTATTTTATTTGTAAATGCTTCTTGCCAATGATATGCACAATACATTTTAAGTTGGTTTAGCAGTTAGCAGCTTTGGAAACACATCCCTCTCCTAGATTATTGCCATGACAGCATTGAGATAATCTGGTATGAAAACATATAGTTTATCTTTGAGCAAATGCTGCTAGAGTTTGAAGGCCGTAAAGATTTTTTTTATTATTTATTTATTTGATAAGCTTCAATGGTTCTAATGTTGCAGGTCTGCAAATTCAGCAAACACTGTAGAAGTTGTGATAAATGTGTCGATGGTTTTGATCATCATTGCCGAGTATGTCTTACAAGCAAATTTCTGAAAGTTTCCAACAACTTTGTTAAGACTCTAAGGGGCAGTTTGGTAATGTTTTCAAAATAAGTGAAAATGTTTTTGTTTTGAAAAATGGGAATTTTTTAGGAATTGTATTAAGAGTGTTTTAAAAATTTTTGCCTCGAAAAGCGTGCGAAATATATTTCCAAAACTTCTGAGAATGAAACTAAACGGGGGCCTAAATTTTTATCTGTTGCATTTTGGAAGTAACCTTCTCAATGTTTACATGGCTGCAGTGGCTTAACAACTGTGTGGGGCGCAAAAATTATATGACTTTTATCTGTCTCATGGCCATCAGTCTTGTTTGGGTATGCTTTGAGTCTCATAACTTTCATCTTCAGTCAATCTATAGATTGTTAATGATGCTCTTTCCTCTCTGTCCAGCTTGTTATTGAAGCTGGAGTTGGAATTGCTGTCCTAGTGCTCTGCTTTGTAAATAAGAAAAGTATGGAGGCTGAAATTATTGATAGACTTGGAAATGGCTTCACTCGCCCCCCCTTTGCAACAGTTGTGGTACTTATGATTTAATACTGAAATTAACACCTCATTTTTCCAATATTAATGTCGCAAGAATTTGTGCTAAAACAGTGTCTCATTTTCTGTAGGCTGTATGTACCGCAGTTTCCATAATTGCATGCGTACCTTTGGGTGAACTTTTCTTCTTCCACATGATCCTGATAAGAAAGGTCAGCGGCTGAGAAACTTGAGAGATAAATTTTAGTTCATTGACAGTATTGTTAGTCATAGGGGAGTTAGAGGGAGGGATCTTATAGTCGAGAACTTTACAATGATCATGAGGCTGTTTATGTGAGTTAGGAAATGAGCAACCGTCGCAACTAATTGATTTAAAAACAAAGGATAATAATATTAGATAATTGAGGCAATTTATCTTGCAAGATTTCATGAACTCATGATTTATTTTTTCATTTATTTGCTTTATACTGAATTAGGGCATCACAACCTATGAATACGTTGTGGCAATGAGAGCCATGAGTGAGACAGCTGGTGGTCAATATATCGAGGAGGAACTACCAAATAATTTGTTCTCTCCGACAGGATCTGCCACAACGGGCTTGAGTGGTGGAAGTTCTCTGGGTTTACAGTACAAGGGTGCATGGTGTACTCCTCCTCGAGTATTTGTGGATTACCAGGTAATTTCAGGAAGGATTCTTTCATTTTCGGTTTTCCTGTTTTATATTTTGAGAAAAAAGTCGGAATGAATTAGAAATTGGCTCCGAAACACTGTCGTTTTAAGTTGCAGTTCACAACTAAGTGGAACTAAATTGCCGACCAAATGAGAAATTACACTCATGAGTGTATTGGGCACGATTCATTTTCACTAGAGTCATATTGGACCATTAGTTTAGCAGTTACAATATGTTCTTTTCTTCTTTGCTCTTGATTGAACCATTTTCAACTTTTTGAAAATAGACCTCGGAGTTAGAGTTTCTCGACAAGTTTTTGGTTGGTCTTATATCTACTTATTGCTCTGATATGATCAGACCATGGCATAGGGCTAGCTCTCAGCATAAATACGGAAAAAGCTTTCTAGTGTTTCCTATCTCATTTCCTGTAAACTATTATGGAAAACTTTCTTTTGTCTTGATGAAGTTTTGAAATAGCAACTAGGGTATGAAGTAGTAGTTTTAGTATCTTTATTGTTGAAGTTGATCTGGTAACTCAAATCAGTCACTGTAGTTGGTAATGGAGTTGCTTGATCACTGAAAGCTTAATTGGGTTGTAAATTATTTGTTTTGCTAGAAGAGTAATCTTTTGTATCAATACTGAGAGATATTTTGCGATCATCATTTCCCCCCTCCTTTTCCTTCCGTTCTTTTGTTGTGGGCATGCATGTTACAATGGATATGAAAATTGTCCGTCATTTAGCAATATCCATGTTTAAGGTCTTTAATTTAATTTGATCTTTCTGTTTCCTCTGAGAAGGACGAATAATTTATCTGTGTTCATACGTACAATATTTTTAAAGAAAAATTGATGGTCAACTTTTTATATATTGTTGCCTTTAGGATGAAGTCATACCCCAGTTGGAGCCAGGAATGGTCCCGTCAACAGTTGATCCAGATGCAACTGGTGTTATGGACAGGGCGCAGAAGGGCCCCAAAAGGCCTGTTCGTATCAGTGCTTGGAAGCTTGCAAAGTTGGATTCTAATGAGGCCATGAGAGCAGCAGCAAAAGCAAGGGCATCATCGTCTGTTCTGCGCCCAATAGATGATAGGCAGCTACCTGATCCTGATTCTAGCTCCAGTGGCAACATGAGTGTTAGGAGCAGCGTAAGCACTGACACTGGGGCAAATAAAGAGATGAAAACTGACTTCAGGCTATCTTCATGTCTCAAAGATTCTTTTGCTCCAAGTCAAGGGAGCCGTGATGAGTATGAAACTGGCACCCAAAGCATGAGTAGTTTAAGTAGTCCTAGCCATGTTCATGAACCAGTCACCCTTAGTCCTCTACCACAACGTCCCGGTTTAGGTTGTTCTGCTGCCGCTCCTTCAGTTCCCAGCTTGATGCCTGATCGTCCGTTAACTTCAAAGGCAAAAGTCCCAAATGTTAACCCGTCAACATCCCATCCTGTTGGATTCGATGAAAAGATAATGCAAAAGAGTACTGATCCATTATTGCTTTCAGCACAAGCCACTTCTTTTCTCCGAGATGTTAGAAGGACATCTGTTGTGTGGGACCAAGAAGCTGGAAGATATGTCTCAGTTCCTGTATCAGCTTCAGAATCGCGGACCAAATCATCCTTGCAAATAGGATTCCCAAATTCTAATCCCGAAACAAGCAGTTATAGCAGAAAGCCAGTTGTTCCACCACAAGAATCGTCATCTTTTGCGGTGAGAC
The DNA here is from genome assembly GCA_025403435.1 of Artocarpus heterophyllus. Lineage (NCBI taxonomy): Eukaryota > Viridiplantae > Streptophyta > Magnoliopsida > Rosales > Moraceae > Artocarpus > Artocarpus heterophyllus. Next base: position 16,102,322 of record CM046347.1, on the reverse strand, counting down.
CTCCGTTGCAACAAGCGGAGAAACTGATGTACACAGGAGACTCTATATTCTTCGGGGGTCCACTTCTGAGTGTCCCTTTTAGGGATGGTCCAAAAAATGACAAGGTTTTGAACCCAAGAGAGGGTCAAGAGAGGGTGGCTATGAACTTGTTTAGGGAGTCTAGATTCAAGCGTGATTCCACCTCAAACCAGCTTCCCGTGTTTGTCCCGGGGGGTTTTGAGCGTAACTCGCTATCTGGGTCTGGCTTAAAATAGCTCGAGTTATAATTTGAATTGCGGACAGAAATGCATTAAAAAAAAAAAAAATTCTTATCTGCAAGGTTGCTCAGGCAAGAGCTATGGAAGTTGAAGAAGCCGACTGGGGCTGCTTTTCATCTGTGGAACCTTGCCGCCCAAGACTGTTGCGAGCAACACAGCCTCGTGCGGTTCCAGCTGTCTGTTGAATGAATCTCCGAGTTAACAAGGGCGGCTTTAGGTGAACTTTGAACTTTGTAAATGAGATGATACATTATTGCACAATGTAGCGAAGGAGCACCTGTTTGTGTTAACATAGCTTCAAATCCTATTACATTTATTTTTTTTTTTGTTTTTTTGTTTTTCCCCTTTAGTCCCCGGTTTAGTGGATACATTTCTTTCTAATCCAATTGCTGGCGTCCTCATTTATCGAGCCTTTTTCAAATGGTTCAAAAATATATATATTATATATCAGGCATGTTTAATGTTCTCACCCCTCACAAGGTACAAAATGCCCATAACAGCCCAACATTTTTTATAGAATAATAATAATATAATATATTAAACATATCATTAAGTTTTAACCATTTAATCTTATAGTATATTTTGTTTTAAAAAAGATATATACTATATCTTTAATGTGGGCACTAAATTAAAAAAAGTGAAAATTTTAAAATAGCTATTTTTTTTAAGAAAAATTACGACTTTGTTTGAGAAGCATTCGTCTAAACACAAACTGATGTTTGATAACATTATAAGAAAAAATAAGTTTGAATAATCAGTCTAAATTGAAAATTTTAATTCAAAATTATTTGTTATAGTAGAAGTATTAAAAATCTCATAACGCTTTCATTTTAACTTCAATTGAGACGATTTTTCTTTTTATGCATTCAAAATGAAAATAGGAACAACTATTCATATTGTCCATGAAAATTTGTCATATACATTGAGATTTTTTTAGTTTTGTTAAAAAATAATATTAGTTCAAACTAATGTTTTGATCATTTATCCAAACATGGCCAAATGAATAGTTTGAACTTATTATTTCTTCTAGTGTTGTCAAACACCTGTTGTGCTTAGACTAAATTCTTCGATCCAAACTATAGTTCCAAACGGAGTCACAATGTTTCTTAAAAAAAATAGCTATTTTAATTTTTTTAATTTTTTTAATTTAGTGTCTCCACATTAAGGATATGATAAATATATTTTTTTAGAACAAAATATACAACAACATTAAATGATCAAAGCTTGATGTTATATTTAATATTACACATTGTTATTATCCTATATAAAAAAGTTACTTTGGTTTGGACAGTATGTAGCTTCAGTAGGTGAGAACTGTAACACACCTTATATATATATATAGATAGATATAGATATATACACATATATATTGATCTCATGGATATAGATATATATACATATATATATTTATTTATCTTGCATGATGTGAAATTGTACAGTACAGTGTAAAACTTTTTTTGTTTGTTTGTTTGTAGAATGCTAAATAAAGTTGTGACAGTGTAGAACCTTTTTTATTTTTATTTTTATTTTGTGTTATTTGTAAAATGGTAAATGCACTTGGTAGCTCATGAGCTTGGCATCTGGTATATGTGGGTCCGACGATAGATCAATGTGAGCAAATTGTCCACTATAGATGGTGTACTAAACTTGCGACCAAGGATAAAAATATCGATATTGATAGAAATATTAGTATTTCAGTTTTACAAAAATTTTGAAGAAAATATCAATATTGGTGAAAATTTTGATAAAAACTATAGAAATTATGAAAATTTTACACTAAATATATCTCTAATTCTTTGGGATACAATAAACATTAAAATGAAACATAACTAAGCATGATTTAGATAATAAACTCTAAATTTGTCAATACCAAAAGGAAGTTTTGCAAGGCTCAAACATGACCGGGATTTCATCTTGATTCAAATAATATTAGTATCATGACATGTCATTTGAGTAGTGTTGAATATAGATATGAATATGCCATATATAGGTTTTCTTGACTTCTTCTCATTATATTTCCATAAATAGAAAACTATAAGTATCCTAATTGTTTGATTAAGATGGAGCCGGTATGCTCAAATGAGATAATTAAAAATTCCATAACTAGTATATTTTTCAAGTCTTGATTGTATGTATAATAAGCATGAGGAGCCTCATTAGAAGAATTGCTATAATTGGATTCCAAATTCATTGATTGTAAACATGTAGAAATAATCATTCATTGAAAGTATAAAATATTGATAGATTATTCAAATGAAAAAAATTTATTAAATTTTGTAATTTCTGACATTATCAAAATTTGATTAAAATTTTCATGATATATACCAAAATTTTGTATAAAATACACTATAGGTTTTTTGATATCAATATTTCCATCGATATTTACCGATATTTTCGATATTACAATAAAAAGATATTTCAATACCTGAAAATTTCCACCAAAATTTCTGAAATTTCGCCAAAATTTGCGTCCATGCTTGTGACACTCCACTTGTTCTGCTTCCTACACCAATTAGTTCATTCTAATGGTGCATAAAAATAAACTTCTTTGAGTCTAGTTTATAACAGTTGTAGCATTCATACTTTTTTACAGTAATAGTTGTTAGAAGTTAGCTAATTGATTACAGGTGGTTATGACTAATGAGTTGGCATGCTGAGTTGTCATTTTAGATTTCCAATTGTAATTTATTTTAGTTGCTATTGGTCATGACGTATACAAAGGAAACTTTGTATCTCGATTCAGTTCAATGAGAAGATTTACTTACGCTCTCTAGTTCACCTCGTCTCTCTTGTTCACCCCTTCCCTCTCTAGAATTTGTTATGGTATCAAAGCAACAATTTGCTGCTACTACTCGTTGCATCTGGTTCGATTCAATCCGTTCCAATTTCTTCCATTCCAGTTTCTTATGTTTTCGAAGTTAATTTCTCTCTTTTCATCCATGGCGTCTCCGAATTCTGGTAGTTTAGCTACATAAAATGGAAAATCCGCCATTGATGATTCTTGGAGTCCTTACTTTCTCCACCATTCCAATTCTCCTGGTCTTATGCTTGTGTCGCAGCAATTGACAAGAGACAACTACACTTTTTAGAGTCATGCAATGTAGAACGCTCTCTCTATAAAGAATAAGGTCAATTTTATTGATAGCTCTATCAAGAAACCTTAAGGTACTGACCCTAACCTTCTTAATTCTTAGATCAGGAATAATAATAGGGTCGTTCTTGGATTTTGAACTCTGTGTCTAAGAAAATTTCTACTAGCATCATTTTTTCTAAACTAAATCTACTTATGAGATTTAATTAGATATCAAAGATAGATTTCAACAAAGTAGTGGCCCTACGATTTTTTAATTAAAATGAGAATTGGTTAATCACAATCACGATCAAAACTCTATTAGTGTGTACTTCACAAAAATGAAAAAATTGTGGGAAGAATTGAGCAATTTTAGGTCTGTTTGTAATTGTGGCAAATATACTTATAAGGGAGTCAAAGAATTGAATTTGTAATACCAAATAGAGCCCATTGTGGCCTTCTTTATGGGTCTAAATGACTCATTTGCTCAAATCAGAGGACAATTACTGTTGATGGACCCATTTCCCCCATAAATAAAGTGTTTTCATTAATCTCTCAAGAAAAAAGACGAAGGAAAGTTAGAATTCAAAATGGTGTTGATTCTACTGCAAACAATATGGCCTTTACTGCCAACAGTGAAGTTCCTAAGAAGTTCAACAACAACAACAATGATGGAACGGGTAATGGAGGATACAGATCTCAGAAGAAGGATAGGCCTTACTACACCTATTGCAACTACCATGGACACACTGTGGAAAAATGCTACAAGCTCCAAGGTTACACCTTGGTTTCAAACCATGCCAAAGGAACTCCAATCGACCTACCACTGGTCAATATGCAACTGCTAATCAGACTAGTTATGAGGACAAAGATAATAAGGCCAGTGGGAAGGTTGGAGATTTCATTCAGAACCTTAACAGTAACCAATATCACCAATTGATGTCCATGTTCTCTAATCATTTGGCCTCTACTGTCAAATTTAGTGAGCATCAAGATGTTCCCACTACTTCTTACTCTGCAGGTATGTGCCGCTTTATATATTCCAATCCTATCCTTTTGACTATGAGTTATTGGATTCTTGATTCCGGAGTTTCTAAACACATATGTGCGAATGCAAATGCATTTATTTCTTTGAATCCTATCGAGAATTGCACTGTTACCTTGCCAAATCATGATAGCATCCATGTTAGTCTCACTAGGGATATTCAGATTAGTTCTGAGGATAATCCTTAAGGGTGTTTTATTTGTTCCCTAATTCAAGTTTAACTTGATGTCCGTAAATGTCTTTACAGCTGATTCACAGCTCATGGGTACTTTTTTTCTGATAATTTCATGATCGAGGAGCCTAACAACTTGAAGACGAATGGCAGGGTGAGACACTTGAAGGCCTGTACGTTCTTGACGCGAGCAGATTCAATAGAGATGTTTTAGCACCTATTAATGCCAAGGCTGTATCAGTTAGAATTTGGCACAACAAACTTGGCCACCTATCATCTAGAATATTAGACATTTTAAGCAATCAGTTGCATTGTGAAACTTCTAGTTTTAATAGCAATGACCCTTGCTACATTTGTCCTTTGGCAAAATAGAGAAGACTATCATTTGTATCCCATAACCACATGTCTCAATTCCCCTTTGATTTGATACACTATGATATATGGGGACCATATCATGTTACTCCTCACACAGATCATAGATATTTCTTGACTTTGGTGGATGATTGCACCTATTTTACTGGGGCTTTTCTACTCAAACAAAAATCTAATATAATTATCATTGTTCTTAGATTCTTTAGTATGGTTGAAACTCAGTTTTACAGCAAGATCAAAGGCTTTAGGTCTGACAATGCTAAAGAACCAACATTCACTGAGTTTTTCAGTGAGAAAGGAGTGTTACACCAGTTTTCTTGCATAGACACTCTTCAACAAAATTCTGTGATTGAAAGGAAACATCAACATTTGTTAAATGTTACTCGTGCCTTATATTTTCAGTCACATGTTCCTATTCAGCTTTAGAGTGAGTGTATCCTTACTGGCACTTTTCTAATTAATAGGATACCATCATCCTTGCTCCAAAACAGGATACCATATGAAATTTTGTATAAATCAAAGGTAGACTACTCCAATTTCAAAGTTTTTGGATGCCTTACCTTTGCCTCCACCCTTTCAGCTCATCGTACCAAGTTTCAACCTAGAGCTCCTGCATGCATTTTCCTTAGCTATCCTACTAGTACAAAAGGGTATAAATTGCTTGATATATACACCAGACAGATCTTTTTATCTAGAGACGTCATTTTTCATGAAGAAGTTTCCCTTTTTTATTCAATCATCTCTGTTAACACCTTACCGACCCATTTCTTAGTCTGGTGTTACCCATACCAGTACTTGAACCTCCCCTGGACAATAAAGATGTTGAAATCCCCTTGCATGATGATTCCCTCAAACCACAACCTAACCTAAATTCCCCAGCTAAAGCAGCCTCTCCCAAATGCTCTCTAGACTTACTAAGCCTCCTTTATACCTAAGAGACTTCTGTTGCAATTGACTTTCCCACCCAAACACAGTTCCAATCATCACTTCTCACTTCTACCCCATATCCAAATACATATCATATGACTCCTTATCTAAACCTCATAACAACCTTGCCCTCATAATTTTCTCCAGTTATGAACCTCAATTTTATCATCAAGCAGTAAAATATTCCTATTGGTGAGATGCGATGAAGGTGGAATTGGATACAATGGAGCTAAAGAATACCCGGTTAGTGTTTCGTTTACTAAAAGGAAAACACATAATCAGATCCAAGTGGATATACAAGATCAAATTCAAGTCAGATGGCTCCATAGAGAGACGTAAAGCTCATTTAGTAAGGGCTATACCCAACAAGAGGGAGTGGATTCGTTGAGACTTTTTCTCCTGTGGCAAAGTTGGTCACTGTCAAAGTGTTAGTAACTCTTGCCATAAGTCAGGCTAAGCACTTAGTTCAATTAGGCATAAATAATGCCTTCCTTAATAGTGATTTGTTCGAGGAAGTTTATATGCCCCTTGGTTATCGGGGTAAGGAGAAGCAACTTGAACAAGGCAGCAAACTGGTGTGTAAGCTAAACAAATCCATATACAGCCTCAAACATGCCTCTCGACAGTGGAACTCTAAATTTTCCGATGCCCTTATTGAATTTGGATTTGTTCAGTCCAAATATGATTTCTTTTTATTCACAAAGGGTTCAATTCTTATTATATGGCTCTTCTTGTGTACGTAGATGAATCATCATCACTAGACCTTCTATTGAAGTCTGTAAGTTTGAGGGAAGAATCGATCTTATTATTCTTCATTATTCAATGGAATTATATATATAGAGAATGGTTACAATCTACAAGCCATAATCCTAGGACTCAATCTTAATAGATAAAGGAAAAAATCTATGCTAAACTAGGAAGGACAACTAACATAGAATTTGGTCACATAATACCAAAATACCCTAACACAATCCCTAAAATTCCTAACTAACTTTACATGAGAATTCTACACTCCCCCTCAAGCTGGGTTGTAAATGTTGTACATGCGCAGCTTGTGACTCAGTTCTTCAAAGTTAGTTCTTGGAAGAGTTTTAGTGAGTATGTATATGGTTTGGAATTTTGTAGGAGTGTACACCAACTGCACGATTGCCTTCTCAATCTTCTCGGAGATGAAATGTTTGTCTATCTCAATGTGTTTCATCCTGTCATGGTGTATAGGGTTTTGTGCAATACTTATGGCAGCTTGGTTGTCACAGAACATTTTTATTGGCCTTTTAGTAGCTACTCCCAGCTTATTTGGCAGTCTTTGCACCCATATTCCTTCGCAAATACCAAGGGCTAGTGCTCTGAATTCGGCTTTTACACTACTTCTTGAGACTACAGACTTCTTGCTTCTCCAAGTAACCAAATTTCCCCATACATAGGAACAATATCCCGATGTAGATCGCCTATCTGACACATCACCAGTCCAGTCTGCATCTGAGAAGACTTCAACTTTTCTGTTATCACTCTTCTTGTATAACAGTCCTCTTCCTGGAGTCATCTTAAGATACCTCAAAATTCTATTCATGGCTTCCATATGTTCTTCTGTTGGGTTGTTCATGAACTGACTTACAACACTAACAAAGAAACTAATATCAGGTAGAGTATATGAAAGGTAGATAAGCCGTCTTACCAGTCTCTGGTATCTCCCCCTTTCAACCGGTGCACTATCCTTTCCAATCCCTACCTTCTTGGTTGAATCCATTGGAGTGTCTACAGGTTTACATCTAAGCATACCTATTTCCTTTAGTAAGTCTAGGACATACTTGAGTTGGGAGACAAATATACCCTTATTAGACCGTGCCACCTCTATGCCAAGAAAATATTTGAGATAACCAAGGTCTTTGATCTCAAATTTCTTGGCTAAGTGCTTCTTCAATCTCAATAGTTTCTCTTCATAGTCACCTGTTAGGATGATGTCATCAATGTACACAATAAGTACTGCTATTTTCTTGTCTGGAGAGAACTTTACAAACAATGTGTGATCTGCCTGATAATGAGTGTATCCTTGTCTGACCACTGACTTTGCAAACCTATCAAACCATGCACGAGAAGATTGTTTAAGTCTATATAGGGATTTCTTAAGTTTGCACATCTTGTTGTTGTTGAAAGAAGCCTCCAGTCCTGGTGGTATCTCCATATACACTTCTTCTTCCATATAGGAATGCATTCTTGACATCCCGTTGATGTAATGGCCAATCCTAGTTTGCTGCAAGAGAGAGAGAAGAATTCCAATAGTGTTGAGTTTAGCCACTGAAGCAAATGTCTCCTAATAATCTATTCCACAAGATTGAGTAAAGCCCTTGGCAACAAGTCTGGCTATTAGTCTTTCAATACTTCCATCAGTTTTATGTTTCATGGTAAAAATCCACTTACAGCCGACTGGTTTCTTTCCAGAAGGAAGATCGAATATTACCCATGTGTCGTTTTTGTCCAAGGCTCTAATTTCTTCATTGACTACCTTTCTCCATTCTAGATCCTTGAGAGCCTTCTGAATAGAATTAGGAACCTGCACACTATCAAGGGCCAAGACAAATGCCTGGTAGGAGGGTGACAATCCATCATATGAGACAAATTTGCAAATAGGATGATCTGTGCATGTTCTATCACCCTTTCTCAATGCAATTGGATATCTGAATCATCTATAACTGGTACAGTATTCTTAAGATCAGAAATTCTTTTACTTGGGTGAATTTGAGTAGAATTTGGACTCAGCTCAAATTCTTGGTCATGTGTGAGTGGTATAGGTTGCTCTGTCATCTTCTAGGGTCGTTGTGTCTTCCTGTTAGCATAGACATGAAGCTCATTATTTGCAGTTTATGGTGGATTTGTAGGAGATTGACTCTCGAATTGCTTAAGAGGACTCTCGGTAGTTCAAGAACTAGGTTTTGAGGGTTAACAAACTTTATTTATTGTATGACAGTTGGTTGAAGAGTAGGTTGGGATGGTGGTAAGGAGTTCACGAGCTGAGGTTATAGGTCCACGGGTTGAGATTGTAGTGAATGGTCATGAAGAGTGTCCCAAACCCAAAGCTGATATTCCCTCAAGTTCTCCCCTCGAATTTTAGATTTAAGGTAGTAGGTTTGCTATTCAAAGAATGTCACATCCATTGAGTTGTATATTTATTTAGTAATGGGAGAGTCGCATTTGTAACCCTTTTGGTTTGAAGAGTATCCTATAAAGATACATTTACGGGATTTAGGGTCTAATTTGCTACGGTGTTGTTGATGTATGTGGACAAAGACTGAGCACCTGAATATTTTAGGATCCATTGAAGAGATGATTTTTATGTTTGGAAAGGTCTAAAGAAGGGCTTTACATGGAGTTTAGAATTTAAGAATTTTGGAAGGCATTCTATTGATTAGATAGGCAGCTGTAAGGACTGCCTCTCCCCAAAAATGTTTTGGAACGTTAATGTAGAACATGAGAGAACGAGCTACCTCTAACAAGTGTCTATTTTTCCTTTCTACTACTCCGTTTTGTTGTGGAGTGTCAACACAGGAACTTAAGTAAACAATTCCCTGACTCAAGAGATAAGTACCAAGAATAGACTTAAAGTACTCTTTGGCATTATCAGTTTTTAATACTTGGATCTTAATCTAGAATTGGGTTTGGATCATATAATTAAAATTTTGAAAAATTTGACCAACCTCAAACTTTTCTTTCATAAGAAAAATCAAGGTTAATCTAGCATGATCATCAACAAATGATACAAACCATCTTGTTCCTGTTATATTTTTTACTCTACAAGGACCCCACACATCGTTGTGAATCATGGCAAATGGATGAGATTGTTTATAGGAAAGACTAGGGTAACTACTACGAGTATGTTTTGCATATTGGTAGATTTCACAATTAAAAAATTTTGAACTTTTATTGACAAACAAGGGTGGGAACAATTTTTCAAGATACATGAAATTTGGATGACCAAATCGATAGTGCCATTACATGATCTCACTATCTTTATTGACACAGGAATTTAAAACAGACTGACTTTTGAAGGACACACAATTTGCACTTTGAGCTTGTCTTCTTAAAGGAGTGTTGCCTTTGAGAAGATAGAGCCCATAACACATCTCAGTACTACCAATCTTCTTCCTCGAATCCAATTTCTAAAATTCACACAAGTTTGAGAAAACTTTAGCTTCACATTTAAGATCACGAGTTATTTTACTAATTGAGAGTAAATTATAGTCCAAAGTAGGGGCATGGAGGACAGAATTCAAAGTTAGATCCTTTGTAATCCTGATGGAGTCTATTCCCTTAACTTTGGATAGAGAACCATCAGCAATTTGAACTCTATAATTCTCATCACAATGGTTGTACTGGTTGAAAATGGTTGCATCTCTTGTTTTGTGGTCTGAAGCTCTAGAGTCAATAATCCATGGTCTCAAGTGATGTTTATTTACTGTAAAGGACTTTGAAAAATTACCTTTTTGTGCTAACATGGTAGTTCTAGGGACAGAGGTATTTGACTGAGAAAGAGAATTTTGACTAAATAATTTTTGTAGGACCTCCAGCTACTTTTTGGTGAAAGGACTCGTCTCGGTTGAGGCTAGATTGTCGTTTGTGGCAGCAACAGCATGGGCACGACCTTCTTTGTCATTTGTTGGTCTGGATGGCTTCCAATCTGTTGGTTTTCCATAAATTTTCCAGCAGCTATCTCTGAGGTGTCTCAGCTTTCGGCAATGGTTACACCAAGGTCTCCCCTTTTTCTGGTGGTTTTCACCATTGTTGTTCGGTTGTGATCCTCATGTTCCATGGGCAGAGCCTTCAAATGTTGGAGCAGAGTTGTAGGAACCCATCATCACCTTTTTCCTACTCTCCTTAAGTCGAACTTCGGAGAAGGCCTCTCGAATACTAGGAAGTGGTTTGGTCCACATTACTCTCCCTCTAACTTCATCCAAACTTTTGTTGAGACCAAGAAGAAATTTGAAAGTCCGTTTCTGCTCCACAATTTTTTGATAGGGCACTTCTAGGCGTGTGTCTCGAACATGTTGATACACTGCCAGTGGCGGGTGAGGGTGTTAAAGTATTGAGTAACAGTGAGATCTCTCTGGTGTAGGTCATGTAAGACGACTTCAATTTCAAATAGCTCTGAGGTATTTTCAGAGCTTGAGAATGTCTCCCTTGCTGCATCCCAGATTTCCTTAGCAGTCTTATACATGAGGAAATTTCCCTTACGTCGTTGGTCATTGAGTTAATCAACCACAACATCACCATGTGATTTTCTATTTTCCATACCTTGAATTTGGGATTGGTTTTCTCTGGAATAGCGATTTCACTGGTGATGCAATCATCTTTGCCCTTCCCATAGATGAACATCATTACTAATTGGGACCACTAAAGGTAATTATGCCCATTGAGCTTATGACTTGTGATGAGTAGAGAGACGTGCTTTCGGCTCCTCCATGGTTGTTCACAGACGGTGTCGCCTCTGGGTTAGAAGTCACTTCTGATGTTGAGCTTTGTCTTTCAGTGGCCACGATGAATTTCGGTTTATAAGGATATTAGGGCTTTTTTTGAGGTAGGCACTGATACCATGGTAAGCTTAAAGGAAGAATCGATCTTATTATTATTCATTATTCAATGGAATTATATATACAGAGAATGGTTGCAATCTGCAAGCCATAATCCTAGGACTTAATCTTAACAGATAAAGGAAAAAATCTACGCTAAACTAGGAAGAACAACTAACATAGGATCTGGTCACATAATACCAAAAATACCCTAACACAATCCTTACAATTCCTAACTAACTTTATGTGAGAATTCCATAAAGTCATTACTGCCTTGAAGTCTTTCCTTCATAGTAAATTCAAACTAAAGGACCTTGGGAATCTAAAGTACTTTCTTGCGCTTGAAATAGCAAGATCTGCCAAGGGCATTGTGTTATCCCAACAACATTTCACTTTACAATTGTTGGAAGATGTTGGGTTTTGGGATCTAAACTTGCATCTCTTCCTATGGATCCAAACATCAAACTTACAAGAGGCTCATTGGATGGTTATTACATCTCACTTTGTCTTGACCAAACATCATTTTGTAGTTTACAAGTTGAGTCAATACTTGTCTAAGCCTCGAACTCCACACTTGCAAGCTGTTCATCATCTCATCCGCTATCTTAAGTCCAGACCTGGCCAGGGTTTGTTCTTTTCCTTATCTTCTTCCTTATAGTTATGAGCATTTTCTGATGTAGATTGAGGATCATGTCCAGATTCATAGAGATCTGTTACAGGGTTTTGCATGTTTTTGGGAGATTCTATGGTTTCTTGGAAAACTAAGAAGCAAACCACAATTTCCTGATCTTTTGCTAAGGCAAAGAATCGGGCATTAGCCTCCACTACAAGTGAATTAGTTTGGATCAAATAGCTTCCAAAGGATTTTCACATTGTTGAGTAGTTTAATGAGAAGATTTACTTTTTCTCTCTAGTTCATCTTATCTCTCTCTCGTTCACCCTTTCTCTCTCTAGAAGTTATTATACTTCCTTAGGGTAATATTTTGAAGAATGTAGATCGCCTAATGCATGTTTCATCAGTGAGTAGTGATTCTCAGTATTACTATAAAGGGGGAGGTGATGACACTCCTTTGGGTTGAAAGTTTCAGAACGCACTGTATAGGAATCGACTTGGTGAGGATCTGTGGCTCGATGTCCCCTCATCGGAACACCCTTGGAATGTTTAGAGGGTGGTTAAGCGTGCCCATTTAGGTTTCGTTGAGTTAAGTGATATATTATTCTATTGCATAGTGGATATAGATGAGTATAATTGAATCCTGAATAAATATATATATATATATATATATATGTATGGAACTTGGTAACAACGATCATAAGATATCTACCGGAATTGAACATGATAATATTGATGAATAATGATTATGAACTAACCATGCAGGTTTTATTATGGTAAAAGTAAAAACCTAAAGGTGAGTAATGTTTTCCCTACTAAGCATATTGTCGTTTATTCCTCTATATTTCTATCTTTTCAGGACTCACCAAGTGTGAGGTGACGATGAGAAAATAGTTAAGGAAGCTATGTAGTTGTATAACGTTGGATTTGCTTTATTTGCTAAGAATTTCTATCATGATAATGTAAGCATCGAATGTTACTTTTCTGTGACTGTATTAAGATTTGTTGAGGGTTGGAATGATGATGATGACAGTTTTGTATTATTAAATTTATAGTGCTATATTAAACTGTGGTTTAAATTGTTGTTTATATTTTTGTTTTGTTTTGAGAGTTTTCAATTAAGTCCCGGGAAAATTTCTTTTGATATTTTATTTATATTTTTTGATCTTTATTTTTATTTATTAAAAACTAATAACCCCTACTTAGGGGCATTACAGACCAATAGCATATTTTCTAAATAAGCCTAAAATACAAGGCATAAAAAAGTAAATAACCATTTTTGTTTTTTTTACTTTGTTTTGTTTTAGAGAATAGGTGTGAAAAACAAGGATATTATGTTAGTTCTTAAATGATGTCAATTCTGCCACTTTGGTCTCTAATTTTTTTTTTCGCATGTTACTTCCTAAATTTTAATTTATTGATTGTTTTAGTCCCTGACATAAAAATAAACGGATGATTTTTGAAATTTTACTAAGATAAATTCCCAATCGCATAATAATTAAAATTTTTGCAAAAATAGTTATGTTACAATTTACATAATAAACATCCTGTTTACCTTGTTAAAAACCCTTAAAAATTAGAACATTTTGCAATTAATATAACAAATCTTATAAAAAAAGAAATTCAGTTATTATGTGTTTAGGATATGATGATATGTGAAATTTTAGGACTCATTTGTCAATTTTAGTATGAAGGACTAAAACTTAAAAAAAAAGAAGCTTATGGTGTATGTTGTAAAGGAAAAAAATAAGTTGGATTAATTGTATAATTATATCTCTTAGTTTTTATTATTTTTCAATTTGTTTCTTTGTTTTTAGAAACTACAATGGGCTAGTTTGAATTTGAAAAACTTATTTTAATTTTATCTTTTGTAAACTTTTTTTACTTAAAAAACATGAAGATAAGATAAAAATACTCTTGACTATACTTAATTTGTTCATAAAATATATGTTTCTTCTTGAAAAAAATTTTAAAAATATATTTTAAAATTTAAAAAATAAAAATTAAGATCTTTTTTTGAAATTTGATGTATTGTTTTAGGGTTTTTTTTATGTTTTTAATATATAAAATATTTGCCATAATTATTTAAGGGTAGTCATGCTATTTTACTTAATTTTTTCTATTTATAGGGATGAAATTAAAATAAGTTTTTAAAATTTAAGGATACCTTTTTAATTTCTAAAAATAGAGAACCTTAAGAAATCTTCATAACTAAGAGGTTCAATTACGTAATTAACCCAAAATAAGTTTTAAAATCAAAGTTGCACAATGATTATAGTTTAAAGACTAACAATGCTCATTATTAAAAAAATCTACATTTTGAACCATGATCATATGTAAATCTTACCATCTTAAAAGAAGTCTAACAAATTATTAGAACTTAATAATTAATAATAATAATAATAATAGACTCTTTTAAATTGCGCATATCCTTTTTTTTATCCTACGAAAAAAGAACTTTCGTAAAACCCAATTAATTATGATCATATATTTTTAATCAATCACAGATGTATCAATTTAATGATAATGATACAAAGCCATTCACAATATTACATGACAGTTTTTAATAATTACAATAAAAAACTAGCAAGGAGGTTTTTTTTTTTTTTTTTTTTGGTTCTTTCCTAAGACTTGAGTTTGCTTTGAATAGGACAAGGACTTGGTGAATTTTTGAGGGTTTTTTTTTAAGTTAATTAAATAAGAGCAAACTATGCATGAATGTCTTCATCATTTGATGAAAGCGAGTGCGATCTCGCACTACAAGCTTAAAATATCTCAAAAGCTCTTAAAAACAATTTTTTGGGCAAAAATCTTAAAAAACATTTCACTTTCCTTGAATTGACACACTATTTTTTTTAAGGTAAAATTTATTTAACTAAAAAGGTCTTACAAACACCAACAATAATACTGATGACCCTATGGTACATAGATAAGACACTCGATAAAAAAGGTTCCATCAGTAAATGCTGATGAGGCATAGGGAAGACAACGCAAGACGAGACTCGATGTCAGAAAAATTGCACGACACTTAATTTGAGTACGTATAAGTCTCTTTTTGAAACCACAACAATCGATGGAAGCTTTCGATCCATCGAGAGCACATAAAGTGTAGCTCTAAGGCCATTAATATCTCCACATAGACTTATAACTAATGGAATTTTTAACTCGCCAAGACCTAAATCTGGCAAACCACAAACAAACTCAAACGATAGGAAAACCATCTCCATTATTAAAAATAAAATACTAAAATATGTAAAAATATTGATGCCTTTATCAGACTAAAACATGAAAAACTAAAACCAAAAGCATGACCATCGCAAACCTTTAATGAAAGTATAGCCGACAGGAGGACCATCGGGGAAGGAAGAACGCTTCGAGGGACATGCGGCAAAGCTGACAATATGAGTTCAAATAGCAAAATGTGAAGCACACATGCCACCACCATCAACATCCAGAGCCGACACTGCCACCTCTAATAGAAGTCTACCACTGATTGAAACAAAAAGGGAAAATAGTACAAACACCAGACAAAATATACGTAAGAATTGTTTCCATTACATCCTTTCCAGATTTTTTAGGAAAAAAATTAAAAGGATAAAAACACCTTTAATTAAACTCAATTTGTTTTTTTTATCAAATCCTTTCACCAAAAAAAAAATCAATTTGTTTTTGACAAAAATATTCTTTTATTTTATGAAATTCTAAAATTTATATTAAACATTTAAAGTAATATAAAATTTTAAAAAAAGTCCTCAACAAACAAAAGAAAAAAAAAGAAACTAAGAAAAAAAACAAGCAATCATATACTATCAACCACACTTTCTCGTTGCCCTTCCCATCCACGTACCTCTCTATGCTAGCATAAATGATTCACCACTGGCCACCCCTCCATGTAAGCCTCTACGGCAACTCCTCAGGCTTCCTTTTCACGAGTCCCTACAACGAATTCGTTCCCTGCATGAGAAGTTTTTTATGTAATTAACCCAAAGTTATATATATAGATATATATATGTATGTATTTTTGGGTAGATTATTAGGCAGTTTAGGCATAACCAGGGAAATGTTCAAGGCCAAAATGAACATAACCATGAGAACTAAAACTGTTTTGGAGAGATATATGTGTGAGGTATATCATCATTTATACAAACGACAGAATAGTTCAAGGACATCACATCTACTGATCAACCAGTAAAGTAAATATACTTTCACAAAGAAAGGTTCAAAGGTTAAGCCAGCCTATCCTATGTAAGTATTAACCGTAGAACTCTATCACCATATCGAGTATCTTTTTCCCTCATCATCATCCAATTTTCATTCATGTGGGAGATTGTTGGAAAATGGTTTCATAAATATTGTTAAGAACCATTTGAGGACCAAATTAAAGTGGGACCCACTTCATAAAAATGATGGGTCATGGAAGATTTGTGTTCTCCATTGCAAGGAGATCAAAATCATATATTCATATGCTCAAAATGGTAAACAGATGAATGAGAAATTGATGATCCAAATATGCCCATTGAAATGGAATTTTGTTGAAAAGATTGCTAAGGAAAAAGTCCCACACTGCTAAGGCATGGTGACTTAGTGGAGTTTAAATAAGTTTGCACTTGAGCTCATGGGTAAGAATTTGTACCCAAGAGGTTCTCTTACGCGAAAGGGTGTAAATCATAGGCTCAGCGGGTTAGGGGTCCAATGTGTGCGTCCACACGATGTGGGTGATGCAAATGTTGGTCCGTTTAGCTTATCCTTGCATGAGATATATTTTGCAATTTTTTTTTTCAGAATTGGGCCTATAGACGTCTTGACATCACTTTTTTAGTCAATTTCTATTTAGATAATGGCAGTAGCAATAATCAAAGTTAAATTTTTTTATTAATGGCTGAAGCATTAGGTTGCATTTTAATCCCAAAAATCCCTCCATGAAACCTATATAAGGAGGCATTCACAATTCATTTAGATACATAGCTTCAATCAGACACATAGCTTCAATGAGAAACTCTTCCTCCTTCCTCTGATGTTCTTAGATGTCTAGGTCCTGCTTTTAGAGTTGTAACTTTTTAGGTTCTTTTAGTGATAGAGGGAAGACACGGTTCAAGTTCGCCAGAGTAATACATGTGGCGCCAAAATCTTGCTCATTCGTCGTTGTATCTTGGGAGATAGACTCTTAACATTTTCTCAACCACCCGAGGAAAGACTGAATCTGTTTTAAGAAAAGCGTGAATTTCACGTACCTCAACTTCTAAATTGACTTTTTTTCATTCGGTTTAAGGTTAAACAAATTTTGCTTTTGTTATTTGTAAATTTTCATTACAGTAATTTGTTCGTTTATTCTTCATAATATATGCTATACTACTAACAATCTTAAAACAGATTCTTAAAGATGAACAGGTTGCTGCAATAAAGGAATAGACTTTATAACTTCCTTCTCATTTTTATCACATACTTTTGACATCTAAAATAAAAAAAATATTATATCTAGTAAAATTCAAAAAAAATAAAAAATTTTGGTCTACTAAAATTTTGACTTTGGTTTTTCAGCGATGGCTACAGACTTGAACTCAAATTCAATTGACAATGTGACTACTCCAAACACAACTGTGGCATGAGTACCTACCCCAACTATTCCGATTTCAGTTTTGGTGAACCATGGGGAGAAACTTGAGAAATTTGATGGACTGAATCTCAAAGGTGGTAGCAAAAAATGCTATTTTATCTGACCACTTTAAACCTTACAAGGTTCTTAATGGAGGATGCTTTGAAACGAAATAATGATGAGAGTGATGCTTAAGTTAAATATGAAATTGATGCATGGGAACACTCTAATATCCTTTGCCGAAGTTATATTATGAATAATTTAGTTGATTCATTGTTTAATGTGTATGTAACTAAGAAAATGGTAAGGAATTGCGAGAGTCTTTGGACCACAAATATAAAACTGAAGATGCTAGAGCCAAGAAATTTCTCGTGGGCCAGTTTCTAAATTATAAAATGGTGGACTCCAAAACGGTAATCAATCTAACTCTAGAAATTCAAGTCATCTTGAATGAGATTCATGTTGAGGGAATAGTTGTAAATGAGCCTTTCCAAGTGGCTGCTATTATATAGAAGTTACCTCCTACATGGAATAACTTCAAGAACTACCTGAAGCATAAGCGAAAGGAGATGAGTATAAAAGACTTGATTGTCAGACTTCGTATTGAAGAGGACAATAGAGGCTTTGAGAAGAAAGGCCCATCTCAAACTTATGCTAGGGTAAATATGGTGAAGCATAGTTAAAGTTCCAAGTTCAAGAAGAATAAGCCAGGCAACGGGCCCAAACTAGGACCTAAAGAAGGTATCTCCAAAAGGCAAACAAGGGAAGTACTTCAATTGTGATAAGATGGGTCACAAATATGCAAATTGCAAGCTGCTAAAGAAAAAGAAGAATAGAGGGGCCAACATGGTTGATGATCTCATGCAAGAGCTTTCTAATAATAGTCCTTGTATAGTGGTTTTTGAAGTCAATCTTGTTGACTCCAACCCAAAGGAGTGGTGGCTAGATACTGGGGCCACCGGCACATCTACTCTGAGCGAGCTGCTTTTACTGATTTGGTACCTGTAAAAACTGAGGAGAAGCTTTACATGGACAACTCTACAACTTTTGAAATTAAAGGTTAAGGAAAAGTGTTCTTGATGATGACATCAGGCAAGGAAAACAAGCTATACAATGTGTTGTATGTTCTTGATATCCGGAAGAACCTTATTTCTAGAACGATGTTGAGTCGACATGGTTTCAAGTGCTCGAAGCCAGGAAAATATTTTTGCCTAAATGGGGAATGTATATAGGAAAGGGTTATGTAAAAGATGGCATGTGAAAAATGAATACTATTGTTGTAAAACGCAAAGGTATTTGTTGATGCTTACCATGTTTCGGCGTCGGATCAACACCATATGTGGCTACACATGGTCTAGCTCTTCCTAGACTGCCTCTGCCTGGTCCGACGTGCCTACAACAAGAGGAGAGATGCTTTGGGGGTGAGAGTAAGGTGTTAGTCAATGGACAAGGCTCTCCGATGCTCAAGGCAGGGGTTACTCGGCAGAGGATGAGAGTTTGTTAGGTGGGAAGAAGTCTCTCTCTAGAATGCAATAAATGCATCATATTCATAGGCTACTACTTAGACCGGGTGTCAGTGGGTTTTTACCCACAACCTGGGTATCACATCAAGGCGTGTAAGACAGTAGGTGACAAGTGTCATGTCCCCCCATCGATGGATTGAGTCCCATCGCATGGTGAGTTATTTGCAGTTTGTTGGCCTGTGGTGGCGAGTAGCAGTCTACCTGTGAGTGAGGTCAATCCGACCCGAGCTACTACATGGTCTGAGGTGGCAGCCTGTCTAGGGTGCAGCCTCAGGGGCCCTGAGAAGCACCTCAGACGAAACGCACGTCGCCAACGGGGTCGGTAGCTTACTCCCTGGAAGGTCTGTCGAGCTGTTTAGCTGACCACTAAAGTTTTGTCTCCTCGACGGTGGCACCAAGCTCACCCTCAACATTAGTTCCCTAGTTCACCTGGTCGGTGTTCAGTCGGGTAGACTATGCCAAATGGGTGAAGTCGACTAGAAGAAAGAAGACCAAACAGTGCTCCGAAGAGGGGTGAGATGAGAGGTCACGCGAATTAACCAGGGGACACGTGTCTCTTCGCAGTCGACTGCGCCTCCTGACAGGTGTAATGATCGCGCCTCTTCATTTTTTGTGCCCAGATTTTTTGCCTGAAATGGCTATAAATAGGGCCTTCTTTACTGTTAATTTTACATGACTGAAGTTATATTTTCGCACTCGAAGAGTTCTTAGCTGCCGAGCTGTAGTTATCCACCTGAAGATTTTTACATTTCCAAGCTGCCACAACCCGAACAGGTAATTTCCCAAGGAGTGAAAAATGAGTGACATCATTGATTCCCAAAATATAGACGTTTCTTGGTCAGAAAGCAGTCCGGTGGGCAGCTCGTCCACCGTTCAAGTCGACATCAAAAATGTGTCCCCTGAATGAGATAGGGCTGGCCGACATGAACAGATATTGAGGGTTGACTCCAAATAGTCCCTGAGCAGGAGTTTCTCAACCTGCTGGACGGGGAGAGGCCAATCAGACCATGTAGGAACGAGGACCCATACATTGGGGCAGCGACTGCAAGCTCCTCTAGAGTTACTGCCTGAGAGAGAGCCGAGCTCCAGACGACCGTGGATGCCCTGAGCACATTCGGCCAAAATTCTGAGGTCCCAGTTTAAGTTGAGGGCATAATGACGGTGGACATCTCTGACGAAGAGCGAGCGACCGAGGAGGTGGAGGAGGCAGAGCAGCCCGAGATAGAAGAGGATGAGCAGGTTCGGGTTACCTACGTTCGAGCTATGACGGCATATAGGGTGACCTGGCCCGGTCAGACCTCAGCTGCGGCTTATACCAGCGCCATAACAGAGTCTCTGCTGGAGGATTTGCGTGCCAAGTTCAGCATCCCAGACAACGTGATCCTCGTCGTGCCCGAGGAGAACGATTCGTCACTAGAGGGGCCAGAGGGATGCATTACACTCTACGTCGAGTTTTTCAGGGCTGGGCTGCACCTCCCATTTCATCCATTCCTCCGTCGGGCACTTAATGATTTCAACATGTGCTTGGCTTAGTTAAACCCGAACAGTTACAGGTCGCTGATCGAGATGTATGTATCATAAAAGTACCACCGGGCGACCGAAATGTCGCTTGAAGCATTTAAACAAGTATATAATATGAATAAGCTTCCTCGACAATCTGGGTGGTATTATGTCACCGGCTTAAGGAAGGATTTTATTTTGGGCAATCCTGACTCGGACAGACTTTAGAAGTACGAGTGGTTCAACGTCGGGGGCAATTACCTAGCCCGAACCGGTGAGGCCGTTCCTGCCAATCAGCACGTGCCGATGACGTTTGAACAAGGGCACGTGTGGTCTAAGAGGCCTTGGGCACCGAGCCACGTGATCAGGGCGGTCGAAGACCTATTCGAGAAGCCAGAGTCGACTAGGCAGCAATCCTTCCTACTCAGGAAGGAAACTCTTTTTGGTTATGGCTGGTTCAGGGAACCCAGCAGAACAAATCCCCCATTGGTCCGTCCTGCCTGGTGTACCGGCCAGGTTACAGGTGCCAGGCCTAGTGTCGTGGACTTCCCGGGGCCGAGCACTTCCCGATCTGGGTGGTCGACGAGGAAACCATCATCGTCCAGTTCCAAGGACTCGTCGAGTGGCTCCTTCAATGCGAGGCTACCCGTGGCAGATGAGGACCTTAAGGACGTGATTTGGCTTATTTACCCGTCTCGCCAGCTCTAGATCGGAGGTCAGCCCCAAGTTTTTTTTTTTTTTCGATGTGCCAACCTGATTTTGACTTGAAAATTGTATTGTAGAGATGTCTTCATGGCCAAGCTTTGCTACTAAGAGATAGGCTCTAAAGGAAAGCCTGAGAAAACAAAAAGGCAAGGCTGTAGAGGTCGGGAGGAAGCGTTAGCGGACTCCGAGAGTGGAGCTTCCTCCTCAACTCGAGCAGGTTCCCGTCACAGTCCAAAAGCCACCACGCCTGCCTCCGAGGGCTAGGGTTTCATTGGAGGAGAGACCCGCCGATAACACCATGGCGGTGTCTTCATAGGACCCCCAGAGGAGCCGCCCGAACTATCGTCGAACCATCCTGGAGCGCCTTAGGGATGTGATGCCCCAGGAGGATTTCCTGGTGAACCTCTAAGAGGAGGACTTTCAGAGCCTATGCAACATGGCTCTCCGCTCTGTGGCCACTGTAAGTGCTTGTCCATCCTGAGCTTTAATTTAACTTTTTATCCTATCAAGCACTGAAGTTTTGTTATCCTCAAACGAGTGCCATCTCGCACATGGCCTATTCACAAGGAGAAGGAGATGTATAAGAAGACATTCCTCAAAAAGTTGGAGGTCAAGAAGAAGCTCGGTGCTAAGAACATCGAGCTAGACCAAATCAAGAACTCTCTTTCTCAAGCCAAGAAAAAAGCTCAGAAGGCCAAGGAGGATGCCGTCGAAGCCAAAGCAGAGGCCGAGGAGGCTCGGAGGCAAGCCAAAGAGGCGAAGGATGCGGCTGCTCGGCTCCAAGGGCAGCTGGAGGCCTTGTAGGCTGACCACCAATGATTTTTGGATGAGCTTCCTGGTCGTCTGGCACAAGCTATAGACGAATTCAAGGCATCTCTGGAGTATGCCAACTACTACACTTCGGCATGATAGACCTCCGAGAACATCTGATTCGACAGCACCCCGAGGCTAAAGGCTTTGACTGGTCACTCATAGTCGAGCCGGAGTAAGACGCTGCTCAGCAACAGCAAGGCGAAGAGGTCATCGTAGTGGACGACGACGGTGACAGAGACGAGCAGAGCACTGCTGGCGGTGGAGGAAAGGAAGGCGCGGTTGGGGATGAGACTTAGGTCTAGGCCACTTTTTGTTTTTGTTTGTCTGGGCTCGGGAGGTGCCCGGTTAATTGTATCTCCCCCGTACTATAAAATTTTTTTTTGTCTTCTTCACTTCTCGAATTTTTATGTACTGTGCTTTAGATATTTTCCAAGTGCGAATATTCTCGAGAAAAATGTGTTTATATTTTGTGGTAAGAAATTTCAAGGGAACGTAGTTAGACCTTGGTCTCATCGAGTTACCATAAACCTTGGTCTCAGAATTAAATCAAAATTCAGGCCAAGTTGGATGCTCCTCGGGAGGCGCATTCCTAAACAATAGTTTCTCGACCTTCTGTTTTTGCAATTTTGAATCGAGACAGAGTATATTATCTTGATGACTATCGAGTTCATTCGAGTAGGGATGGTATCCCTGTTTACTCAGTTGATCCAAGCAGGGATGGTATTCCCGTTTCTCGATCGGGTAGGACACAACGGCGTGTGAATACCCTCACCCTGTTGCCCCTCTAGACTTGTCTAAGTTTGAGAACTTTGCAAGTCTAGGACTCGTCCAGCACATTGTTGTGCTGAGCAACTTACTGGGTGGTCTGCGTGGCGACAGACTTGGAATCGATAAGCTGCCGATTAGGCCCCTAGTCCGGTTAGATAGAATGACTCTCCCTCATCGGGAGTTATTGTCTGGTACTCCATGCTAGAGTTATGGCATCCCTATTCGGGTATGTTTATTTTCCCTCAAATGCATTGCTCAATGGTAAGTTGTAGGAAATTTGCATTTTATTAATATGTAGTATTTACATCCCAGCCCAATTCAATAGGCCTAGTTACAAAAGAATTTTGGCCAGAAGTCAAAAACGGGTTTCTGGCCTTGATGTTAACAAAAGAATCTTTTCAAGAGCTTGGCATTCCAAGGATGATCGAGCTGGTTTCCCTCCATGCCAGATAATATGTATGTGCTCGGCCAAACAATGCCGACCACCCTATACGGCCTATCCCATTTCGGACCAAAGGACCCGAGGCCAGGCTGCTGAACCGTGACTTTCTTTAGTACTAATCCCCAATCTTAAAGCTCCTTGGTTGGACATGCTTGTTATAATACCGAGCTACCACTTGATTCCGGGCTGCGTTACAAATTGCTGCCTGGTTTCTTTTTTCTTCAAGCAGGTCAAGCTTAGTCATCATAAATTCAGCGTTCTGGACCTCCTGGTATTGTTCAACTCTGAAGCTAGGCAGCCCCACTTCGGTCAGGATGATAGCCTCCGTCCCGTATATGAGGGAGAACGGGGTCTCCCCAGTTGCTATCCCGACGGTTGTGCGGTAAGCCCAGAGCACTTATGGGAGCTCGTTGATCCATGCGTCCTTAAAACCTTCGAGCTTTTTCTTCAAATTGTCCTTGATCATCTTGTTTACTGCCTCAACTTGGCCGTTGCTCTAGGGGTAGCTCAGAGAGGAGAAAACCTTCTTGATGCCGAGTCGTTCACATAGGCGGAGGAGACCAGAGGACTCAAACTGTTTTGCATTGTCGGTCACGATCATGTATGGGATTCTAAAGCGGCAAATGATGTTCTTCCATACGAAGTTGGTACATTTGGCTTCGGTCATATTGGTACACAGTTTAATCTCGACCCATTTCGTTAAGTAGTCTATGGCCATGATGCAGTACCTAAATTTTGATCGGGCCGGGGGAAGGGGTTCGATCAGATTAATAGCCCATTTTGCAAATGGCCATGCTGAGGTTACTAAAGTGAGGGGCTCGACATGATAGCCGGGAATTCTTGTGAATTGCTAACATTTGAGGCACTTTCGTGCAGAATCTTTACAGTCCTGCTCTATGGTCGGCCAATAGTAGCCCTGTCGAAGGCACTTTTGGCCTAGTGATTGCCCCCCAGAATGGTTGCCACACAAACCTTTATGGATCTCCTTCATTAGATATTTGGCTTACTTGGGGCTCAAGCACTTTAAGCAGGGAGTGGTGTAGCTTTGCCGGTATAATTTGCCTCTGATCATCGAATACCGGTCGAACTTTTGCGTATCTAATGTGTATCTTCTCGGTCGTTGGGCAATTCGGCCGTGGTCAGGTATCAGATGATCGGGTCCATCCATGTGGTCTCGAGTTCCTCGGCTACATTTGCTACTTCCTTGACAATGCTCGGGTTGGCAAGTCTTTCAATGGGGACCAAGGTAAGATTGCTATCGTCAAGGCTCAAGGCTAGTCAAGCAAGGACGTCGGCTTTTGAGTTCTCTGACTGGGGGATTTGCTTGAAAAAGTAAGATTTAAATTATCCAAGCAGTTGCTTGACTTCTTGTAAATATACGGCCATTGATTCTGCTCGAGCCTGGAATCCCCCGATGACTTGTTGAACGACAAGCATAGAGTTGCTATGGATAATTATGCGGTCTACCCCGAGATTTCTGGATATCAGAAGTCCAGCCAGAAGAGCTTCGTATTCTGCTTCATTGTTAGAGGGCTTGAAATCAAATCAAAGAGCGTAGATCACCTTGTATTCATCTGGGCTTATTAAAACCAGCCCGGCACCTGATCCATTAATACAGAAAGATCTGTCAACATAGAGCCTCTATTCTGGTTCTGAGGTGGTGCACTCTTCGCTGCAGCTAGGAGCATCTGGTGCTTCCATGGGTGCCTTTTTGGCCAATGGTGTGGCCTGTTCGGCATCTGTGAATTCAACGATGAAGTTAAAACCTTGAAAGTATGGTATAGTAGACATCTGTGATTGGTATAGTAGACAGGCTTTTGGGTTCCATCTTCTTCTTGGACTAGGACTGAGCTCATGACTTTCTCAGACACGGCTAGATAGGCAGTTAAAACCTCATCAGACAAAGGTTTGGATAGAAGTAGGGGTGTGGCTAAATACTTCTTCAAGCCTTGAAAAGCTTCCTCACACTCCCTGCTCCACTCAAACCTCCCCTTAAGTGCCTTAAAAAATGGATGGCACTTGTCGGTAGCTCGGGAGACAAATCTCAAAAGAGCCGCTATCATGCCGGTGAGTCGTTGCACGTCTTTTACAGTCCGAGGAGAATGCATGTCAATAATTGCCTGGACCTTTGCTGGTTTGACCTTGATACCTCGTTGGTTGACCAAAAATCCAAGGAATTTTCCCGAGCTTACTCTGAACGCACATTTCGTCTGATTGAGTTTCATCCCATATTTTTGAAGAATGTCGAAACTTGCTCAGATATCAGCCATGTGGTCTTCTGCTCGGACAGAATTTACTAGCATGTCGTCCATATAGACCTCTATTTTTTTACCGATCAACCACGCAAACATCTTATTGATGAGGCGTTGGTATGTAGCCTCGGCATTCTTCAGTCCAAAGGGCATCACCATTTAGCAGTGTAAGCCCTGGTCAGTAACAAAAGCTATCTTTGCTTGATCCTCCTCAGCCATACTTATTTGGTTGTACCTAAAATAGGCGTCCATAAAGCTCAGGAGCTCGTGGCCAGTAGTGGCATCGACGAGCTGGTCTATCCGGGGAAGCGAAAAGCAATCCATTGGGCAGGCCTTATTCAGTTCGGTGTAATCAATGCAGTCCTGCCATTTGCCGTTTGCTTTTTTGACAAGAACGACATTTGTCAACCACTCTGGGTATTTAACCTCTCTGATGAAACCCGCCTTGAGGAGCTTTTGGACTTCATTATTTATTGTAGCATACCTTTTTCGGGTTGAAAGCTCTTTTCTTTGTATCACTGGCCTGTGGTCGGGTTGAACATTAAGCCAATGACTGATCACGCTAGGGTCAATGCCTAGCATGTCTTCATGGGACCACATAAATACGTCCCGATATTTGGTAAGAAGCCCCTCCAGGTCTTCCCGGATCTCAGGTCTTAGCTGGGATCCGAGTTGGACGGTGCGTTCAGGCCTCGCGGGGTCCAAAGAGAATGGCACCAAGTTTTCCACCAGGGTGGCTCTTGCTTCTTCCTCGGGTACTCTAGGGTCGAGATCAGACAATATTTTAGGCATCGGATCGGTAGGCAGATCTGCGTCGTCGACTGTAAAGATGGCCGAGATGCCTAGATGCTAAGCCGTAGCTGCTCTTACAGCATTGGCGTAACAGGCTCGAAAATCCATCTGGGATGAACGAATCACTCCAACTCTATCTTCTGTTAGAAATTTTATGGCCAGGTGATACGTGGAGACTATGGCCTTCAACACGTTCAGCGTCAGGCAGCCGATGATGATGTTGTACTAAAAAGGCTTGTCAACGACTAAAAAGTCAATAATCTGAGTGGTCCGAGGAGCTCCTTCTCTGAAAGTCACAGGTAGGCTGACCTTCCCCACTACTCAGACACATTCTCCTGTGAATGTAGAGTGGGGTCTGGACTGTAGCCAAGGTAGCATTATTGATCTTCAGCTTATCAAAGGCTTGTTTGAAGAGGATATCGGCCGAGCTACCGTTATTGATTAGAACTCGCCGTACCACATTGTTGGCGATAGGCAGCTCGCACACAAGGGCGTCGTTGTGAGGATGGATTTGCCTGTCCGTTTCCTCCTCGGTGAACGTGATCGGGACATCTTGTTGGTGGCATATCTTGTTAACATGCTTGGACATGTTTATGAATTCGCCTAGCTCGAGCAACCGAGCTTCTCTGACGTACGACCGCCGCCCACTCTACGTGTCCCTGGTGACAGGCCCACCGAAGATTGTGTGGACGATATTTGGGGGTTTCGAGGTGTTTCTAGCGTTGGTTTTTGAGCGGTTCAGTACATCTCAACTTGGTGGATCGTTTCTTCCCGATGTAGAGCCTAGGGTTATGACTCGCTTAACAAATTCTCGTAAATGCCCTTCTTGGACCAGCTTTTCAATTTGGTCCTTCAACTGAATGCACTCACGAGTGCTATGCCCCACGTCCTTGTGGAATTCGTAATACCTTGCTTGATCCCATTTCACTTTACTACCCCTAAGCTTGGGTGGTGATACCAACAGGTTCCTGCTACTTACCTGGGTGAGGACCTCGTCGATGGTCACCACTAGCGGTGTGTAGCTTTAAAACTTACTGGTCGACACCTTTGGCTTCTCGGATCTCTTCTCCTTCTTCTGCTTCTTGCTCTACTCGGCATTGTTCTGCTCCGGTGCCTTCTTTTGCTTCTTGTCCTTCTTGGTTCCGCTTGGGCCGGCCTCCTCCTTGCGGCTTTTCATGTATTCTGCGGCGTCGGCCTACCTTTGGGCTTAGCTGAGCATCTGTGAAAACGTACTCGGCTGTTCGAAGGCCAATGACCAGGTAAGTTTTTTGTCTTGGAGGCCCCCTACAAAAATATGCTTAAGGGTCTCATCTTCGACGTGTTTGACATGTAGTGCTGCCCGGGTAAACCGGTTGATATAGTCTCGGACATTGCCGTCCCCTTGTTTGACGACATACAGATACGTAATTTCTTTTCTCCGTGTTTTGGTTGTAGAAAATGCCGACAAGAAGGTGTCAACCAGCTGTCAAAAAGAAGATATGGAGGATGGTTCGAGGCTCCAAAACCATTGCTGAGCAGGCCCAGTTAAGGTCAACGAGAAGGCCTTGTACATTGTTGTGTCGCTGGCATTCTAGAGGAGCATGTGTCCTCTGAAGAGTTTGACATGTTCGTCTGCATCTGTTGTCCCGTCATAGGCTTTGATCAGTGGAACTTTGAATTTAGGTGGCATAGGGGCTCGCATTATGGTGTTCTGGAAAGGTGAATCTAAAGCCCCTGCCTCGTCTAGGCCAAAGCAGTTGTTTCAGATTTTGTCGATTTGGCACTGCAACACCTGAAACTGGCGACTGTTTGTGTCTTCGGGCAGTTCGACCCTATAGGGTACTCTGCCCTTGATGCGGTCATCGGCCATGGGCTGGCGATTTTGACGTGCTTCCCCTTGGTGTCCAAGCCAGTCAAATACTAAAGCTCGGGAACCTTGAGGAGATGGTACCCGTGTTGCTTGAGGGCCGAGACGGCCTTCTTGGACCAATCGATTATTGACCGAGGCCCCACGCATGGATCCTCTCGAGCGCTCAGAATCGACTTCTTCAAGGTCGACTGCATCCAATTCTATCTGACCTCTAGCCTGGTCAACCGGGGTTGGAGGTGGCAAAGTAGGTGCAGCCTAACGCTGAGCCTATTGCACGAGTTGCTGAGTTAGGATCCGAACTGCATTCGTGAGCTCTCGGATCGAATCCTGAGCCTGTTCGACCCTGGCTGTGCTTCCTTGCACCCCCAGACCAGGATCTTGTAGCCCGGGGGCGACCCCGAGGCTTGCCCGTGTTTGGTTGTCGATTTCTTACATCTCTCGACCCCTCCTGTCGGGCAGCATCATCTCTGGCGTTGCCTCGAGTCACCATCTCGGGTCTTAGAGGTAAGGTGGCTGATGTCTGAGTAAAAGCATAGGCACCCTCCTTCTAGCGCCAAAATGTTGATGCTTACCATTTTTCAATGTTGGATCGACACCACGTGTGCTCGCGCATGGTCTAGCTCTTCCCATACTGCCTCTGCTTGGTCAGGCATGCCTGCAACAAGAGGAGGGACGCTTCGGAGGTGAGAGTAAGGTGTTAGTCAATGGACAAGGGCTCTCCGATGCTCAAGGCAGGGGTTACTCGACAGAGGACGGGAGCTTGTTAGGTGGGAAGAAGTCTCTCTCTAGAATGCAATAAATGCATCCTATTTATAGGCTACTACTTGGACCGGATGTCAGGTGGGTTTTGCTCATAACCCGGGTGCATATCAAGGCGTGTCAGGCAGTAGATGACAAGTGTCACGTCCCCCCGTCGATGGATTGGGTCCCATCAGATGGTGAGTTATTTGCCGTTTGTTGGCCTGTGGTGGTGACTAGCAGTCTACCGTGAGTGAGGTCAATCCAACCCGAGCTAGTACATGGTCTGAGGTGGCAGCCTACCTAGGGTGCGGCCTCGGAGGCCCTGAGAAGCACCTCAAACGGAACGTACATCGCCAACGGGGTCGGTAGCTTGCTCCCTGGAAGGTCTGCCGAGCTGTTTAGCTGACTATCAAAGTTGTCTCCTCGGCGGTGGCGCCGAGCTCACCCTCAACAGTATTAATAAAAAGAGAAAGTCTTTTATTTACATGCTTAAGTCTTCTAATTTATGGCATGATAGACTGGGACATGTTAATTATGATACATTGCGTAGATTTATTAACTTAGATCATACGCCTGCATTTCACATTGATTCCAAACATAAGTGTAAAACTTGTGTAGAGGCAAAATTAACAAGGCCATCATTTCAAACAATTGAATAGAGTACTAAAATACTTAATCTAATTTATACTGATGTATGTAACTTAAAATTTGTTCAAATCATAGGTGGTAATAAGTATTTTACTACTTTTATCGATGATAGCGCAAAATATTGCCATATTTATTTGCCAAAGAGCAAAGATGAAGTTATAGAAAAGTTTGTCATTTATAAGCAAGAAATTAAGAATCAATTTAATAAAAAGATTAAGTTGGTAAGAAGTGACCACGGTGGTGAATATATGAAATCATTTAGTGAATTTTATTCACAAGGTCATGCCTTCTTATTTTCCTCAGTCAAATGGTGTAGCTAAATGCAAGAATCGTACTCTAAAGGATATGATGAATGCGATGTTAATAAGTTCTGGGTTACCATAGAACATGTAAAAGGAAGCCGTTTTGTCAGCTAACTATCTTTTAAATAAGATTTCCTAAAAGAAGGTGGATAAAACTCCTTATAAATTATAGAAAGCAAGAAAGCCTTCCTATAAATACTTAAAAGTGTGGGGATGCCTAGCTAAGGTAATGGTACTCATGCCAAAGAAGATGAAAATAGATCCAAAGACGGTTGATTGTGCCTTCATTGGCTATGCACATAATAGCAGGGCATATCAATTTCTTGTGCATAGGTCTAAAAACCCTAACATTCATAAGAACACGATAATAGAGTCTAAGAATGCTTCATTCTTTGAACATGTGTATCCTTGTAAATCCAAAGAGAATGAACCAAGTTCATCAAAACAAACATTTAAGACCATAGCGGAACATGTTCAGGACCAAAAACAAGACATTGAGTCGAAGAGGTGGAAGAAGTACGTAGGCGAAGCAAAAGAGCAAGGACAAAAAAGTCTTTTGACTAGATCTTTTGACCTATACGCTAAAGGCTTAACCTCAAACACATATAGAAGCTGTATGCTCAACTGAGGATGCTTTACGGAAAGAAACCATAAAGAGCGAGATTGATTCCATTATGCAAAATCATACTTGAGAATTAGTAGATCTTCCTCTGGGAAATAAACCACTAGGTTCTAAGTGGATTTTCAAAAGGAAAATGAAGGCAGATGGAACAATTGGCAAGTATAAGGCCAGACTTTTAATAAAAGGTTACAAATAACAAGAAGGCCATGATTACTCTAACACCTATGCTCCTGTGACAAGAATAACCTCTATATGGATGATACTTGCGATTGTCGTAGCAGTTGCCACACTGTGGAATCTTAAAGTTCATCAAATGGTGTACAGATAGCCTTTTTCAATGGAGATCTTGAAAAAAAAAATCTGCATGGAACAACCTGAGGGTTGTATAGCTCTAGGACAAGAAAAGAAAGTATGTAAATTGTTTAAGTCCTTGTACGGACTTAAGCGCACCAAAACAATGGCATCAGAAATTTGACAGTGCCATGTTGTCATGTAGGTTTAAAATTAATGAGTGTGACAAGTGTGTTTATGTCAAAAATGCAGAAGATGGATATGTTATACTATGTCTGTATGTAGATGGCATACTAATCGTGGATAGCAATGATCAATGATCAAATCTATCAAAGACGTGTTGAATTCAAAATTTGACATAAAAGACATAAGACTGGCTGATGTAATTTTAGGGATCAAAATCACAAGGTCATCTAATGGTCTCATATTAAGTCAGTCACACTAGGTGGACAAGATACTTGGCAAATTTAACAAGGACAATTCAGGTGTTGTTAGAACTTCGATTGATTTGAGTCAACATCTTTCCAAAAATAGAGGAAAAAGTATATCTCAAGTGGAGTATGCTAGAGTCATAGGCAGTCTATTATATTTGATGAGCTATACAGGACCAGACATTGTCTACATTGTGAGTAGTTTGAGGAGATTCATGAGTAATCCAAGAACTGACCACAAGAAAGTAATTGTTAGGGTACTTAGGTACTACGACATACTCATGATTATGGGCTACACTATATTAGAGATCCTGCTATTTAAAAGGATATTTAGATGCTAGCTGGATATTTGATATACAAGATTCTAAGGCTACTTGCAGAT
Source organism: Artocarpus heterophyllus (assembly GCA_025403435.1). Taxonomy (NCBI): domain Eukaryota; kingdom Viridiplantae; phylum Streptophyta; class Magnoliopsida; order Rosales; family Moraceae; genus Artocarpus; species Artocarpus heterophyllus. The sequence continues at coordinate 16,070,651 of CM046347.1, read as the reverse complement.
AAGTATTCACCTTGGGAGGTGCACCAATATCATGAAAATCCTCTAAGCAGACAGTAATAATTAGATCCACGATGGAATCTAAGTTTGAAGCCTTGGATAAATGCGGCGAAGAAACCGAATTGCTATGACATTTCTTAGAAAATATTCCAGAATGGCCAAAACCTATACCTGTAATAAGTATACACTATGATAGGCAATCGACTATTGGTAGAGCATAGAATACCATGTACAATGGTAAGCCAAGACATATCATTGTCAACATAATAACGATAGACAACTGATCTCAACTAGTGTCAACCATTGACTATGTATGGTCAAAAGAGAATATTATAGATCTATTTACTAAAGGTTCAACTAAAGATCAAGTTAAGAAATCATTGAGGGGAATGGGTCTTAAACCCATGAAACAATAAGTTGAAACAACGGAAACCCAATCTAATTGACTGAAGATCCTAAGATCTAGGTCCAATGATAACAACTAAACTATATAGACAAAGTAGGATTACTGTAGGGGTTACACTCCAACCTATTCCCCTAATGACAAATAGTGATATCCGTATGAGTAAGGTTAAGCAATTGCTTTTCGTGATTCTTATGTTTCGGATGCATGAATCCAAGTAGAGTAATGCAGGTTACTCTTAAATAAGAAATCACCTATGTGAGAGAGAAGTGGGGCTGCTTCAAAGGAGAATTGTTAAGGCTTAATTCTTTAGAAATTCTCGCAGAACCAGAGAGATGTTCATGGCCAAAATGAACATAATCACCGTTTACACAAATGACAGAATAGTTCAAGGGTATAACGTCCATTGATCAGCTAGTAAAGTAAATGTACTTTCACATGGGAAGGTTCAAAGGTTCACGCCTACCTATCCTATATAGGTATTAACTATAGAACTCTATCACCAAATCAAGTATCTTTTTCCCTCATCATCGTCCAATTTTCATTTATGTGGAGTATTGTTGGAAAATGATTTGATAAACTATTGTCAAGAACCATTTTGAAGACTAAAGTAAAGTGGCACCCACTTCATAAAAATGACGGGTCATGAAGGATTTGTGTTCTCTGTTGTGAGGAGATCAAAATCATATATTCACACACTCGAAATGATTAACGGATGAATGAGAAATTGATAATCAAAGTATGCCCATTAAAATGGAATTTTGTTGAAAAGATGGCTAAGGAAAAAGTCCCACATTACTAAGGTATGGTCACTTAGTGGAGTTTAAATGAGTTTACACTTGAGCTCATGGTAAAAATTTGTACCCAATAAGCTCTCTCATACGTAGAGGTGCAAATCATGGGCTTAGTGGGTTTAGGGGCCCAATGTGTCCATCCGCACGACGTGGGTGATGTGAGTGTTGGTCCATTTGGCTTGTCCTTGCGCAGCTACATTTTGCAATTTTTTTTTTCAGAATTAGGCCTGGAGACATCTTGACATCACTTCTTTCGTCACCTTCCATTTAGATAATGGCAGTAGCATCAATTAAAGATAATTTTTTTTTTTTTTATAAATGGCTGAAGAATTAGGTTGTAATTTCATTCCAAAAATCCCTCAACGAAGCCTTTATAAGGAGGTATTCACAATTCATTTAGACACATAGCTTCAATCAGACACATAGCTTAAACTAGAAACTTTTCCTCCTTCCTTTGACATTCTTAGACATCTAGGTTATGCTTTTAGAGTTGTAACTTTTAGGTTCTTCTGGTGATAGAGTGAAGACATAGTTCAAGTTTGCTGGAGTAGTACTTGTGGTGTCAAAGTCCTGTTCATTCGTCATTGCATCCTAGGGGACAGATGCTCAGTGTTTTCTCAAGCACCCAAGGAGAGAGCGAATCTGTTTTAAGAAAAGCGTGAACTTTACGTGCCTTGACTTCTAAATTGACTTCTTCTTCATTAGGTTTAAGGTTCAACAATTTTTGCGTTTGTTATTTGTAAATTTTCATTACAGTAATTTGTTTGTTTATTCTTCATATTATATGCGATACTGCTAACAATTTGAACTGTCCAAATTAACAAAAATATATCATCAAAATTAATGTAAAAATTGCCCCTAACAACCTAATAATTTAAATTAGTTCACAATTTCAATTTGTTTGATTTAGGTTGAGCAGTTTTTGTCGTTTGGTGGTCTTTTATGTCCGGAGTTTTTGAGATCTCAAACTTGATTGTTGTAACATTAGTAGTGAAGAGGCCTTAGTCGAGGTATGCATGAACTATATATTATTATGGACTATGTAGTTGGAGAATATTAAAATTAAGCAAATATAAAGGTTACTTTTCTTTTCCTCTTTTTGCTGCTAAATTCTCAAGGTTAATTGAAGCTGCTAAAAGAACTTCTTTGCCAATCAAACTTATCTCTGATGTTCGTCGTTGGAGGGGAGAATGAAGGGAAGCACCTCACTCATGGCAACTGACAGACCACCAAAGCCTTAATACCATGAGAGTAGAGAAAGAGAAAAAGAAAGGGAGATATACCCACTTGTTCCTGGTACCGACAAAGAATTTTATACCATCATTGATCAATGGAATTAAAATAACATATTTGCCTCTTTACGCCTTAAAGGCTATCAACGCTGGATGACATGATAAGAAGCACCTAAGATACTACTGGCTACACCATTATATCCATCACTCGACAACAAAATGCCAACTTTTGTAAAAGATCTTCCTTGCTCCCTTGATGATGGGACCTTGAAGTGTCGCTTGATTGAAAACCTATCCGAAACTCTACTTCTGATGGGCTATAGAGGAGAGAAATCATGCATACAGAGATGCTTTCCTCCTTCATCTAAGTGTTAGACTTAAGGATGCCTACTTATTTGAATATCAGGTAAAAAGGAAGGCCAAATTTTGGCATTTTATGAGATCTTTTGTTCTAGTTCAAGTGAGCTTGTCGGGCTTGTTGTTACTGTTACCAAAAAGAGACGATGGTTTTGCCTTACGTGAGCAAGAGCTGTTGATTTTTTTTTTTTTTCATGCAGAGATGCATGAGGAGACACATGAGGACCTAAAACATTAGTTTTGAAATTACTATTCAACCCCGAACTTGTTAGCTCATGAGAACTAGGGCATGTGTCGAGAGCTTCTCACGTGGAGTACTTGCCACCTCATCACTTAAATTAATATTCCAATTTTCACCTGAAAAACAGACTCTAAGAGAGAATTAGTTAGCTGATCCGAAATATTAATATCTTTAGGATTTGGCTTCTATTTTTAAGAATATCAAAATTCAATTCCATACAATAAAAGAAGAAACGTTTTATGATTTAGGAGCCATCACCCTCTTCTGGGAATCTGTTTCAACTGTCGCCCCCAACATTTTGTAGTTACCCTTGTTTTGTGCCGAGTTTGTCAAAACCGCTTGTCGGAGCTAACATCTGTCATCGTTCAGTTTTGACCCACTCTTCCTTCACTCCTCACTTTCCCCAAAAAAAACAGACAGCAAGAATTGCTCCTGAAACCTTTGCACTGTCTTTCTGCAGGGCCTTCAACCAGCCACCAAAGGGTAGCAACGAAAGGTCTGTAACTGACAAAACTCCTTCCGTTGAATACTCCTTTATTCCATGCCCAAGCATTCCACATTTATAACAGAAATCAGGCAATTTTTCATATTTTAAATCTGTCCATAATAGCTTGCCTTGATTCCTCAATCAAATTCTAACCCGACGGTGACAAGGCTTGGTGACATACACTCGGAGAAATTGCCCCACACAATGCCCATGGATTCCTTTTGAACTATAATTGTGTTGCCAATAATGTTTCCGACTCTTTCCCCAACCTGACGAAGCTTCCCATCTAGGGGAAGCCCATGGACTTGGATCCAAAACTTAGTGTAGCACAAATCCTTGCTCTCTGCCATATCCCCAACATCCACTGGCATTAAGACAATCAAGGCCCGATCAAAACTCCACGGCTCGAGATCAAGCACCTTGTCCCTATCCTTTGTGTTCTCAAAAGAGAATTAGAAGATATCTTTTTACACTTCCTATGATTCAACACCCTCTACTTGCCAAACATCGATCATAGTGGATTGGAAAAATCACTTGTTACATGGTTTTGATGAAAGCAATATCCCCAATAAACCACACTTCATTGCCTTTCTATCCTCTTCCACAATTGCATCATCAATACCAGCTAATTCTTCTTCTTTGGCCTCGATGGTGAAATTTCTCCATCTATTCATTATCTCTTCCATCAAAAAAACCCAAAATAACAGAAAATCCCACATAGAGGGTGAGTGTCACCTGTCACCTCTCACAGAAACCCTAGCAAGCAAACCTTGGTAGAAAAAAGTAGAGCGTGTCTTCCCTTGATGTTTTATTGGGTTAGGGAATTTGAGATTGAATTAATTGGCCTAATATCTTCCACAATCTATTTTATTCCAATTCCTCGAGGCTTGAGGCATCCTAGTGAAAAGTTTAATTAGATTGAATAAAATAGACACGTTTATAATTAGGAAAATGAAGGAAATACCAGATTTTTAAAACTTTTTGAAGTAAAGATCATGTTCTATAAATATTTATAGTAAATAGCAAGTTTACTATATAACTAAATTATTTACTATATAAATAAGAATTATTTACACTATAAACAAGAGTAAATAAATTATTTACACTTTAAATTTATTTACTGTGTAGGTAATCCTTATTCACAATATAAATAAGGATGTAAATAAAATGATTCACCTCATAGATTGTTATTTACTACAAATAGTTTCAAAACACGTTATTTGCTACCATTAGTTTTGAAAAAGTCACATTTATTATAATTTCTCTTTGTGTTTCTTAGTTTTCTAAACCTTAACCAGCTTAAAGATCCCAAGCGTGGCTTAAGTCCATGTATTGTACCTTGGACCACATTGTCAAATTTGAGTTGGGCTTACGCCTTGTGAAATTTCAAATATTAATAATCATAGCCATGTAAATACAAATATCAAATTATTCATTTCATCTTTAGGTGAACTTGAATATTCAATTGTACACTTTTGATTAAAAAATTACATGTTATGCCACACTTTTAAAAGTATTTTTTTTATTCTTGTCACATATTAAAAAAGTTATTTCACACTCTCATTTATAATACATGTTAAGTTATACAAAAAATAAATATGTGTGACATTTATAAGAGTAAATTTTAAAAGATGGCATCTATGAAAATTTTCCTATCTTGATTAGAGAAAATGGGTATCAAACTATCAATATTATCAAAATAGTGTTTTTTTTTCTCAATGTAATACCAATGTATTGAAGTAAAATTTTGTGCTTTACATATAAGTTAAAAACATTTTTAATTTACATAAGATGGAGTTACGACATTATTGGGACAATAATGAATGCATAATGGGGTTTGACATTGAAATAAGGTTGATTTTTTATTGTAGATTTTGTCGGATTAATTGCTTTGAAGGTCCTCAACCTTGTTAAAAAAAGATGATTTGGTCCTCAATTTATTTTTTGTAGCTGAATTGGATCTAATATTTCAATTTAGTCGTTAAAGGACTGATTTAACAAACGACTGTTATACTTTACGGAATTGATCAATGATCACGTACCAAGTATATGCAACTAAAATCTAAATGCATTTTGATAAAATAGTTAATAATTTGTTAAAAAATTAAAATTAGAAACATTAAAAAAAAAAAAACTGTCATCAGCCATCCCTTTTCTTCCTCTCTCTCCGGCCTCCGGCCATCACCCACAACCCAGACCTAGGACGGCATCATTCTGCCGCTTTCCCTGTAGTCTCTATTATCTACTCTTCATCTTATTGTTATTTGTTCTTACACCAGGAGAGCCTTATAAAGTAGAAACGAGTTTTTAACAAACGTCAGTTAGAATAAATTTCACCTAAAAAACCACATGGTCTTTAGGGTCTTCACTTTGTCTTCCACTGGGAGGGACTTCGGCATACAAATATACACCTTTTCCATTCAAATAGTTTAATTAGACAATCCATAAGTCAGATAACAATCTGAGGATGAATTCCTTTAAAAAAAAAGAAGAAGAATTTGTTTCACAAGGGGCATACCTACTTCTACTTCGTCGAGAAGTTGTTCATGAGATTGATATCATGAGAACCATCGCCACCCTTCACAATCCCGCCACCCCTCGCGATCACAAATCCCCTTCCCTTCTGCCGTGCCAAAATGGTCCGTCGCGAGCCCAGACGACTTTTCCCATTGCCATGCGAGCCACCTCCGTCATCACCCATAGCTTGGTCAGATTTGGTTTTCTATTTTATTCACTTCCTTTAGGCTTTTGACTTGTGTTGTTTTCATTTCGATGTGGGATTCTTGAAAAGGGACATGAAAAAACGTTGGTATTATCTCCATTTTGGATACTTAAACTTTTGATTTTTGATTTTTTGGTTTTGGTGTGCCAGAAGGCAATGGGAAGAAGACTTCTTTTTGCTTTAATATTATCTTTTTTTAGTCTTTAAATTATTATTATTTTTAATTTTCATCATTTATTTTAAAGATTAAAGACAATAAATTAAATAAATTATTTTGAATGGTAGTTTAATAATTTGACCAATAAATAATGTCAAAAAATTCTCTCTAAAAACTGACATTTGACCATTAAAGTTTGTTCTTTTGTATCTAAATTGAAATATTATATCCAATTTAGGTAAAAAAAATATTAGAGACCAAATTGCACATTCTTAAAAAGGTTGGAGACCACGCAAACAATTTACCCTTTTGCTTAGTAGTAAATTTAAACGTGTTTATTATTGTTTGGGAACACAATTGAAACTACAAAATCAACTTTTAATTTAAATTTTAAGAGAGAAAATACTGAAGCAAAAGTTAGTTAGTAGTTAATATTAGGCTTGATCTTAAGTGATTAGTAGATAGAAGATTTCAGGTTTAGGTTTTAAGAAAGAAGTTTGAGACTTTATGTTTCAGCTATCGACACAATATATTTACGTCTTTGGAGGGGCTAGAATAATGCGCTTTCTCTCGTTACAAATAGCTATAGCTCAACACTTGGGTTTGTTCAGTGCGCATGATTAATAAGGATTAGGTAGGATTAGATTTGAACACTATGTTAAAGGACTAGATAGACTAGCTAAACTCTTACCTAGTCCATACTTGAGTCCCCTTACCCTTATAAAGGTATTTACCTATCGTCTACTAAGCATGGGATTGAACACTATACATTATACATAGTGAAAAATTTTAATTGGCCTAGTTTTAAAGATTTATAAATACACAATTGTAGTTTTTTTAAAATTGAGAGATCAAAATGCAGTTTTTATGTTACTAAATATTTTTAAAAATTATTTGATCTTCACATTGTATGTTGTGAAGGTTTTACGGGACTCATTTGCCAAGATTTATAAAATTGAAGGTAAAATCCTTTCTTATGCAATACGTTCAATCCCTAAAACTATCTTATTCGATATTATTTTACTATGTGCACCAAATGCGCCTTATATTTTTGGTTGTATGGAGTGGAGTAGAGTTCAAATCTCTTACTTTTGATTTATATGGGTTATTATCATTAATGACCCCTAAATTTTTGGGTCTCTGTCACTTTGCCCTTAAACTTTAAATATTATCACTTTATCCTCTGAACCTTGAAAGTTTCTCACTTTGTCTTTTGAACTTTAAAAATTATTTTTCTCATTGAACTTTTAAAGCTCCTCACTTTGCTCCTAAACTTCCAATTTTTGGTTCAAAGAGACAGAATTGAACTTACATGATTTGCATATGGGTCACTTATAAGGGTAAAAAATGATATTTTATCTATTTTTTCGTCTATTTTTTCGTCTATTAGTCAACAATATCTCTTTAATAACTTTAGGGACTAAAATGAAGAACTTTGAAAGTTCAAAAGATAAAGTGGTGATTTTTCTAATTCAAAGGATAAAGTGAAGAGCTTTAAAAATTCAGATGATAAAATAATTATTTTTAAACTCAAGGGAAAGATGAAGAAGACCCTAAATCCACACATCCTTGTTGTTAATAACCCATTTATTTGTTTAATCATTTATCGAATAAATGTCTTCAGTTTAATGCTCTAATTGATACGAAAGAAAACATTGAAAAGATTTTGGGATAAAAATTAATATGATGAAGTGTTTGAAGAAAAAAAAATTAGAATGAAAAAGAAAAGTTGGTAAAAAAAAATATATAAGTCTTATTAAAATTGATCTATTTAAATATAAATAGATTTTTTAAGAAAAAAATTTAACAATAATATAAAAAAAATAAAGTTATTAATTTATCAATTTTTTTTATTAAAAATTTTTGACGCCAAAGATTTTTTTCCCCCTTCTCTTTCCTTCTTACGAAACGAAGAATAAAATATAAGAGAGAAAACAAACTTGAATTGAAACAGATGAGATATGGTGAAACGAATATGGACAGTGTACTCGTTGGGCCTAGTCGGTCACACGTCATATGTTATTGCTGATTAATAAAATACAATTATTATTATTATTATTTTTTTGCTTTTGATAAGAACAATGTCAATTATAAATAATAAAGCCAAGTAGGAGAACTTTTTTTTTTTTTCAATTGGGTTGTGGCCCGACCCCTTTTAATGAGATAGGTCCCATCCACTTGTTGCGGAATCTCTGCAGCTATTAACCTCCTCGTACCAAGAACCCAAAACCAAAAAAAAAAAAAAAAAAGAAAGCAAAAAAATGAAGGGTATCAATTATTTGCTTCGATCCAACTTCAGAAACCAGGTAAAATATCTTCATTCTTGAATACCATCTGTTTTTTTTTTCCCTTGATTTACATGTTCTTCTTCTTCTTGTGTTCTCCTTGATTTTTGGATGCTCAATTTGGTTTTTCAAGGAAAAGTTTTGGAGTGCTTTTCTGCCATGGATCTTCTCTTGTTGTTCATCTTTCCGATGATCCTTCTAAAAAGTTGTTGTGTTTTTAGCTTTACGATTACCTTTTGGTACTTTCCAACTTAAAAAAAGGGACTTTTTTTTTAATTAATTTATTTAGCTAAGGCGACATTGGAAAAGATGATTGAAGGATTTTATTACCCGTTTGACCTTTTCTTTTCCTCTTTGGTGGAAATAAGTGCTCTATGGTTCTGGAATTAGCATATGTTAATACGGATCAATGCTTTTGTTTTTTAATTTAATAAAAATTACATTCCTTTTTTCCTAAAAGGAGTATTTTGAGATTAGCCGTCACTTTCATAACGTGCTACAGTTCTATGTCCTATACTGTACTTTATTTATTTATTTATTTTTAATTTTGATTCACTTTTGTGTTTTTGGTTGCTAAGAAGTGGAGGTCAAAAAAAAAAAAAAACATTAATTTTATTTGATATATCTACCCCATGAATTCTTTTTTTTTTTTGGTCCTCTTTCTTCCAACACTTTTTTTTGTCCTTCCCTTTTTTTTTCTTTTTTTTCTTGCATTGATGATCAAATTTTTAAGTGTTCAGATCAATTTCTCTGAGCAAAATAATATCCTCAATAAGAAGCCTAGCAGAGCATGTTGTTGTGGATAGGTTGCTCCATGAATGCTTATGGGAACCATTGCTCTGAAAACAAGGAGAATTTTGGACAAATTCTTTATGAAAATAGGCATGTATTAGCTAATCTCTAATGTGTTTCGAGGGTTGAACTTAAAAATATAAGTGGGAACTGAAAGATGAAATTTGTCAATTTGAATAAATCTTTGTCATTAGTCATACTGGTATGATATGAACAAGATAGGATTAAAAGTAATAAGTCCAATTTGTTTTATTCTATCAGTAATGATGATATTAGCATCTCTATCATGCTTTAGCGCAATTTCGGAACATGAGTAATCCCAAAACACTTGAATGCCTTGTTTTTAGTTACCACACTTTGTTGTTGCCCATCCATTCTTTCTCATCTCTAAAATATTCTGATTGTTCTGTCTTTTTCTATAGCTTGGTTCCTGTGTGAAATATGTCTATGCTTCCAGAATTCCCCAGGACCAGATCCTTCAGGCTCCCTCATTGACCAGACATTATTCCGCGGAAGCTTCAGCAAGTGACGTCAAAAGTCAAGGGTAAAAATAATGATGATGCATTTAATTTTCTCTTCTCTGGGTTCCTCGCTCTAAGTATCTTTCATCTGTTCCGTCGTTGGTTACATGTTTAAGAATTCAACCCAAACTGTGCTTCTTGTTAGATATAACATCTCTTAACATGTCAGGTTTAAGGGGCATGACATGCTCGCGCCTTTCACTGCTGGGTGGCAGTCTACTGATTTGCACCCTTTGGTTATAGAAAAATCTGAGGTGAACTTCTGTACAATATATCATTTAATTAGTTTAATTCTATCTTACTTGAACAAAGGTGTATATTCTCTTCCTTTTTGTGAGAGTTGATTGGCTTGTTAAGACCATATAACTTTGATGTGGTTTCAGGGTTGTTATGTGTATGACATCAATGGGAAGAAGTATCTTGATGCACTTGCCGGTCTTTGGTGCACAGCATTAGGTATTCATACATATAATATTCTTTCACATTGCTGCCTTTATCATTGCTTTTGTTTGTTTGGTCGACTATCCATATAGATGCTTCGATTTGCTTGAAATGAAATAATAGAACATGAACTCAAAAGAAGTCCATTTTGACTCTATTATCATTTCATTTTATTGTCCATCGTTCCAATTATTTATTGTTTAAAATCACAGGGGGAAACGAACCTCGACTTGTTGCTGCCGCAACCTCACAGTTGAATACCTTGCCATTTTACCACTCATTTTGGAATCGGACTACAAAACCTTCTTTGGTATTCATATCTTTCTTATCTTGATTTAACAATCACTATTCATGATTTTGATTTCATTCTTTAATGCTGCTGCTTTTAAATCATTTTCTCATTTTTAAATTTTTATGAATGTCACCTTAAAAATCTGTTGCTTTCTTGTGCTTTCCACATAATTTTTACTACTAAAAGCAGTTAAAGTCTATATTCTTTACAATTTCATGCATATGATATCTAATTTTCTTATTAATGTTTGATCTTTATTCCATTATACAGGATCTAGCAAGGGAACTCAGAGAAATTTTTACAGCTAGAAAGATGGGGAAAGTTTTTTTCACAAATAGTGGATCAGAAGCCAACGATACTCAGGTTTTGTTATTTTGTACTTACTCTTTTTCTTTTCTGATCAAAATTTCCTTGACTCGATAGCTTAATATAAGATTTTATGAGAAGATTGTAGGTGATAACAGAAACCAAAATTCAATTCTAATAATAGTCATAATCAATGTTAAAAGTTTTAACTGCTATGGAATGAATTATTTTTGCCTGTAGGTGAAGCTGGTGTGGTACTACAATAACGCACTTGGACGCCCTAATAAGAAGAAATTCATAGCACGATCAAAATCGTACTTTCTTTTACTCTAACCGAGTTTTCTCTGCGTGTATTGTTGTTATTCTGTCTCTTCCTCTATTCATATTTTTTTGCACTTTCAGGTACCATGGTTCAACATTGATATCTGCTAGCCTTTCTGGGTAAGGTTATGTTTGCGATATTGCGCATAACAGAAAATATTGCTTTTTCGGATTAATCACTAGGACATCATGTGACAGCCTCCCTCCTCTACATAAAGAATTCGATTTGCCTGCTCCATTTGTTCTGCACACCGACTGTCCTCATTACTGGCGATATCATCTTCCAGGTGGTTATTTAACCAATTGAGTGGCTCAATTTATGAGATTTTTTATTTTTATTTTTTTTTGGTTCTATGTTCAAAATTAACACGCTGCTGGATATGGCAGGTGAGACAGAGGAAGAATTTGCAGCAAGATTAGCCAATAACTTAGAGGATCTTATCCTTGAAGAGGGACCGGCTACGGTAAAATTTTCAACATCCTCCTACTACTAGTTTATTTGTCGATTAATCACAAGAAAGATATGCTTTGTTGAGTGAACTAAATTATATGGTTGTTTATTTCAGATTGCTGCATTCATAGCTGAACCTGTCATGGGGGCTGGAGGTGTGATACCTCCCCCTGCAACCTATTTTGACAAGGTACATTCTTAAGGCTTTAGTAACTTTAAAACTCTTGCTCCAAGCTGGTTCTAAATAGCCTGCCTTTTTAATTGTGCATTGTTATTTGAACATTTCTATTCACCAAACACAATATTTGTCACACACTCGGACTCGATCATGGATTCACTCAGAAATGTGTTTTTCCTGGGAACCCTCCCTTAATACCATTCAAAATATAATGTGTCCAACTCTTGGATCTTAAAAGCCATGACATGATATAGAACCGTTGTTTCTAGATCTAGAACCTTTAAAGATGAGCAGTTATATTGAATTTTGTTTTGTTTTAGTTTTCCTACATGCAAACTAATTCTTGGAATCTTTAATAGTGATGGTATCTAATTCGAGTATGCCACTATTTGACCAATTTATTTCATAACAATGGATAAGCTTATTTGCAACACTATCAATTGTGAACCCTATGCAACACTACTTGTGTCTTGTGTATATGCACCACGCGTGAGTGTTTGAGTTTTTCGTTTTAATAATTATTGGGTGTAGCACTGTGCAATATCACAAATATGTTTGTTCACACTGCTACAGATCGTAAACCTTGTGTAACACTGTTTTTTTTCCTCCCCTTTCCTCTTATGCCTCCTTTGTCTCTGGGAAAAAAGGATGTGCCCAAATTATCATAGTTCTTGTTGCTTGATGCAGATTCAGCCTATTCTCAAGAAATATGACATTCTTTTGATTGCTGATGAGGTTTGTGGTGTTTTGCCCTAAATGTCTATGTTTATGATTGGGTAATGAGAGACATAATTGTTGGTGGTTCTTCATCTAAGGCTTTTATTATTGTTTATGTTTTTATTTTTTCTATTTGATGTCATTGTCAAGGTAATCTGTGCATTTGGAAGGCTTGGAACGATGTTTGGATGTGATAAATACAATATTAAGCCGGACCTTGTATCCTTAGCTAAGGTAATGCGAGTTCGTAATAAATTAAAAAGGGTGTGTGAACATATCATGTGAAAACTGTTTTTCTTATTCTGATGTTGGATATTGCAGGCACTTTCTTCTGCGTACCAGCCAATTGGGGCGGTTATGGTGAGCCCTGAAATTACGGAAGTTATACACTCCAAGAGTAACCAGCTTGGTATGTTTAAAAAAAAAGAAATCGTTAACAATGAAACGTATTATCACTCTTATCATGCACTTTGCCTGATTCTTTTTACTCCAGGTGCTTTCTCTCATGGATTTACTTATTCGGGGCACCCTGTAGCCTGTGCGGTTGCAATTGAAGCACTGAAGATGTACAAGTATGTTACCTTTCTAAATCATCTCTAGAAAACTTTCATGTAAATGAAGGGTGGATATAGTAGTATTTATCGAACGTAATGGGAAAAGAAATGGTTTACGAAAGGAAGAAAAGGTATAGAAAAGTGATTTCTTTTCTGGTGTACGCTTATCCACTAGGAAGTGTATTCAAAAACAATCTTTTCCCTTTTGTAGAGTTCACTAACATTTGGGGATAGGAATTATAATAACTTGAGCGATAAATGAACTTGTGCACAAAATTATTAGCTTGGAATTTGCAAGGGTGCATAAGTAAGTTTGTGGTTTATTCCAATTCAAGGGGAAACAAAGCCATAAGATAGGTTGGGATTGAAGTTCCGTTTCCTCATTTCTCTTATCATGTGGGCCTCGCCAAATGAAGATTTGCAAGTGAACGCATGTATGAGTGGGAAAGGAAAAATTCCTCCCTTTTCCTTTCTCCTATTCATGACATTGACAAGTAAACATCAGTGATAAGAATCTAGGTTGTGATGATTCAACTGTATTTGAGCAGGCAACTTTGAACGGAACATGTTTCTTGTGCAGAACATTATAAGCATTATAGTTTTTCTTTTTAGATATCTTAAGGCCAAGGAGCAATTTAATAGTTTTTATGGTCAATAAATTCGGGTACGAGTCCTCAATATGGATCAGACAGTTTACGTTCAATTTTTGGTTAACAAAGTTTAATCTTCATTTGCCAACCAATGGTGGTCATAAATGATACGTTGACACATCTTTGCTTGTATATCCATGATGCGTGTGGTTCTCTGTATGCTCTAGCATATATTCCTATGTATCAGAGTGAATGATACTTGGTTCACTGTGGTTTCCTGTGGTTCGCTATACTCACTTTCAACGATTTTCTAGATCTATTGGGTGAATCCTTCATTCTTTTTCACTTTGTTCAGCAAAAGTTTCTGTTTTGTATGAAAGTACAAAAAAGAAAAGAGAGAGCGAGAGAGAGAGAGAGAGAGAGAGAGAGTATCAACTCTTTTCATTTCTTTGTAGGGAAAGAAATATTGCTGATGTAGTAAAGAGCATTTCACCAAGGTTTCAAGATGGTATAAAAGCCTTTGCCGACAGTCCAATTATAGGGGAGGTACATCTTGTATCTTAATTTTCACTTATTTTAGCCATTATACGTGGCTGTTAAAACTTTTTTCTCTATTGCGGTTTGCAGATCCGTGGTACTGGTTTGATTCTCGGGACAGAGTTTACAGATAACAAGTCACCAAATGATCCGTTTCCTTCTGAATGGGGCAAGTCTCATTATCTTCATTCTGTAAATGATTTATTTATTTTTTGAATAATCAATCTAAAATAGATGCATTTATTCATATATATTTTTTTATTTTGCTTTTAATTAATCAGAATAAACAAGTGAACACATCTAGCACAAGCACATCACGATTAGCATTCAGATCATGTTGAAGGGGAAATTTTCTATCATTTATTAGTATCGGAAAATGAATACTAATGCCGGTCCACCTTCTACCAACTTAAGCTTATAAGAGAATCAATAAACTAACATGGTATTCGGGCATGTGGTTTTAAGTTTGAACCTTTGCAAATACTCTCCTAGTTTGGGTTTTAAAGAAAATGGCCAATTTTTAGTAAATGACCCAAGCTAACACCGATGTAGGAAAGTAAATACCGATGTTGGCTAACCTTCTACTAGCTTCAACTTTGAGGAGAATTGATAAAGTAACAATTACTATTTCATTTATGGTTCTTTGAAAATGGCATCAGGGATTGGTGCATATTTCGGAGCTCAATGTGCGGAGCACGGGATGTTGGTACGTGTTGCAGGGGATAACATCATGATGTCACCTCCATTGGTTATATCTCCTAAAGAAGTTGATGAGGTAGGTTTCTCTTGAAAGTGGATCAAGTTAATTTTCTAGATCTTGATAAATAAAGCAGAAAAAAAGAAAAAAAACCTAATTCCAGTGGGTCTTGAGAGAAAATGGAATTTTCTAGTTTATTAGAGGAGTGCAATCCCTTCTTTTATTTTGTTCCTTGTTAAAGCTTATAGGGCCATAGGGATACAGGGTGGCTTACGAAGATAATCCCCGGGAATGGGTGCATCCCAACGTGGTACATGGATCCGTCTTGAAGTAAATTGCCTATGTAGGTATAAAACCCGCCCGTTATGGTGGGATTGACTTGAATCCAAGACCTTGTCAAGTAATATAGCCGTTTACCATCCCTATAAAATGATCTGCGGTTGAGGAGAGTGACCTGAAAATGACTTGTAAAAGAATGTCCAGGGACGCCATTTTTATTGTTTGCTCGAATAATTCTAGCGTCTCTTTAAAAGATTTGAGGTTTGAAGTTGATCAAAGCCTGCTAATCATTTTTATTTTCAGTTGATTAGCAAATATGGAAAGGCGCTGGAGGCGACTGAGCAGAGGGTGAAGGAACTCAAGTCCCAGCAGAAGGAATTGAAAATGTAGTTAGTGATGGTGATGAAAGTGTGTTCGATTCATGTAAAGGGGAGGCCGAATATGAGGGGTAAAAATAAAAATAAAATATTTCTCTGCATCGTTGAATTGGATTTTTTTTTTTTTTTTTTCTTATTTGGTACCTTTGAAGTTCATTAGTCTAGATCCAAAATGATCCATGCGTGCACGTCAAGAAAGAAGAGGCATGGACCTTTCGAGTCTACATCGTTTGAAGCTAAATCTCACTAGTATTTTTCAACGGGAGAACAAAGTCCGAGGAAAGATGCAGCTTCTTGTGCTTTCTTGTTCGTTTGTCGATAAATAACAGAAACAAGTCATTTTATGTGAAATTTTCTTGGAGCATGTAGAAGTTAAGTTTCAATTTTAGATGCCGTTTCGTTTGTGCTTTTTTTTTTTTCTTTGGATAAATTGCTCTAATAGTTCTCAATTTTTTACTAACGTGAATATTTAGCCTCTATTTTTTATTTATTTATTAGTTTTTAACTTTTGATTTTAGTTGTTGAGGGGTCAATTTAACGATTAAATAGTTAATTTTGAATAAAAAAAATAGACAAAATTGGTCTTTAAAGTTATCAAAAAATGTAACAAATTGGTCTCTAAAGCTATTAAAAAGGTAACAAATTGGTCTTAAATATTGACAGTTTAACTGTTAAATTAGTTCTTAGCAACTAAATGAAGGGTTGAGACCGATAAATTAAAAAATTAAATGTTGAGGACTCAAATTTTGTTTTTGTGAAAAAATAAAAGGTTAATGTGACAACTTACTCTTTTTATTATTTTGTTTTTGTTAAAAGAAAAAAAGTCCTAAAAATTTTTGTGGACGTTATTATGACCTTCATTTTCTATCATGTCATAAATGTGAACTTGTGTGTATTCTATGGAATAGTCAAATAATGCAAATGCACTCTAGGTTGGCGTCCAAAGCGGTGGGTTGAGTTGTTTCAATGTGTTAATGGATCTTCTAAACCTATATTAAGTAGTTAGGAGTATATGAAGAGAGATGCGAAATTTATTATTGTAGACTACACTCCAATTGGAGGCCAAACAAGTTAACAATAGTCTACGTGCGTTTAAAATTAAAATTTGTTCAGCCATTAGTTCAAAGATATTCACTAATGGTCAAATATGGAAATATTGATGTTAGTGAAAACAGTGGTGCTTAAATTAAATTTTATGAAAATATCAGTGTTAGTAAATTACTAGAGAAATCCTTCTTTGACATGTAGAAATTTTTTCATGATAAAATATTTTGAAAATTCTAAAATAATTAATCATATGTAAAGTATATGAAATCGCCAATTAAAATGTCAAATAAAATTTCCATACACGTTGCAAGTATATATACATGGTAAGAATTGATCATAGTATAGTCAATGACAATCAAGCATTGACAAATTAATTACAATAATTGAAAAAAATGTTACATAATTTAAATTTAACCTAACAATAAGTACTTATGTCTATAGTTCTACACAAAATGAGAAATATCGATGGCAAAACAAAATTGATTTGTGGCTCAGAAGTTTTGCGTACATAAAAGGAATTTCTACAAGATTCAATGGTATTTGATATAGTTTCTTAATTAAAATAATATTAATATCATGATATAAAATTTGAGGGGTTCTTTATGTAACTTTAAAAATACCACACGCACGTTTCTTGATACTTGGTCACCGTCTCTTTATAAATAGTAAATTTCAAATTAATTTATAGATGTCTTTCCATTGGGGGGATTTTGATCTTAAAACCTTTTTGAACAAATAGTCTTTTTTTTTCCACAAAAAATAAGCTTTTTGGATAAAAAACTGCTTCAAGTTTTTTTTTTCTCATCCTGTTGAGGTTTTTTTTTTTTACTATAATTTTTTTTCTTTATTTTCTGAAAAAAACAAAAATAATTTTTCTACCCAAAAAAACCTGCTTTTTAGTTAAAAAAAAAAACCATTTCCTCGATTAAAATTTTTTTTTTGGGCCTTTTTTTCAAATTTCCGCATTTTCATCTCTACCCACTGTATCTTCATGTAAATTGTGAGTTAACTCAAAATGTATGAAAGAATGTTGATTTTTCAATACATTAGTGAAAATCAAGAATGATGCTGTCTTGTAATATCTTTTTTTCTTTTTTCGTTCTTGTTGCTTGCAATGTCTTTTCTGTTGGCTGGAGAAGTAAGTTTGAACTTCCAATGCTCATCAATAAAAGACAAGGAAAATTACAAACAAACGTTAATTGCTTAACCTTTGCAATTTTTTTTCCTTTGTTTTTCATCATTTTTATTTTTTTCTCAAACAAAAGACACTCTACAAAGTGTCTGAGATATAGCAGAAGAATATCAGAAGACTTGAATTAAAATCTGTATCGAAGGGAATTACGTAAAAACTCTTCAGCTTTTGGACTCTTTTTGAGCTTTTCTTCTTGCCCGCCTTTCCCTGGAACTCGGAGACGGCTTATATACTTCATTCTCGGCCTCTCAGTTCTCCAAGTCTCGGAAAGATTTCTGCACATTCACAAACAAGTATGGCTAAACTAGTATTAGTACGTACACAAGGCAAAGATTTAGAATTTGTTTGAGAGCTTAACGGATAAGACAGAGAAGAGCGAAAGAAAAGGATTTACTTCTCTGATCTCGGCAAAGCTTACGGCATAGAAAGTAACGGCAGCAGCTGCCACAATTCCAAGAATGGGAAGGCCAATTTGCTGAAACCCATCCATAGTCTCTCTCTCTCTCTCTCTCTCTCCGTGTTAGAAGAAAGGATATATGTTTACCCTTGGGGAAGGGAATCAAAGGGCATGGTCCTCTTCTTTTAATTGCGGTGATACCCTTATATTTTGTCATAATCATGGCCATACCCTATATATTGCATTTACCAAAAATGAAAATATTGTTAAAAGCGGAAAATTAATATTTCAATATTACAAAAAAATTCAAAAAATATATATTAAATTGGTGGAGATACCAGAAAAAAAAAATTGTAGGATCTAAAAAAATTGTTTTGAAATATATTTTTCACATTTTAAGGCAGAATAAGAGCATGTTTGGAACGGGTTTTTTAAGCTACTTTTGACTTATAAGTATTTTTGTATCTGTTTAGAAGATAATTTGCAGTCATCTTTTAGATTTCAAAAGCGCTTATAAGAGAAGGCATGCTAAGAGTGCTTATGAAAAGTTTTTTTTTATTTACATTTTAACCTTTTATTTAAGTATAAACAAATTAAGAAATTCATTCATATCCTCAAATTATGTTACTTTTTATGCCAATAAAAAATTTTGATTTATTTAACCAAATATGTTTAAAGCTTTTCTGAAATAAAAAGGCATTTTTCTAGGGCCTTTTATAGGAATGCAATAAATTTAAGGCATGGATTGATTTATACCACAAGAAAAAATCATATGCAAAGAATGTCACAATAAGTCATCACATTATATTTAGAATTCTAAATATTTCCTCAATATCTCTTTCGACAAAAAATAAAAAAAAAATCAAAAATTAAAAAATTAAAAGAAAGCTTGATTGCTCCTCGGTCGACAACCTGGGCACAACAATTTATGGAATGGCAATGCCAGGTCGGAGAGTTTGTTACCTCTAATGAGTCATGGCGGTGTTATGGTGGCTCCGATGAGAGAAATGAAGGAGGGGGAGAGAGAGCAACAGGGGAGAGAAAAACAAAAAACGATTCTTAAACTTCAGCCATGGTACGTATGTGCTCATCATGCAGCCCTTGAAGTTTAGCCATGGTTGGTCCGTGCTCGTCATGTGGCTCCCGAAGGAGGCATGCTAAAAAACCTATTGAACATGAGGATAAATTAGTCTTTTTATTTCGGTTTTTATTTTTCATGTGATATAAAAACAAATAATTTTATGGTGTGTGGCATAGATCAATCCACACATAAAAAGGGTGGCATGGAGTATAAATATATCATTTTTTTATGCACTATCTAAACACTAATTAAAAAGGGTTAGTTTATGCTTCTCTTCTCCTACTGTTTAAAAAGTAAGAGCATAAGCTATCCCAAACAAGTCTTAACCTACTTGCTAACTTTAGGGGACTGAGATTGATCCTCCCTGAGCCTATTCTCATTTTTCAAATTAAGCTTCCAATTTAGTTGGGGCATGTGTTGAGGGATTGGCTGACACTAGATGGAAAAGGTTTCGATCGAATCTCTCGAACCTATTTCAAAGAGTAAGGTCGTTTATTTAATAAATTTTGAAGACTTCTACAATAAGAAACCCAACTTTTCCTTTGCCCATAAGGTACCTTTATTAACCATTGGCTCTACATTCAAGGGTGAGAATTATGGAAGCTCACTACAAGTTATAAATTTTGCACAGTAAATTTATCAAAAACCATAAAAATTAAAAAATAAAAAGGGCAAGTTTAAATTTGGTTCTTGTTTGCCACCAAAAGATGGTCACGACGACCCTATGTTGCAACCACCCTCGATGTGGTGATTGTAATTGGTGGTGATGCACCCTTAAGTCGCATCCCCATTACAATAGATATTGCAATTTTTTTGCACCACATTGCGACCACCTTGGGTCAAACTTCATGAGGGAAAGTGTTAGCCTAAGAATAGCTACCCAAGAGGGGGACAAATTGGGTTTTAAAAACTTTTTTACAATTATTAGAATTTACTTGATTAAACTCACAAGTAAGTGAAAAATAATAAACTTCAACAAAATATAAGTGCGTTAATGTAAAGAGGTAGGGATAGAGAAATGTAAACATGATTTTTAGTGGTTCGACAATATGCTTGCGTCTACTATCACCAAGTAAAGTCTTCGACTCGACCTTTTCTACTATCACGACCGTCTTTTTGGTACGATCATTCGTTGTACAATCTATTAATTTTTTCTACCTGAGACTCACCACACCTTCTTATAACCGTCAATTTTATACGAAGATTGACTAACCAAAGTAACCTGCTAATTTTACACGGAGATTAGAAAACCCAAGATATCCTGCCAATTTTACACAGAGATCGGCAAACTTAAAACAACCCCAAATTTGCTTAGGCTTTGGAAACCTAATTCACTCAACTTACAATGATTGGAAATGTTTAAGAACTCTCTCTTAACTCCTAGAAATGGATAGATTACAATTTAGAACAACTAGAAGATGATCAAGCACACAATAAGAATATTTAATAATTTTGGCTTAAATATTGATCAAAAGCTTATAGAACTCTTAAAGAATGATATAAGGTTGATTCTAGGTATTTTTCATGCTTAATAAGATCATAAATGAGGCTATTTACAGGTAGAAACACGAAACTAGCCGTTTATGACCGTTTGAGATGCATTTCTAATGGCTAGAAATATAGCCGTTGGAGACCGCGGTCGATCCTACTATACATAGTGCGGTCGACCCTAGTGCTAAAAGACCAGCCCCCTCGAGTTGGTGCGGTCGATCACGTATACCTAGGCGCGGTCGATCGCACTTTTTGCAATTCCCTGGGCGCGCGTCTTTTAGTTTAGAAAAGTTTTTAAGTTTATAATTTAATTGAATTTAAAATTTTCTAAAACAAATTCTAAGTCTTGAAAAATTTATTTAAGTTATGTAATACCAATTTAAAAACCATATTTCAAGAATTTTGAAAATCTTCAAGTTAGTTTTAAAACTTATAATCATAATAAAAAATTTGAGCCAATTGAACTTGATTTGTGCATGCTCTAATATCATACAAGCTAAGAAATAAACTTAAACCTATTATTCATGCTTGTTGATGCCATTTCTTCAATCTTCAAGCTCTCGGTAGATTGTCCATCTTCGTAAATTTGTTCTAAGTCATGATAGAAACTCTTTTTGATTTTCTTGAGATACAATAATAATAATAGTAAATGGTTCTACGCACTCAAAATAAATTATTAGCGTTCATGCAAGTAATTGTTTGTTGTCATCAAAACAAAAATAAATAATTCCTTTGAAACCTGGGAGCCAATAGAAAAGGGTTGTAACGGAGGTTGCAAGCTTCAAAGTCATCAAGGTTGTGATTCTATCCCGCTTTTTTTCATGACCTTGCAACAACAATGCTCGTAACCATCATGAGTTATGGTCCCTTGTCGTGCCACCGCAATTGTTTTTGTAACCTGTGGGTTGTGAATCATAGTAAGGTCATGATGCCACCACCAACGTGAAGGAGATTGTGACTCCTTCTTTGGCCGTCGATGACCTTTATGGTCGAGCAACTTTTTTAAATTGAGTTTTCCTATTGTTTTTATTAATTATTGCATTAAAAAATATGTATGATCAAATCTAATTAGGGCTAGTTTTATCAAAATACTATCTTGAACTATTGATTTTTCATTCAACGATTCAAAGAAAAGTACCCCATCAATGAGGAATTTTGGCATTCCTTAATGTATCCCCATAAATCATACATAAGAAACGTCATATATATTAGGTATCTCAATACCAAAGGAAAGTCCTGTGAAGCTCAAACATAGTTAGGATTTGTGACAACCATAATTCCCTAGAGGTAAAGAGGGCCAAAAAAGGGCAAGCTCTGGATTCTTATATCACCTGAGAATAATAATTGATAATAGTTCATAAGTAAGGATACTACTACTAATGATATGGGGCCTTTTAGGGGAAAACCCAAGTGTAATATCTTATAGGCTTAGGCAAAAGCAGACAATATCATACCAAGTAGAGGTGCGAGTCATCAAAGATGGTATCAAAGCCTTGACCTAGTTGGAAGTATGGCCAACGGGGACATTGAACTTCTAAAGGTGGGATGATTGCGACAACCATGATTTTCTTGAGACAAAGAGGGCTAAGAAAGAGTGGGTTGTGTAGTCTCACATCGCCTGAAAATGGTTATAAGTAATGGTTCCTTAGTAAGGACACTATCTCCCAATAATATAAGGTCTTTTATGATAAAGCCCAAGAGCAAAACCGTATGAGCGTAGGCCCAAAGTAGACAATATCATGCCAAGTGGAGGTACAGGTCGTTACAAGATTCTTTCTTTATCCAACCATTATTAGTGCTATGACATGTTATTTGAATAGCATTGATAGTTGTGAACCTGCTATATATAGGTTTGATCTCTTCCTACTATGTCTCCGTAAATAAATTTCACTCATGAATCCATCAAAATAACCAAAGAATACTCTCGAATTTGTATGGTACATGATCTCTTTATTTTTTTCCTCCCTCCTCCTAAATAAAAAGAGAAGAATTTTTCTGAAAATACAAGTATCAGGAGACAAAAATCATTATTCATCTTACATAATATTGATAAAAAAAATAATAAAAGTACAACTAACTATCGATATTTTCGGTATATCTCAAATTGTTTTCAATATTTCTAAAAAAATTTGTACAAATTTAAGTTGCAATCACACCGTCAGTGATACTTAAATTGATATTTGAATGTATATATTCTTATATCTATTTAGGATGCTTCTTTGGTCCATCACCGACCTTTTGTAGTTTTCATACTACACAATCTTTCACCATTAAGATTAGATCTAGTGGTTGGCTTTTACATAGGGGTAAGTGAGGGTAAGTACGTGGTGGAAGAACCAGCTATTCCTGTAACTTGCTTTCCTTAGTGCCATTATTATACCAGCTGGTAGACATGCAGGCTATAGGAAGCCTACTACAGTGGTTAATGTGCATGGGTATGTTAATGAGGAAAAAAAGGTGATGTACGTACATGGTCATGTTAATGAGTACATGGCAAATATTCATAAGTACAAAAAAAAAACTGGCCAGACGGTGATAGTGATGTTATTGTACATGATTTCAGAATGTTATTCTCTAGCCAATCTAGGTAAAACAGTATAGTGTGGTATTAAATTGCATTGATTGGAGTCATACTACCCCAATATGGAAGGTTGGAGGGGCTTTGTTATGTACGTACTTATTTTCTTGCTATAAAACGGTACGGTGTGGGAATGAATTACGCTGGTTGGATACGAAGTATACTTATTTTCTTGTTATAAAATGGTATGGTGTGGGATCAAATTGCGCTGGTTGGATACGAAGTATGTGCTCCATGTGGAATACATAGCAAGGTTTTCTATGTGGTATTTACTTCACTTTAATAATTGAAAATCGTTACAAGAAGATATGGAAGGTTAGCAAACCACGCAAATGTTTCAGGCTCTAAATCGAGGATAACAAAATTGATATTTCCATCGATATTTTTATAAAAATTCTTATATCTTGGAAATATAAATATTGAAACAGGTGTGTCATATCCTTTTCGCAGAATATCTAAAACTTTTTGCGAAAATTTTCACAGGTATCAATATTTTGATGGTGTTGGTGCTCTTTTATCGTGAGCCTCTACAAGTAGAGAGTGCAAACTTTATAGCCTCTTTTGATTGGCTCATTGTTAGGAGTTGAAGTGGCAGCGCATTAGGTGATGAGAGTTGATGAGTCTACGGTGGCTATTTTAACATTAGGGATGGCCAAAATAGGTTGTCTAAGCTTACCTTGTAGCAGCCTCAGCTGGATTACGGCTAAACCCGAGTAACTCGAGGACGGTCGAGTATGAGGGTGAGACCCGTTGTGCTTCCAGATCCGTTGAAGACAAGAACTTCACCAAAGAGGGCTTCTGAGCATGCAAGTAGTGTGGGAGAAGAACATAAATAATTATGGAGGAATTTCCTTTGTCTTTGGTGATGAGGACCTATCCATTTAGTCAAAATGTAATCTTTTTTACAAAGTGATAAAGTCTAGTGGTGCCATGGGTGGAACAGCTCCTCAGGAGAGAACCTTTGAACTGATGGGGTAGTTTAAGGCTTTGTTTGGGAAGCACGTTAGAAAAACAAAGTTCAATTTGCTACAATGTAAAGTTCTTTCATGCTACAATAAAATGCAAAAGTTTGCTAGAGTGTAAAGCTCTCACATACTACAATTTTTAAGTTCCAACTGATTTTTCAAACACACTATAAAGCTTAGAGATAGAAAAGGTAGCAAATCATTGACGGGGCTTCGATTCCCTTTATTCATGGAGGTCATTTAGGCCATGAAAAGGCTTCGTTTTGATGAAGTTTTGTGGCGTTTTTCAGTTCAAATAAGTTGGGACATGGATCTTGAAAGTTCTTGGAGCTTTGCCAGAAAATATGGAACTTGTGTTTTTTGGCAAATAAGAGATGGTTGAATTTGGGGTGAAATGATTTTCCATGACGGCTTGAGGTCAGGAGTAAGATTTTGCGGTGGTTTTGGATGGTTTAGTGGTAGTTTGTGGTGGCGGTATAGTGGTTTTGGCTTGGAGGTGTCATGCCCCGTCATTTTGAACCGTCATTAAACTTGCTTAAATATTATTTCTTAACTTATTTCTTACTTACTAGTAAGAAAAATACTGAGTATTTTTTCTTTCTTTAAACATACTTGAAAACATTAGTGAAACTGTTACGACTTTTGTTGCAACAGAAATTAAGACATGGCTCAAAACTTAACTTTAAAATCATTCAAAACGTTTCTTAAAACTTACTAAGAAAACATTTACTTTCATAAAAACGTTTTGAAACATCTTTTTAAAAACAGTGAAAGCTTTTCCTTTCTGCAGCGAAAAACTACCGTAATAGTATCCATATCCGACATTTGTATTTGTCTACTGTGACATCGAGCTGTTCAATCAGTCTTACTGGTCTCTTATAGGACTACTTATAACATGAAGGAACTTATAATGAGCTTTCGTTTAGTAACTTCAAACATAATCTCACAAAACATTAAAAATTCATTATAAAATTTTTCTCTTAAAAACCTTTCTTATAAAACGTTTTTTTTTCATAAACGTCTCTCATAAAAAGTTTCTTACCACTTTTCACAAAACGCTGTTCATAACCATATTACTTAAAAGGAATGCAAGCAAATTATAATGCACGATTCTATTTATGCTCGATTATGAACTTTCAATTATGAACTTCTTATTATCACCCTTAACTTTCCTTTACCTTGAGAGCACAAGTGTTCATATCAACATCATCAATCATATGATCATAAACATAATGCTTTTCTTGTGGAAGTCTTAAAACCATCGAATAACAAGGTCATAATTTTAACATAATTTATATTTCTCACATCAAGGAGGCTGGTACAACACTTATCATCTTTGCATTACCTTCTTGTTAACATTAGTGAGTATAACATATGCTAAACATATCTTATACTATAACTTAGCATTGAAACATTAAACATGGCATATGTAAACATATTGTAAATCATAACTTGAACTTTAAAACATTATGCATAACATGTGCAAACATCCTTTGAACAGAACAATTGCAAATACTTTGCAAATCTTGACTTGATCTTTAAAACTTTAAGCATAACAAACACAAACATAAGAAATTTTCAAAGTATTTGAAATTCATTTTTTTTTTGTGCTATAAGTGAGGTTTGAAACTTACATGGATAACCCTCTAGTATTCTCATTTCATTCCTTTGTCCTTCTATTAGTCAACTTTGTGTCATGTTCAAATAACACTTAACTATTAGCTAACTTTCTCATTAATGATCTAATTGATCGATAATATAACTTAAAACGTTAAACATTTATTCCTTATACTTAACCTTGTATCCCATCAGTTTACCTTTCCTTTACTTAACTTAAACATCCCTTAGTTAAATTTCTTGTCTTACTTGATGGTTTCATTACTTTACATATTACAAAACATTTTTCATCTAAGGGCATTTCACTAATTCGAAACTGTTTTAGCAGTTTTCTTAAAAATGACAAATTTTAGCCTCAATGAGTTTTTCGTAAGTCGCGTGGTTCAAATGTTACGTTACTAAACTTTTCATTTTACTTTACCATTCCATTACTTATGGGTTATGGAAAATTCCCATTGAAAAAGCGTTTTACTAACTCGAGCATTTCGAGTCCGTTTTGTTTTTTTTACACAAGTTGACCATTTTGCTCTTGATAGGTCTTAGAATACTTTCAGAACCCATTTTAAAATAAAACTTATATTTTCTTGTTACTCATAACAGTACAAAAAACCAAAAATAGGTTTCTTTTTCATAAAAAAAATCTTTTTTATTAAAACTTTACGGTTTTGACCGGTAATATGAAAATCTTGATGTTTACGCCCTTAACATTCTTTTCTCATTCTTTCCTTAGTAAAAACCTTAAATCCTTTCAATACTTAACATCTGTGGTTACTCACTACCTATAGCAATGCAAAAAACCAACCTTTCTTGCTGCAAATTCAGTTTCATGCAGTTTTTAAGTTTTGGCTCGAAACACAAAATCTTGACATTTTGTCCCTAGGACCAAAAACAAATGCTTTATACCAAAGCGTTCAGTTTTTCGCAAGAATTAAAACTTACAAAAGCTCCTTCATCCAATTCAAAACATTTCATAACGTTTTCCTTTTTATGAAATTTTGTGCTTAAAAATCTCATAAAATTCATAACTTAAAATCGGTGCGATATTTTCACAAGCCATCCACGTTTCTTAACAGTCTCGATGAAATCTACAACTTTTTTGTTTAACTTTTCTCAAAATCATTTGTCTTAATGGCATTTTTGAAAAAGCAGAACCAAAATTAACATTTTTTGGGCTTGTTCTGATCGGAATTGGAGCGAAATTTATTTATAAAGTTGTCCAAATCAACATTTCTAATAAATCTTACGTTAAACTTGGAAAAAAAAATTGGCCTCTAAGTGCCTCAAACATTAAATTTTTTCAAAAATATCCTTAAACATACTTTTTGCACCTAAAACATTTTCTAGCTTACTTTCCTTGAGTTTAATTTCATTTAAACCCTTCTAAGCTTATTATAAAGCACTTAATACATAAACAAAACATGCCATGCTCAAAATCCTTTTATCAAGCACTTTGAGTGCTTGAAAAAAAACACCTAAACTGTGTTTATGACCAAGTTTACCATAATTCTTCGTTTACATTAAAACTCTAGTTTTCATTTCTCCATCATCATCATCATAACAAATCATATATCCAAACCATGAAGTTCACTTAACATGCCATAGTCCTTTTTTAGAACAAAACATTCACAAAACTTCATAAAAACGAACAATTTTACAAAGTAAAGATTATACCAAAGGCTTTCCCCTAGCTCTTGGTCCTCCTTAAAGAAGCTCAAAACCTTCCTTTTCCTTCCTAACAATACCATGACAAAATCTCCATCAAAACCCATCAAAAAGTTCAAGAGAAACATTAAAATCCTAAAGAAAAAGCTTAAACTTTTACCTTTAAAGGTGGCTAGTCTTGCACTAGAACACTTGATTCTTGATTTAAAGCCTAATTATAGGTTGAATTCTTCAAAAATATTTGAGAAATTGATGGGGAAGGGCTGTCCATTTTTGAAGGAGCAACATAAGTTGTTTTTTTTTTTTAACTTGTATTAATATAATGGAGACAAAAGTGTTAAAGTTTCAACCATGCACCTAACTCACCTAAAAGCCTCATCAAGGACTAAAATGTCATTAAAATTTTTGCTCCAAATCATTCATCAAAGCCATTAGGTGGTGTCATTTAGGTAAAGATGTGGAGGAGATGTAGCTTTTTTTTAACCATGGGAGTGTCTTTTTTTTCTTTTCTCCATGGCCATACAAAAAAAAAAAAAAAGATGCAACATTTAGTCATTTTCTCCACTTAATTACAACCTTGGCTCCACCACAAGCCCAAAACTAAGTATGTTATGGATGAGGTGACCAAAGTTTCCACCTTCTATATGTAATTAGTGGATTCCACATCATCTTGTAACAGTCCAATTTTATATTATACTGTCGGTATTTTTTTTTATACAATTTATAAGGTCCCACAACCTCCCATATTTATTCACATCTACTATAAAGTATAATTCTTATATTGCTTAACTTTATACAGTCTAAATTTATACTGATAGTATTTTTCATATAGTACTGGTATATTCTTTATATTGTTATAAGCTTACACAATATTTCTTACTTATTCATATCCTCTATACAATATAATTCCTATACTGCTTAACTTTATGCAGTCTAATTTTCATATTGTATAACTTTATGCAGTTAACTTTATACAATATAATTTTTATACTGTTTAACTTTGTACAGTATAACTTTTGTACTTTATTACTTTATGTAGTGTAGTTTTCATGCTGCATAAATTTATGCAGTATAAATTCTATACTGCTTAACTTTATGCAATATAATTTTTATATCTTTCATGTAGTATTTTCCTTAAATTGTATTTTGTCTTACAATTTATTGCAATATATTTTGCAACAATTAAGCTTTCTAGCTTATTTTCATATCCTTCCTTTTGTAAGACTACGACATAACCTTAGAAATCTTATTTTCATTTTTATAATTTGTAAAATTCAAATTAAAAGAGTAATCCTTGTGACAATCTTCACGCTCTTAAAATATTTAACAAATTTTCGAGCATAAACTTTAGCTTACAAAATTTGTACTTTAATTACTTAACATAATCTTTTAATTATTGCATTTATAATGTACTAGAAATGCTCGAGTGTTACGGGAAGAATAATGGCTATAGAGGTCTTGGGGTGGAGATGATCAAGGGGAAGATGGTAGTTATGAAGCTTAACTTAGCTTAGCCGTAGTGGTTTGAGTGGAATGGGTTGCATTAGCCTCTCTAAGGGCGTTGAAGAAAGGTATTTATAGAGAAAAATGGGGACTTAGTTTAGTTAGGAGCCTTCCATTTTGGGCACTCGGTTAGGGAAGACTCTAAGTCTGGTTTGGTGGGAGCAGCCATAAGTGGCAACATCCCGCCGCGAGAGACTTTCTCTCTATATTTAAATTTGATCTTTAGCATGGGAGTAGGTTTGTTAGGAGCATTAATAGCCAGCCGACTTAGGAGTGCTTCTTTGGGAAAGAGGGAGCTTTGCCTTGCCTTGCCATTTTGAGCAAGGCTTAGACCTTGGGCTTAGGTCTTTTTCTGACTCATCCTGGTTAAGGGGCAATTTGTCTTCGACGGCAGGAGTCACATGTCTTTATGGCAAGGCTTCCTCGGGTGAGCTGCTGAGGTTGGTGTGGCAGGTGACCTGGCACGATAGATGGGCCATAAGGGTTGATGTGTCAGGTGGGCCAAAAAATGGGCTTTTTTTATCATTGGGCTTAGGTTTCCAAATTAGATTTTTTAGCTCTATGTTACTCTAATTTCCTCCATACTTATTTTATTCTAATTCCAATTAGACATAACACTTTCGAGTGAGTGGAAAGTCTAATTGGACTGAATAAAATCGGCCCATTCATATTTCTTGGCCTTGCAAACCATGACCCACTTAGAGAACCTTGCCTCGTGGCATGGGTCCATGTACCTTATCTTGGGCCTTTGCATGGCCTAGGCTTGTGTCTTGCGAAAAAGGGACTTCAATAGATGGGAATATTGATTTCTATAAAATTTGTATTGTTAAATCATAAAATTTTACGATTTTTTACAAAAGTTTTTGCAAAAATATCAACAATATATCAACAGAATATCTGTGCTTTATAGTTATTTTTTTAATTTACTTTTGATATGTTATAAAATTCGTCTCTTTTATTTACTTTTTTAATATAGTCTTTTATAAATTTACTTTTCAATGTTATAATATTCATGTTTTTATTTACTTTTTATATGTAATCTATAATCTTTTGATTCATGATGACCTATATATAATAGGATGGCCAAATTTGTGTGATAATAAAACTAAAGAAAAACTAGAGAAGTGGAGAAATTGGTAATGTTTCTTACTTCTTAGTAATTAAGTTAACTCATAATTTGCTATATATAAAGAGGTAGTAGGTAAGGATCAAGAGATATGCATGAAATATTTAGAATTATATAAAGAACTACTTACACTCCATGTCTTGGTATCAATATTGTTTAAACCAAAAAAGTATTCTAAATACCTTTGAACTTCCTAGAAGCTCCATATAGTATTGATGTTTTCTTATTTTATATGAAACTATGAAGATAAAATACTTGTATTAGGTTGACTTTTAACCATTTTATGCAATTTGAGATTGTATGCTTATAATTTATTAAATTATAAACAATTCTTACAATTCATAGTTATCAAAGTTGTTAGTATTTGTGACAAATATTTCATCTAAATTATGCATTATTTTCTTTTCAAAAAACATTTTATATTATTAACAATTTTAGGGTTTTTTTTTTTAAAGTGTCATTTAAAAATAAAGTGTTTTAAGATGACCTTTCTGTATATTACGTCAATTTTTATCGATATCGATATTTCTGTCATTATTTTCGCAAAATTTTTATGGATATCGATATTTTCATCCTTGTTCTAAAATCCCCATCAATGGCCTTTTTAAAAGTGCTATGAGATCCATTTTAAGGAATTTACCCAAGCAAAGACAATTTTTAAATTATTTAAGAAGTTCTAGTTCATTTTGTTTACACCTAAACAACTCCAAGGATTGCACTCTAGGAAAAAAAATTACTTTCCAATTTTCTATTTTCATAATGTATATGAATAATTAATCTAGATAAATTCCTTTACTAAAATAATGGAAACTGGTGAAACCACTATATGGTGTTTGGCAATGTGAGTTAAAATCAAAACTTTTTGTTGTTACAATGTAAAGCTCTTATATGATACAGTGTCAAGAAAAAAGTGTGCTATGGTGTAAAGCTCTCACATGTTATAGTGTTTTCAACTAAAATTAGTTATAACCAATGCTCTCAAACATCCTATAACAAACCTAGAACAGAAAGCAGCAGCATTTGTCGACAAATGGCCTCCAATATATAACATTTTTAGCTCAATGGCCTATTTTGTGCTAACAAAACAAGGGCCAAATATTTCAAATAAAAAAAAGGCTCAATGTCGTTTACAAAATTTCTCCCTCGTTTTGATGCCCCATGTACTATATTAACATTTGCACCATTTAATTATTACCAAAAATTTCAATTGCATTTTGCTTTTATGTATGCCGGTCTAACAGTTACCCCATCTTCCCTCCGAATCAGTAGCCTTTTTCAATCGAATATAATTTCCATTCCAAAAGACAACTATGCACCTACTAATGCGCTTATCTCACAAAAAAACCAAATCTCTAGGTCATAAATAGCATGCTAAACGGCTGATTCAGAGGAAAAGATTAAGAAAAACTGGTCAAAGACTTGATACTTAGGCATATTGTTTAGAGCACTCCTATCTATCCCGAGCCGGCTGTAGCCCGTTTCTCTCACACGGGTGGGGCCCATCCATGTGAGAGAAATGGGCTGCGGCCCGAGTGGGACAAAAAAAGTTTTTCTATTGTTTAGCAAGAATGTCTCATCAATCCGCTTGCAAACACACCGTTAGACCTATTTTGCTTTTATGTGTATAATGTTTCAGTACAACTGATGTATCGAAGAATTGACCTATATATTTATTGTGCTTGTTTGAAATCGTAATAGAAATTTTTTTTGCCCAAAAAATATTTCAGGCTCAGCATCTCCAAAACCGAATTTCGATCAAAATCTTTGTAATTTGTGTGAGTACTTTTGGCCATAGTTTTTATCAATATACTTTTGTTGTTGTCTTGATGAAAAAACAACATTGTTTTGCTCATGTTGTGGTTCAAGCTCAAAAAGAACGAATATTGTTTACTTTAGCCTCTAAAGCATGTTGTCTTGAGGCCAACAGAACTTCGTCTCATTTAGGGGGAAAAAATATTTTATTTGTGTTGAAAGCACATGTCAATCGGGTAATATATGTGGAGGTATTACGTTTTGCAGTGTTTTATATTTAAGGAGTTTCGTACATTTATTTGAATCACACTTGATTTAATATCTCAATAAATATGAGATTCTTGTTTATTTAATAAGATTATAATTTAAATTTATGAATTATATCAAATGAGTTAAGCTCACCACGTGCCTAATTGGGTCGAATTAAGACCAAAATCCAACAATTTGTTTTAAATTTTGGTAAAAATTACATAATCTGTCTATTTTTTAAGGAGTGAATTAATATCTGTCTTCATTATGCAAACATCACTTATATATTTTTTAAAAATTTTTTTTATATATTTAGAACCCTAAAATACCCTTTAACTAAATATTATTATGTATTTAAATTTTATAACAAATTTTCTTATTTTTGAATAGTTAAATTAGGAAAAAAAAAATATGCACGTATATTTCTTATTGTAACATATTACATTGATGCATTGTCATTATCACTTAAAGTCTTAAAAAATGAAATGAATGCCATTGAGTATCATTATCATTACATATCATTAACTTAATAATATAACAATTATATAACCTATAAGATATATAAAAAGACTTAATAAATACTATATCATTAATTTAATTACATATCACAAAAAAACAAGAAATATCATTTACTTGAAGTCTTAAGAAATGAATGTCATTGCGTATCATTAGCTTAATGATATATCAATTATATAACCAGTAAGACACATAAAAAAAACTTAATAATACTATGTCATTAATTTAAGTACAACACCCTAATTCTAATTTGTCGGTAAATTCAATTTGTTGATAAAAAATTCCATCTTTTTAGGGAATTTTAAAATCGTTATTTTAGATACCAACTTAATTTAAGAAACAAACACCCTAATTCTAAGGATTTTTTTTAAATATAATGATATTATAATCCGTTTGAAATCTTAGATACGTATATTATAGTTATTCTAAAAAACAAATTAAAACTAACAATATCATTATTATGGTCATTAATATCTTTATACATATACATTAAGACATAAAAAAATATTCATAAACTGCAAACATATTTTAATTCTACAAATAAAAAATATCACATATCTCATTAACCCTAAATTTTATTGCTTGAGACCATTTAATTGCCGGTGTAAGGTTTGTCATTTTTCTTGACAAAATTTTGTGTTCAAGTCGACCTCAAAAATAAATAAATAAATAAATAAAGCCCAATGAAGTTTACAAGTGCACGCTCATTCTCATATAAGAACAAACAGTCCTGACAACTTTTTAATAAAATGTTTCATGTCGTTTGTTGTGTTAAACGACATGTCGTTGGTTTAGTTTATAAGCTAAAATCTAAATCTTGCTTTTGGAATTGTAAATCGCTTGCAAAGCAAAGTTCTGTTGACTACCCGGAATGATGCCTTCTTTCTCCCTTGCCATAGTGTTCATGCATAGACTTTCACGTCTGACTTCTCTTTCATTCGTGAGGAAACTTTCCAATATAATATAAATATATATAATTATATATTTTTCACAAAACCGAATCTTGAGAGATAAACAAATGACTTCTTGATAATAAAAGGGATATTTGTGTCATAAGCCCCCAAGTTTTTTAACTTTTGGTATTTAGGTCTTCATTTTAAGAATTTGAGCACTTAGATCCCTAAACTCTTAATTTATTAACACTTAGATCTCTATTTTAAGAATTTAGACAGTTAGATCCTAAAATTCTTAATTTGAAGTCTCAAACTCATAATTTGTTGTCACCGTTAGTCCCTATTATTTTTTTATATTAAATGTCGTACGAGATGTTTTTGAGGCTTTACAGTTCCTTAGGTTCTGAAATTTTTTTTTTCCAAAAAGGTCCCAAGGACATGTTTTTTTGCAATTTTACAGAAGCAATAACAAATTATACTTTCAAAAAAAAGAGAGTTTTGGGGGACATTTCTATTAAATATATGTATATACATATATATGTGTGTGTGTGTGTGTTTGTGTGTTTTAGACCTAAGAAACAAAAGTCTAAAAATATTTATCTCTTATGAAATTAACAATAAAGACATGATGGAGATTAATAGTGTAAAAAACGTAATACTTTAGGGACCTGGATGTCCAAAGTCTTAAAATGGAGACCTATGTGCTAACAGATTAAGAGTTTAGAGACCTAAATGTCTAAATTCTTAAGATATGGATAAAGTTTGAGGACCTATGATGTAAAAATCCCATAATAAAATCACAAAAGCACCCTAACTGTTTATTTTCTTTCAAAATCTTTTTCTAATTTCCCATTTCAAGATGCCGATAGTTTCAGCTCTTCGGATAACGAGGCAATAATTAGACCACTTGAATTGGTGGCTGGCAAGTTAGTGTGTGTATATATATTTTTGCCTTCTTGTTTAAAGATATTTTTCTGAGGGGGTTGTTTTATACGACTGAGTTGGTAATTTTCTCTTTGTTTCGTCATTTTCTTTTCTGAACCATTTTGAGTAAATGCTTTGAATTGGATTATAGTGAACGTTATTTTTCTTCAATTGTTGTGAATAAATGGTATTGATTATAAGAATTTGTAACCATCGCAACATAATGGTCTCATATTTATTTTTTTCATTAAACCATAATAAAACCTTTTCTGGTAACTCCTTTTGAACCTGTATAAAAAAATCCTTGATGGAAGGATTTCTTACACATAGTGAAATACAACAAGTTCATACACCATTAATTAGAGTGTCTGAATATTAGGAGACTCAAACCACATTCACGCAAAACAAGAGTTTTCTTCTGCACAGTGAGCAATGGCAGGAGGTATGTTTACACGCTTCCGTTTATGATTTTGATATGCATATCGTTTTTTGGCATGTTAGAATCGAAATTTTATTGTTATCATTTGGCATCAGAGCCGAATTAGACCTCTGCCTTGCATGAAGAAATCTTGAAAAATATACTGTGTTTGATAAGTTTCGGTTGAAAATTTTTTTTTTGGTTTTAGGTTTTTGATTTTAACGTTTTTTAATTGAAACTAAGATTAGAAACCATTTAGACACTCGATTTCTAAGAATTTTAAAATTTGAAATGTCAAAAACGGTATTCGGATGGTGAAAAACGAGCCGGGTCTGAAACCGGGTCAAAATTCGGGTCAGCTGGGTCAACACGACCCGGTTCAAGGTTGAAGACGACATAAAACGACATGTTGTTTGGCCTTTAGTCAGTCAAAATGACATGTCGTTTCTAGCTGAGAAGGGCTCGTTTTGATAGCTAAAAATGACATGTCGTTTTAGACCATAATGATCAAAACGACATGTCATTTGGACTGTTGGCAAGCTGCGTTTCATTAATGAAATGACACGTTGTTTTTGTCTTAATGACCAAAAGACATGTCGTTTTCAATGTGCACAAAATTAAAAAAAAAAACCTGAAAATTAAAAAAAATAGATATCATAAAGTGATTTTTTAAGGAAAATTTCATAAAATTTTCAAATTTTATAATTTTATGAGATTTTCATAATATCCATAATTTTGGTATTTTTTATGAAAATTTTCATATTATGGAATATATTATGAAAATTCATAATTTTGAATATTCATAATTTTTTGGTATTTGTTATGAATATTATATAGTTTTGGTGTGGATATAATTTTATAAATTTGTGTGCATATAATGTTCATTATGTATAATTTGTGATTTAAAATTATGCATGCAATATTAAGTTAAATAATTTAGTACATTTAAATTTTGTGCAATAATGTGCTGAAATTATGTTTTTGAATGTATAATTTTAATCTATGCATAATGAATATTGATACATAAATTATGGGTTTTTTGTTCATATTTATTTATTGGTTTAAGTAAATGCAATTTATTTATGAGAAAATTTTTCAGAATAAATGTCTAGTGATGTATATAATTTTGAATAATTAAAGAATAGCAACACATCCTTGATTATACAAAATTATATTAAATGTTTGAATCACATATGGTAAAAGGATATTAAATTGTGATTAATCATATGTAATATGATAAATTTTATCCCACAGGAATTTTTATTATATTTAATATGATTAGTTAGGATGATGTATCAAATTATCTTTCTTAATTTACCTACAGGAATTAAGAAAGGGGGAAATAATTTGACAGTGTCATCATAAGGATATAAGAGTCTGTTTGAATTAAAAATTTAGCCCATAGGCAATTTTTATGTCATTTGATTCATATTTAATGCATGATTTACATTGATGAATATGTCATAAAGTATTGTAGCCTCAATTTAGTAACATAAGCATGTATGTTTTATTATGCAGCTTTGCAAACTGTGAACTACTCTGATTTTAAATGTGACATTCCTGAAGTTAAGGATGATAACTATAAGGTATGGAAGGAGAGAATTCTCCTTCATTTAGGCGTAATGAACATTGACTTTGCTATCTACAAGGATGGTTTGTTAGACATGTATGCTCTAAGGAGTAAAAATGTAATACGTTTTTGGAGACATTTTTATCAATAAAGAATTTATTCATTTATATATACCAAATATTGTCCTCTTTACGTTCATATTCGTTGAATGTATGATAAGCAAACAGTAGTCTGAGACTGTCAGTCTAAACCTTAAGAGTTGGGCATATGATGGGATGATTATGCGGTAGACACGACTCTTAAGGTGATGGTCTAAAATATATGATCCGCAATCGAGGGAATAAAGTTGGGCGCTTTATTCATGTAAAGATTGTTATGTTGTCTATATCCCTTTTGGGAGATGGTTTGTCTTGGCCATCGGAGTTGGACTCCGTGAATAGAAACATTGGCGCGTTGTCATAGGTGACGATGTGTTGGATCGGGACATAAAGTGAATTGATTTGGATTAATAATTCTGTCTTGGCAAATCGATTCACTTTAGACAGTCGTTTGTATTGTATCTTAATCCTGAGATGAATAATGGGCCCATTGTCTCGACTTGTGTCTTTTGATGTACCAATGGGTGACTCCCACATCTCTATAGTGGCATGCATGCCGGTACGTTGGAGGCATGACTCTTGGTAGCGTAGACTTGTTATTCATAGATATGGAATCCATAGCTCCTCTTTAGGAGTAATGATATCCTCTTATATGCGTTGTCCTGTAATTGGAAAACTGGAGCGCTCAACCATTTGGATACATAGGTGTAACCGAATGGTATACTATCTTTGGATGGTAAGTTTTCTAATGGTGAGACAATGGAACGTAAGATAAAAATAATCGGGAAGGTAAGACAGAACTTGTCCTTAAGCCGATTATGGATGATCATATGGGGATGCGATACACTATGATATGTCATGGAGACTTAGCTACATGAGCTTCGTAATTCTGTAAAGTTCGAGAGTGCAGCTCCAAGCTTTTAGTGGAGTAGCGTTGGAGTTGATAATTGTGAAATGTATATCTGGGATATTGGGTTTCATAATTATCATGAGCTTGAACTTTATAGGTCCATTTTGGTCCCCTTTGCTAGCTCACAAAGTCCTGTAACGACACGGCGTGCTTTTCCAATAATTGGTGACTTATGTCGGATTTATCAGATTGGTTTAAAATTTATAAGAATCAAATAATTCATGTCTGTTTATCGGTTGAATTAATTTTGTAAGAAATTAGTTCAAGATGAACTTGTTGAATTATGGCGTTCGGATAATTCTTGTCTGTTTATCGGTTGTTTTAATTTTGGACAATTAGAACAAGATAAACTTGTAGAATTATTTTGAATTGATTTATTTTCTTAGAGATTATCTTGATAGAGTTTGTTTTGATCAGATATCTTTTCTATTGGGCTATTTGAATCAAAACTGAGACTTTATCCTTTAGAATCTCGGGTGGAAAATAAAAGATTCGCGGAGATTTTTTCTCGGCAGTTCGGCCTGCCGATCAGAAAGTTCGGCCTGCCGAACTGGCCAGTTCGGCCTGCCTATCTCACAGTTCGGCATGCCGACCGCGACAGCTAAGATTACGCGTTTTTCACGCGTATCTTATCAGATATTGATCCGAACTTGATTCTGTTTCGATTTTTGAGACCTAATCTGATATGGACTGACCCCAAGGACCAATAGGTAT
Organism: Artocarpus heterophyllus; assembly: GCA_025403435.1. Lineage (NCBI taxonomy): Eukaryota > Viridiplantae > Streptophyta > Magnoliopsida > Rosales > Moraceae > Artocarpus > Artocarpus heterophyllus. The sequence continues at coordinate 16,032,220 of CM046347.1, read as the reverse complement.
AAAAAGGGAGTGAGTCTAATGATTTACTCAGATCAATTTGAGAGATTAAGAGTGATACTCTTCTAGTGAGCATCTGAAAACTCCCTGAGAGCTTTTGTTCACAAATCACGAACACTAGCTTTGGGTTCTCTCTATTGGTTGGAAGGAGAGTCACCGGTGGAAGAGCTGTACGTGTGAGCCCACACTCACTCCGGTTGTGGATAGAGAATAGCAAAGAAGACCAGTTGGTTGAGGCTCTTCTGGAACGTTACTTCTCTACACAGGTCGCGGAGGTTCTTCGGCACACTGAGGTTAGTAAGATCTGTTTAATTTATACATATAACATGTCATACTTGTATTTTGGAAAATACTCTGATGAAAAATTTTAAAAATTCCGCTGCGCACTTTGTTTCCAACAATTGGTATCAGAGCCGAGGTTTTCACATAAATTTGCAAGTTTGTGATCATGTTATATGCATAAATTTTGTGATCTTAATCTCTCCAATGCTTGAATTGAATTTTATAGAGAAATGGCACTCTAGGTTTCTATATAATATATATGTTGTCATGGATTATGTGGTGAATGTTTATTAATTAATTATGGTTGATTAAATTGTTGTTTAATTATTTATTAATTAATTAATACCGGTTATGGTTCCTTAGAGGTTAGAATGTGTATCTAAGTTTTTCCTGTAATTAGATGGCGGACTATCATCTCCGTCTAGGAATTATTATTTAATTTGTAAGAATTTTGTAATTAAATAATTATTCGGAGAAGACGGAACGAGAAGTCGGATCTTGAAGATAGATGATGGCGCCTCCAGGTATTTCCTGAGTCTCTAACTTTATGTTTTTGAATTGTTGAAAATAAAATTGATGAATTGCATTAAAATTGTATTTTCTGGATTGAGGGTTTTCTGCTCGGTCGGCATGCCGGACCTCACAGTTCGGCAGGCCGAAGGTCACAGACCGGCAGGCCGGACGTACGGTCCGGCAGGCCGACAGTGGGGTAGAAATTTTGGTGCTCTGCCGGCAGGCCGAACCTTCATGTTCGGCAGGCCGAACCACCATGATCGGCAGACCGATCACCTAGATCGGCCTGCCGACAGAGAGCATCCAGGTGTCCAGAAAAGGTGCAATTTTTGGTGCAGTTTTAATTTTATTTTTGGGACGATTCTGAGAAACATTAAATTTGGATACGACCGGAAATATGAAGTGTTCGATTCATACGGGATTGAGGACTTGAAGATGGATATTACATGAAGAAGGATACAGCTTGAGGATTCAAGGATGAAGAATCGATAAATGTCTCGATTATTCTCTTGTAATCTTATTTTTTCTATTCTCTAGGGTGGAACCATAATATTACGGTTATTATTATTATGCTTGTAGCTTTGCTTGATTGCTTTGCTTGTCTGCATTATAATATGATTTACCATGTATATTGATAACATGTCATATAGAATAGGGAGTGCCGCTCATATTAAAATTGTTCATGCATAATTTTAAAATAAAACCTTGACTTCAAAAGATTGAGTGGGAGAAGGTTTTCGACGAGAGAACCTAAGGCCTCCATCGTTGGTCCATAGGAAGAACATGATGGTCCCAACCCCTAGGAAGGGATTTCTATCATGTACCAGATTGGATCTCTAAAAGGATAAGGTATTTTAGTATGATTTATGGTTGCACACCCCTAGGTGGTGATTATAAATCATGGATAAAATATTGAAACGGTGGTTATACACTCACGTTAATTTTATTATTAACCTCCCCTAGGAGCTCTGTTAATAAAATTAATGGCCAAAGAAACGATTATTAGTATATGCTGGATCATACGGGTCCTGGATGGCATATATTAATCAGGAGGGGATCCGTGTTCCTGATTGAATTTGGCATGACTCCCCTAGGAGCTTGTTGAATTCTGAGTTGGGAATTATCGTTGTAAGGTTGTGATATTTTCAAGGTTTTGACACATAAACACATTTGTATGATTTTACATGATTGTGTTATCTTACTAAATTATTAAATATGTTTGCTTATGTTTGGTATATGATTCTTTATTGTAGATTGAAAATGTCTAAAAACGCTTTATCATCGATACTTGACAAAAACCAATTAACCGGTGAGAACTATAATGATTGGAAACGGAACCTGGACATCGTCCTATCCTTTGAGAAACTGAAGTATGTACTGACAACTCCTTGTCCTCCCGAGCCTACGGGAGACTCAAGTAATGAGCAATTCCAAGCGTACGAACGCTGGAAAGATGCTAATGATCAGGCCCGCTGCTATGTTATGGCTAGCATGAATAACGTGCTGCAGGCTCAACATCAGGATTATGAGACTGCGAAGCAGATCTTGGATAATCTTGAGGATATGTTTGGAGGCCAGGCCATAACAAAGCGGCAAGGGGCGCTTCGGAAACTCTTAAACTGTAGACAGAGACCGGGGACATCTGTAAAGGAGCACATGATGTTGGTCATGGGTTACCTCGCTGAGGCTCAAACCAATGGAGCCGACATCGATGCTGAAACTCAGATGACTATGGTCTTTGAGACTCTGTCTAAGGATTTTATTCCGTTTAGAGCTACTTTTAATCTGAGCAATAGACGGGATATGACCTTGACAGAACTGATGAAACAGTTACAGGAGTTTGAACTGCTGATCAGGGAGTCTCCTGCTGGTGGAGAGGCCAATATGGTAGCTGCTTCTGGTTCCAATCCTAACTCTGGGAATGGAAAGAAGCAACGGGCCAAGAGTGGTAAGTCTTCTATTCCTATTGCTACCAAGAGCAAGAAGAAGAAGAAGAAGAACCCAAAGAAGCTTAAGTGCTTCTTCTGTGGTAAGGTCGGGCATATAAAGAAGCATTGCAAGGACTTCCTTTCCAAGGGAGGGATTCAAAGAAACGAGAAGTCTACTTCGTGAAGACTTAACGCTTCGGATGGGCGATGGATCCTTGGTCTCAGCGGAAGCAGTGGGAGATGTCCATCTTTATTTTGATAATTATAGGAGTTTAATTTTGCGAGATTGTTTTTATGTTCCTAAATTTAAAAGGAATTTAATTTCTGTATCTTCTTTATTTAAAGACTCCTACGTGGTATCTTTTAATGAAAAAGTGGTGATTCGTAAAAACAAATCTTTTATCTGTTCTGGATGGATGCAAAATAATCTATATTTTATCAAACCTAAGATGGACTTATTGCTTAATGCTGAGATAAATGATAATGACTCAAAAAGACTTAAAACTTCTCACTCTAATAAGACTTATCTTTGCCATTTGCGCCTTGGCCATATTAACCTGAATAGGATTCAAAGGTTGGTAAGGGATGGACCTTTAAGTCACTTAAAGGTGGAATCTATACCTCAATGTGAGTCTTGTTTGGAGGGTAAAATGACCAAAAGACCATACGGGTCTAAGGGCAATAGGGCCGAAGGGGTTCTAGAACTTGTGCATAGTGATGTTTGCGGACCGATGAACATCCGGGCACGAGGAGGGTATGAGTACTTCGTCACTTTTATTGACGATTACTCAAGATATGGGTATGTGTACCTAATGCACCACAAAAGCGAAACTTATGATAAGTTCAGGGAGTTTCGGGCTGAAGTGGAAAAGCAATTGGGTAGACCCATAAAGGCACTTCGATCTGATCGAGGTGGGGAATACCTTTCTGATGAGTTCTTGGGACACTTGTTAGAGAATGGGATTTTATCCCATTTGACTGCGCCGGGCACTCCGCAGCAGAATGGCGTAGCGGAGAGAAGGAATAGGACTTTGTTGGACATGATTCGGTCCATGATGAGTTATTCATCATTGCCTTTATCCTTTTGGGGATATGCACTACAAACCGCATGTTATCTTTTGAACAATGTGCCTTCAAAATCGGTCCCTAAAACTCCTCACGAGTTGTGGACAAGACGGAAGACATCCTTAAACCATATTCGCATATGGGGATGTCCAGCTCATGTCCTGTTTAAGGATCCGAATAAGTTGGAAGCACGTTCAGAAGTTTGCGTGTTTGTAGGATATCCAAAAGGGACTAAAGGGGGTTATTTTTATAACCCAAAGGAAAATAAAGTCGTGGTTTCAACTAATGCAACTTTCCTTGAGGAGAGTTACATGAACGACTTTAAACCTCAAAGCAAAGTGGTGCTTGAGGAGTTGAGGGGTAATCCGTTTACTCCGGAGGTTCCGAACGAAACCATTCCGATCGGTGTAGAAAAACCAAACAAACCTGAACAACAATCTCAGGGGCTTCGGCGTAGTGGGAGGATCGGGCGTCAACCTGAGAGGTATATGTTCAATGGGGAGGTCTTTTTGGCTGAACCGGATGAACATGACAGGGATCCTTATACTTACGCAGAAGCTATGGAGGATGTTGATTCAAGACTCTGGACAGAGGCCATGAACATTGAGATGAAGTCTATGGAGACTAATCGGGTCTGGGAGCTTGTGGATCTTCCCGAAGGGGTAAAACCCATAGGGTGTAAGTGGATCTACAAGAGGAAAAGAGGAGTGGATGGAAAGGTCGAAACCTTTAAGGCTAGACTGGTAGCTAAGGGTTATACGCAAAAGGAAGGAATCGATTATGAGGAAACCTTTTCGCCTGTAGCCATGCTTAAGTCCATCCGGATTCTCTTGTCCATAGCTGCCGCTCTCGACTACGAGATTTGACAGATGGATGTCAAGACGGCTTTTCTAAATGGCTATCTTGATGAGTCCATTTATATGGAACAACCAGACGGGTTCAAGGTCGCGGGTCAAGAGGGTAAGGTTTGTAAGTTGCTAAAGTCTATTTATGGACTTAAGCAGGCTTCTCGTTCTTGGAACATAAGATTTGATCAAGTGATCAAGACTTATGGGTTCTCACAAAATGTGGATGAACCATGTGTTTACAAACACATTAAGAATGGGAAGGTGGTTTTTCTACTACTCTATGTAGATGACATTCTGCTAATTGGCAATGACGTTGGGGCGTTGTCATCGGTCAAATTATGGTTGACCAAGCAGTTTGACATGAAGGACTTGGGTGAGGCTAATTTTGTTCTCGGTATCCAGATCTTGCGGGATAGGAAGAACAAAATGATAGCTTTGTCACAGGCCGGCTACATAGATAAAATTCTCAGGAGGTTTGCAATGCAGGATTCCAAGAAAGGTGGGCAACCATCTAGGTCTGGAATTACTCTTTCTAAGAAAGACTCTCCAAAGTCTTATGAAGAAAGAGAATACATGAAGAAGGTGCCTTATGCTTCGGCAGTGGGTAGTCTCATGTATGCCATGCTTTGCACTCGACCGGATATTAGCTATGCGGTCGGGATTGTGAGTCGATTTCAGGCGGATCCAGGACCGAACCATTGGGTTGGGGTAAAGCATATTTTCAAGTACCTGAGAAGGACTCGAGGGTATATGCTTGTGTATTCGGGTGAGGATTTAACTCCTCTAGGATACACTGATTCGGATTTTCAATCCTGCCTGGATTCTAGGAAATCGACTTCAGGGTTTGTGTTTACTCTGGGTGGCGGTGCCATCAGTTGGAGAAGTGCGAAGCAAGATTGCACTTCGGATTCAACGATGGAGGCCGAGTATGTGGCGGCTAGTGATGCTTCGAAAGAAGCAGTGTGGCTCCGCAAGTTCCTTGGGGATCTTGAGGTAGTTCCTGGTATGGATAAAGCGGTATCACTGTACTGTGATAACAGTGCGGCGGTAGCTAATGCTAAGGAACCAAGATTTCACAAGAAGAGTAAGCATATTGATCGGAAGTATCATGTGATAAAGGACTTCGTTGAGAGCGGGCATGTCACGGTGTGCAAGATCGCGTCAGAGGACAATTTAGCTGATCCATTTACGAAGACACTTTCTGGGAGAGTCTTCGAAAGGCATGTGGAAGCTATGGGGATGCGAAATTTGCAGTATTTACTCACTTAGTGCAAGTGGGAGATTGTTAGACATGTATGCTCTAAGGAGTAAAAATGTAATACGTTTTTGGAGACATTTTTATCAATAAAGAATTTATTCATTTATATATACCAAATATTGTCCTCTTTACGTTCATATTCGTTGAATGTATGATAAGCAAACAGTAGTCTGAGACTGTCAGTCTAAACCTTAAGAGTTGGGCATATGATGGGATGATTATGCGGTAGACACGACTCTTAAGGTGATGGTCTAAAATATATGATCCGCAATCGAGGGAATAAAGTTGGGCGCTTTATTCATGTAAAGATTGTTATGTTGTCTATATCCCTTTTGGGAGATGGTTTGTCTTGGCCATCGGAGTTGGACTCCGTGAATAGAAACATTGGCGCGTTGTCATAGGTGACGATGTGTTGGATCGGGACATAAAGTGAATTGATTTGGATTAATAATTCTGTCTTGGCAAATCGATTCACTTTAGACAGTCGTTTGTATTGTATCTTAATCCTGAGATGAATAATGGGCCCGTTGTCTCGACTTGTGTCTTTTGATGTACCAATGGGTGACTCCCACATCTCTATAGTGGCATGCATGCCGGTACGTTGGAGGCATGACTCTTGGTAGCGTAGACTTGTTATTCATAGATATGGAATCCATAGCTCCTCTTTAAGAGTAATGATATCCTCTTATATGCGTTGTCCTGTAATTGGAAAACTGGAGCGCTCAACCATTTGGATACATAGGTGTAACCGAATGGTATACTATCTTTGGATGGTAAGTTTTCTAATGGTGAGACAATGGAACGTAAGATAAAAATAATCGGGAAGGTAAGACAGAACTTGTCCTTAAGCCGATTATGGATGATCATATGGGGATGCGATACACTATGATATGTCATGGAGACTTAGCTACATGAGCTTCGTAATTCTGTAAAGTTCGAGAGTGCAGCTCCAAGCTTTTAGTGGAGTAGCGTTGGAGTTGATAATTGTGAAATGTATATCTGGGATATTGGGTTTCATAATTATCATGAGCTTGAACTTTATAGGTCCATTTTGGTCCCCTTTGCTAGCTCACAAAGTCCTGTAACGACACGGCGTGCTTTTCCAATAATTGGTGACTTATGTCGGATTTATCAGATTGGTTTAAAATTTATAAGAATCAAATAATTCATGTCTGTTTATCGGTTGAATTAATTTTGTAAGAAATTAGTTCAAGATGAACTTGTTGAATTATGGCGTTCGGATAATTCTTGTCTGTTTATCGGTTGTTTTAATTTTGGACAATTAGAACAAGATAAACTTGTAGAATTATTTTGAATTGATTTATTTTCTTAGAGATTATCTTGATAGAGTTTGTTTTGATCAGATATCTTTTCTATTGGGCTATTTGAATCAAAACTGAGACTTTATCCTTTAGAATCTTGGGTGGAAAATAAAAGATTCGCGGAGATTTTTTCTCGGCAGTTCGGCCTGCCGATCAGAAAGTTCGGCCTGCCGAACTGGCCAGTTCGGCCTGCCTATCTCACAGTTCGGCATGCCGACCGCGACAGCTAAGATTACGCGTTTTTCACGCGTATCTTATCAGATATTGATCCGAACTTGATTCTGTTTCGATTTTTGAGACCTAATCTGATATGGACTGACCCCAAGGACCAATAGGTATAAAAAGGGAGTGAGTCTAATGATTTACTCAGATCAATTTGAGAGATTAAGAGTGATACTCTTCTAGTGAGCATCTGAAAACTCCCTGAGAGCTTTTGTTCACAAATCACGAACACTAGCTTTGGGTTCTCTCTATTGGTTGGAAGGAGAGTCACCGGTGGAAGAGCTGTACGTGTGAGCCCACACTCACTCCGGTTGTGGATAGAGAATAGCAAAGAAGACCAGTTGGTTGAGGCTCTTCTGGAACGTTACTTCTCTACACAGGTCGCGGAGGTTCTTCGGCACACTGAGGTTAGTAAGATCTGTTTAATTTATACATATAACATGTCATACTTGTATTTTGGAAAATACTCTGATGAAAAATTTTAAAAATTCCGCTGCGCACTTTGTTTCCAACATGGTTACCACCTACCATTACGGAGACTAGCCAACCGAATGATGTTGATCGTTATAAAAAATATGAGCGATCTAATCGCTTCTGTGTAATGTTCATAAAGACCAAGATCTCGGTTGGCATACGTAGTTCATTGGAGCAATATGACAATGTGCGAGCTTTGATGAAGGCAATTGATGAACAGTTTGCTACATCAAACAAAACTTTGGCAAGCACCTTAATAATGAAGTTTTCATCTATAAAGCTTACCGGAATTCATGGTGTACGTGAGCATATCATGCAAATGAGGGATATAGTGGCTCAGCTGAAGACTCTTGAGGTTGAGATATCTGAAACTTTCCTTGTGCACTACATCCTTAACACTCTCCCACAACAATATGGACCTTTCAAAATATCCTACAACACACATAAGGATAAGTGGTCCATCAATGAATTGATGACCATGTGTGTTCAGGAAGAAGGAAGGCTTGTTATGGAAGCGGGAGAGAGTGTGCATCTGGCAACTCAAAGGAAGAATAAGGGGCAAGCCAAAAATAAGGGAAAAGGCAAACTGCCTGCACAAGCTGATATTAAGAAGGAATATAGGTGCTTCTTTTGCAAAAAGAAAAGGGCACTTAAAGAAGGATTGTCCTAAATATCAGAAATGGCTTGATAAAAAAGGAACTCAATTCTCACTTGTTTGTTATGAATCTAATATGGTTGATGTTGAGCATAACACATGGTGGAGTGATTTTAGTTCTACAATCCATGTCACTAATTCCTTGTAGGGGTTGCAAAACCTAAGGAAGCCAATGGGAAGTGAGCAGTGCATCTATTCAAGCAACAAGATGCGCTCACATGTGGAAGCAGTTGGAACATGCAGATTAGTTTTAAGTAGTGGTTTTGTTTTAGAGTTGAAAAAGACATTTTATATTTCTAGTTTTTCTAGGAATTTAATTTTTGTTTCAAGGCTTGTACCGTTGAGTTTTTCCTTTAATTTTTCAGACACTATATTTAGTTTGTTTTATAGATCTGAACTTATTAGAAATGATACATTGTCAAATGGTCTTTTCAAAATTAATTTACAAGACAAAGCTTCTTATACTTCTATGCATATTCTTGATAATGCTGGCATTAAAAGATGTGTTATGAATGAAGAATTCTCTATGTTGTGACACCGTGGTTGGGCCATATCTCTATTGAGAGAATAAAGAGATTAGTGAATGATGGGGTACTTAGTACTCTAGATTTTACTGACTTTGACAATTGTGTGGACTGCATAAAAGGAAAGCAGACCAATATGTCAAAGAAAGGTGCCAAGAGGAGTTCAGACATATTAGAGATCATACATACAGATGTTTGTAGTCCAGACATAGACGCGCATGGTCAAAAGTATTTCATTACTTTTATTGACGATTACTCACGATATATGTATCTCTACTTGCTTCATAATAAGAATGAAGCTATAGATGCCTTTAAGGTGTTTAAGGCAGAAGTAGAGAAACAATGTGGTAAGCAAATAAAGATAGTGAGATTTGATAGAGGTGGTGAATACTATGGTAGATACACCGAAGATGGACAAGCGCCTGGTCCATTTGCAAAGTTTCTTCAAGAAGATGGGATAGTTGCCCAGTACACTGTGCCTGGTTCTCCATATCAGAATGTTGTGGTAGAAAGAAGAAACTGAACATTGTTGGATATGGTGCGGAGTATGCTTAGTAGCTCCAAGCTCACTAAGTCTTTGTGGACTGAAGCTCTCAAGACGACTGCGTATATATTAAATCGAGTTCTAACCAAGGCTGTCTCAAAGACACCATTCGAGTTATGGAAAGGTTGGAAACCGAGTTTGCGACATATACGCGTTTGGGGATGCCCGTCTGAAGTGAGAGTCTATAATTCACAAGAAAAGAAGCTAGACCCAAGGACCATAAGTGGGTATTTTGTTGGTTATGTTGAATGGTCTAAGGGATATAGATTTTATTGTCCATCACATACTACTAGGTTTATGGAATTAAGGAATGCAAAATTTCTTGAGAATGACTTGATTAGTGGGAGCGATCGATCCTGGAACACCGTTCCAGAGAAGGATCATATAGATGCTCAGCCTTCCACTTCATGTGAGAGAGTGATTGTTATACGCAACACGTCTATAGTTCAAACGCGTGTTGGACAACAGCCAGTCATTCAAGTTCCACAGACTGCTGATCAAGAAATAGTAGATCCAGCTGAACAACAAATACAAGAACCTATTGAACAGCTAGTTGATCAACATACTCCTCAAGAGAATGTTGAAACAGCATTAAAGAGATCTATTAGAGTAAGGTGATTAGCCATTCATAGTGACTATATTGTGTATCTACAAGAGTCTGACTACAACATTGGAGCTGAAAATGATCCAGAAATGTTTTCATAAGCCATGAGTTGTAAGAAATCTAACTTGTGGTATGAGGCCATGAAAGAAGTGATGAACTCTATGTCATCTAATGGGGTATGGGATCTTGTCAAGTTGCCTGATGGTATAAAAACCATTGGATGCAAATGGGTCTTCAAGACAAATAAAGACTCATTAGGCAATATTGAAAGATATAAGGCAAGACTCGTTGCAAGGATTCATTCAAAGGGAAGATATAGATTACACTGAGACTTTTTCTTCTGCATCCAAAAAGGACTCCCTTCGTGTGATTATGGCATTAGTGGCTCATTTTGATTTTAAGTTACATCAGATGGATGTGAAAACGACATTTCTCAATGGTGATCTAGAGGAAGAGGTTTACATGAAACAACCTGAAAGATTCTCCTCTAGTGAAGGTGAGCAATTGGTGTGCAAACTCAAGAAATCCATATATGGTTTGAAACAGGCCTCTCGTCAATGGTATTTGAAATTCTATGATGTCATCACTTCATTTGGTTTTGAAGAGAACATCATGGATCAATATATATACTAGAAGGTCAGTGGGAACAAGATTTGTTTCCTTGTTTTGTATGTGGATGATATCCTTCTTGCTACCAATGATAAGGGGTTTCTATATGAGGTGAAACAATTCCTTTCTAAGAACTTTGATATGAAGGATATGGATGAGGTATCTTATGTCATTGGCATTAAGATCCATAGGGATAGATCTCGATGCATTTTGGGACTATCGCAAGAAACCTATATCAATAAAGTCTTAGACAGATTTCGAATGAAAGATTGTTCACCAAGTATAGCACACATTGTGAAGGGTGATAAGTTCAATCTGAACCAATGCCCAAGGAATGATTTCGAGAAAAATCAAATGAGCAATATTCCTTGTGCTTCAAAGGTTAGAAGCCTTATGTATGCTCAGGTCTGCACAAGACCTGACATTGTATTTGTTGTGGGAATGTTGGGCAGATATCAAAATAACCCAGGCATTGACCACTGGAGGGCTGCAAAGAAGGTGATGAGGTACCTTTAAGGCACAAAGGACTACATGCTTATGTATAGGCGAACTGATAATCTAGAGGTGATTGGCTACTCCGATTTAGACTTTGTTGGTTGCGTTGATTCGAGAAAATCAACTTTTGGTTATATTTTCATGCTAGCTGGAGGAGCTATATCTTGGAGAAGTGGAAAGCAAACCTTGGTTGCTACTTCCACAATGGAGGTAGAGTTCATTTCTTGTTTTGAGGCTACTTCGCATGGTGTATGGTTGAAGAGTTTCATGTCAGGCCTTAGAATTGTAGATTCTGTATCTAGGTCATTAGGAATATATTGTGACAATCCAGCTGCTGTCTTTATGGCTAAGAATAATAAGCATGGCAATTGAAGTAAACATATCGACATTAAGTACTTAGCCATAAGGGAACGCATTAAGGAAAATAAAGTAGTCATAGAGCATATAAGCACTGAATTGATGATCGCGGATCCTTTGACAAAAGGAATGCCACCGAAGTCATTTAAGGATCATGTTGTTCAGATGGGACTTGGTTCCACAATGTAAATTTATTTGCACATACAATTTACAGTCTTAATGAAACTCTTATTCAGTTGTGATGTTTTCTCATATTTGATTTGCTCATAAAGTTATTAGAGAAAAATTCACATTTAGCAAGACCGAGAATAAACATTGGGTTTATTCATAAAGTTAAGTTACCATATAGGGAATAAAATCTGAGAAGCAATACATAGTAATACATGGAAAATAATACTCATAATTTAGAGGAACTATCACCATGATTCTTGTATTTATTTCTTGAAAGTTTGGGTTTAATAGATATTAGGTTAAATATGGAGACCAAGTGTAACGTCCCGAAATTTATTTAATATTAATGTAATGTAAATGATGAATTAGTGTGCCATAATTAAAGTTTTAACTTTAATTAGGTTATTTGGTTGGATTTTTAGTTTTTGGTTGTTTTGTTAAATTGATGTGTTCAAAAGATTTCTTATTGATTTAAAATGATGTTTTGAGTTTTAAAACACAACAATTTGTAAAATGTTAAAAATACTATGTTTTACAAAACCGTGGGCGGCACATGGTTTTCGCACAGTAAAACCGCCCACCGACTTTCTCTATTTATTTCTCTCTTCTCTCTCTCTCTTCACTCTCACGAGCTCTCTCTCTCTCCTCTCTCTTGGTCTCTCGGCAGCCTCTCTCTCTCTCTAATTTCTTCAAAAATTTTGATTTCCATTCGAATCCAAGCTTCGGAACAGCAAGGAGGAAGCTCGGGGACGTGATTCGGCGACCGAGAACGCGGATTGAAGCTTCGATTCGAGGTTAGATTCGAAATTTCTAAACTTTTTACAAAATTTTCGATTTTATGTGTTTTTGAAATCTAAGTTTGTTTTAGCTTAGAAAACCGTGGATTTGTGTTAAATGAGCTTAGAACAACTAGAATCTAAACCTAGATTGAAGAAAAACGGATTGGATTCAAGATTTTCATTTTTCTCCTCTTTTTCTCATTTTCAGATTTTTGAAGATTTTGAGTTTAAATGTTGTTTAAATGATCCCAAACATGTTCTAGAATGTTTTTCTATCAATTATGGTTGTTTTTCATGCCTGGGATTTGAGAAAAACAGGTTAGAAACAAGATTTGGATTTTGGGGATCGAGAAACCCGTGGCTGGGATTTCTGGATCTTCCCAGTTCGGCAGGCCGGAGTGATGATCGGCAGGCCGGTGTTCTTCCGACCGGCAGGCCGAATCTGGGGAAATGTTCGGCAGGCCGAACTTTGCTTCCGGCAGGCCGAACTGTGCAGTTCGGCAGGCCGAAGCAGGGCGTCCGGCAGGCCGACCGAGGCATGGAAAATTTTGTGATTTTTACCCGATTTCATTGTTTTGAACCCTGATTTAAATCCCAACCTTATAGGATGATTTTAAAGGTACAAATGGCACACTAGGACATCATGAAATGATTTAGTAACATAGAATGTTTCGAGCTAGATATTGATCGACTTAGTTTGTATCTAGGATTGTTCGTGGTTCCGTGGAGCTAACGTATAGCGGATCGGGATTACGGTGTGGGGTACCGGCACGAGTACTGAGGTAGGACTTCTATCCTATTTCTTTGGTAGCCTGGTTTTGAAATGATTTGGCTTTGAAAAGGATTTCTATCAAAATATTTTCAACGGTTGTTTGAAAATGGTTTTATCGGTTATATTTTTATATACCGTGACATGAAATGAATTTCATAATGAATATAATTGACAACACTCGGTAATTGGGTTTTGAATGATAATGATAATAAACACATGGGCATGATGCCATATCAGAGATCGGGTCGTGATCGACCTTGGGGGCAGGTCCCGAAACCCAGCTGGGCCACTACGGTGGTGATATCATGGTTTGCCTAGGTAAAAGTAAATTGGTGTTTGGATTTGACGAGTAGACTGTTCTGTGTCAGAACGGTTCTACTCAATTTATTTATTTATTTATTCAAGTTCCTTTTCTGTATAACTCCTGATAATGTTATGTTTCTTTGTATTAAATTATTTTATAAAACTTAGTCCTACTGAGCCTTTCGCTCACGTTTTATCTGTTTTAAATTCCCCCCTTCTAGGTGGTTTCCCATTTAGGTTTGGAGAAGATTCTTCGGACCGAACTCAGGAGCAATAGGAGAATTTATTTACGTTCTGTATTAATTAATCAAGGCATGTAAGACTCAACTTTATTTGTACTTGGACTGTAATTGTATTTGTGATATTGTCAGAACCATGTGTGTGCACAAGTTGTGGGTTGTGGAACCCATATTCGCGGTTTTTATTCAATTATTGTTATTTGTTTAATGATTTTAAATTCTTTATCAAATGTGGTGGAAAAATCTCTTTATTTCTTGCTTAATTGGATTCTCAAACTCCCGGTTTTTAATTAAATCCTATTTTAATTAATTTAAATATTCCGCCATGTCACCTCCCGTACTCCGGGGCGTGACAGAATGGTATCAGAGCTCAAGGTTATGAACCTTGGGAATTGTGCACACATAGGTTTGACAATGAAATACCTCTGACAGTCCAAATTTTGTTTTCAGAAGTGAGATAATGGCACCTAGACGTCGTTCGACAGCGGACGCCGAGTTCGGGAATGATGAGGGCCTGATGAGGTCTATGATTGCGGCTTTCCGGCAGATGGCAGCCAGGACTAGACCGGAAGACTCCAGTGTTGGTAGTCGGCATGCTTTCTTTAAGGAATTTCGGCGGGCGTCTATTCCTACTTTTGATGGCAATGGGGATCCGCAGTTAGCAGAGTATTGGTTGGATTCGATCTTGAAGCATCTTGATACCCTTGGTGTGCCTGAGGAGTATCGTGTGGAGTTTGCGGCGTATAAGCTCGAGGGTGGCGCTAACACCTGGTGGAAACAAACTAAGCGTCTGGAGCGCGGTGGCGATATCGGTTGGGACAAGTTCGAGGATCTGTTCTATGATCGGTATTTTCCGCACGGGTATAGAGATCAGAAGGCAGCTGAGTTTTATAGATTGCAGCAGGGTGATATGTCAGTTCGGGAGTATGAGGCGAAGTTTAGCGAGTTGGCTAGGTTTGCTCCATCAGCTGTGGCATCGGAGCGCGAGAAATGCATCAAGTTTCAGGAAGGACTCAAGGCTCCTATTCGACGGCAGTTGGTTGCTCTACGGCTTAGGGGTTTCGGAGAGCTTGTGTCGTCGGCGATCTCTGTGGAGAATGATTACGTGCAGTATTGTGAGGACCGAGCCAAGGCTTCAGGAGGACCGCAGAGGAGTGGCAGGAAGAGCACCAGTAGTCGTCCAGCTCCGGGGAAAGGCAAGCAAGGCGGTGTGACCAGTGGCAGCAGCAGTTCGTCTGGCAGCGGGCGCAGCAATCCCTACAGCTTTTATTGTCATTTCTGTCAGCAGCCCGGACACATCAAGAGGAATTGCCCGATCAGGAGTGCTCGTCTTGGATCGCAGACCGGGGAGGATGCCAGTCGTTCGTCTCAACCTCAGCCTCAGACCCTACCTCCGCCTCCGCAGTACCCGCAGTTGCAGTATCCACAGTTTTCTCCTCAGCAATTCTCATATCCGGCACGGGGACAGCAGCCGCAGTATTTTCAGCGCAGTGTTCCTCAGTATAGAGCTCTGAGTACAGGTAGTGTGCAGTCGTCTCCATCTCAGCAGCATCGGCCGAGTAATGCAGGACCCAGCAATGTCGGTAGAAGAAAAGGGAAAGCGCCAGTGCAGGTTCATGCAATGGCATCTGGAGGGTCAGATTCTCATATTGGTAACGCGGTTGTCGATGGTATGGTTTTGGTTTCTAAATCTCTAGCTCGCATTTTATTTGATACCGGTGCCTCTCATTCTCTCATTTCGAGTTCCTTTGTACATGCCTTGGGATTAGAAGTAGAAGAGTTTAATGAACCCCTAGTTATAACTTCTCCCTTGGGGCGGGTGTGTGTAAATTGTATGTGTAAATCTTGTAAGATAAAGATTGGGGATGAGATTTTGAAAAGTGATTTGATTATACTCCCCATGAGTTCCTATGATGTGATTTTAGGGATGGACTGGTTGTCCAGGTATAGTGCAGTTGTGGACTGCCAACTTAGAAAAGTGACCCTAGTGTCTGATAGGGGGACGGTAATCACTTACCAGGGTGGTGGTGATTGGCTAATGAGTGAGCGTCTCATGAAGTCATGTCTAGGAGGGCGAAGGAATCTAGATTGTTTTGCTTTTCTTGCCAATCTAGATTGCGAGCCCTATGTTTCGAGTAGTGATGTAGCGATTCCAGTGGTTGGTGAGTTCGAGGATGTCTTCCCCGATGAGTTATCAGGATTACCACCGCATCGGGAGGTTGAGTTTGGTATCGAGTTGTTTCCAGGGACATCACCGATTCTATGGCACCTTATCGGATGGCGCCGGCAGAAATGAAGGAATTGAGGAAGCAACTTCAGGAGCTTGCTGATAAAGGATATATTCGAAATAGCACATCTCCGTGGGGAGCACCAGTTTTGTTCGCTAAGAAGCACGATGGGACTCTCAGGTTATGTGTGGATTATCGGTAGCTGAATCGTGTTACGGTAAAGAACAAGTATCCCTTGCCTAGGATTGATGAGCTATTTGATCAGTTGGGAGGTTCGCGATACTTCTCGAAGATTGATTTGCGGTCAGGTTATCATCAGCTCAGAATCAAGGAAGAGGATATTCCCAAGACAGCTTTTAGGACTCGGTATGGGCACTTCGAGTTTCTGGTTATGTCTTTCGGGTTGACGAATGCTCCAGCAGCTTTTATGGATTTGATGAACAGGATATTTAGGCCGTATCTGGATCAGTTTGTGATCGTGTTCATCGATGATATTCTTGTGTATTCTAAGACTTGGGAGGAGCATGAGCAGCATCTTCGGATCGTGCTTCAGACTCTGCGGGAGCACCAGTTGTATGCTAAGAGGGAAAAGTGTGAGTTCTGGTTGACCGAGGTCAAGTTTCTGGGTCATGTCATCTCGGAGCATGGTATTTCAGTGGATCCGTCCAAGATTGAAGCTATATTGGAGTGGGAACGACCAAGGAATGTAGCGGAGATTCGCAGCTTCTTAGGTCTTGCTGGATATTACAGGAAATTTGTAAAGGACTTTTCGAAGATTGCAGCTCCGTTGTCGAGGTTGACCAAGAAAAATGTCAGGTTTGAGTGGGATGAAGACTGTGAGTTTGCTTTTCAGGAATTGAAGAACCGGTTGACTTCAGCTCCAGTATTAGTTATTCCTAGTAGTGACGAGCCGTATGAGGTTTATGCTGATGCTTCAGGGCGCGGACTTGGATGCGTGTTGATGCAGCATGGACGTGTGGTTGCGTACGGATCGAGACAGCTACGACCTCACGAGCGAAATTATCCTACTCACGATTTAGAGCTGGCAGCGGTGGTTTACGCGCTGAAGATTTGGAGATGTTACTTGTATGGAGCATCGTTTCAGGTCTTCTCCGATCACAAGAGTTTGAGGCATTTGTTCACTCAGAGGGATCTCAACTTGAGGCAGCGCAGATGGGTGGAGTACATGGAGGATTATGATTTCGCGTTGCAGTATCATCCCGGAAAAGCTAATGTGGTCGCGGACGCGCTTAGCAGGAAGTCTTCAGGGATTCTCGCTTGTTTGATTTTTGAGGACTGGAGCAGGGATGCGACAGTGAGTGAGTATCGGCTACTGTATCATGAAGATGGTGATCGAGTTTCGTTATATCATGTGGAAGCGACTCCAGCTCTTGTTCGGATGGTGAAGCAAAATCAGTTGCAGGATCAGCATTTGTAGGGGATTTGGTCGCGGATTCAGAACGGGGAGCAGTTCGAGGAATGGAGCGTGCATGCAGATGGATCGTTGTACTTCCAGGAGCGTCTTGCAGTTCCAGTTATCGCTGAGGTGACGAAAGCCGTTCTAGATGAAGCTCATAGGTCTCAGTTTGCTATTCATCCGGGGAGCACCAAGATGTATCGTGATTTGAAGAGGCACTATTGGTGGAGAGGCATGAAGAAAGATGTTCGCGAGTACGTGGCCAAGTGTTCGACGTGTCTCCAGGTGAAAGCTGAGCATCAGAAGCCTGCAGGTCAGCTTCAGCCGCTTCCTATTCCAGGGTGGAAATGGGAGCATGTGACAATGGATTTCCTCACAGGTTTGCCGAGGACGGAGCAGCGGCATGACGCAGTTTGGATTGTGGTCGACAGGTTGACGAAATCGGCGCATTTCATTCCGTTTAGGTCGACGTGTTCCAGGAAGATTCTCGGGGAGTTGTATATGCAGAACGTTGTGAGGTTGCATGGAGTTCCTTTGTCCATCACCTCTGATCGAGACACCAGGTTTAATGCTAAGTACTGGAGGAGTTTTCAGGAGGCTTTGGGTACAGATTTGAACTTCAGTACGGCGTTTCATCCTCAGACTGATGGACAGTCTGAGCGGGTTATTCGGGTTCTTGAGGATATGTTGCGTGCTTGTACGTTGGACTTCGGCGGGAATTGGAAGCAATGTTTGCATTTGGCGGAGTTCGCGTACAACAACAGTTATCAGGCGAGTATCGGTATGGCACCATTTGAGGCGTTGTATGGGCGACCGTGTCGGTCACCTGTGTGTTGGGCCGAGCCGGAAGATAGAGTTATTCTTGGGCCAGATGAGATTCGTGACAGCAACGAAAAAGTCGCGGTGATTCGGGATCGGTTGAGAGCAGCTCAGAGTCGGCAGAAGAGCTACGCGGATAGGAGACGTAGACCCTTAGAGTTCGCGGTTGGAGATTTTGTTCTCTTGAGGGTGTCACCTCGTAAGGGAACTATGCGGTTCGGGGTGAGTGGGAAACTCGCGCCGAGGTATATTGGGCCGTTCGAGATCACTCAGCGTGTTGGTGTGGTTGCTTATCGGCTTGATCTTCCGCCCGAACTTTCTCATGTGCACGATGTGTTTCATGTGTCTATGCTTAGGAAGTGTCCACCTGAGCAGGGTAAGATAGTATCATTTCGCGATGTGCAGGTTCAGGAGGATACGACGTACGAAGAAGTGCCAATTCAGATTATCGACCGGAAAGTGATTAGCTTGCGTCGTCGTGAGATACCGTTGGTAAAGATCGTGTGGCAGCATCACGGTGTTGATGAAGCCACTTGGGAATTAGAGTCGAGTATGCGGGAGTTATATCCGCATTTGTTTTGTTTTTGAGATGAGTTGTAAATTTCGAGGACGAAATTTCTTTAAGGGGTGGAGAGCTGTAACGTCCCGAAATTTATTTAATATTAATGTAATGTAAATGATGAATTAGTGTGCCATAATTAAAGTTTTAACTTTAATTAGGTTATTTGGTTGGATTTTTAGTTTTTGGTTGTTTTGTTAAATTGATGTGTTCAAAAGATTTCTTATTGATTTAAAATGATGTTTTGAGTTTTAAAACACAACAATTTGTAAAATGTTAAAAATACTATGTTTTACAAAACCGTGGACGGCACATGGTTTTCGCACAGTAAAACCGCCCACCGACTTTCTCTATTTATTTATCTCTTCTCTCTCTCTCTTCACTCTCACGAGCTCTCTCTCTCTCCTCTCTCTTGGTCTCTCGGCAGCCTCTCTCTCTCTCTAATTTCTTCAAAAATTTTGATTTCCATTCGAATCCAAGCTTCGGAACAGCAAGGAGGAAGCTCGGGGACGTGATTCGGCGACCGAGAACGCGGATTGAAGCTTCGATTCGAGGTTAGATTCGAAATTTCTAAACTTTTTACAAAATTTTCGATTTTGTGTGTTTTTGAAATCTAAGTTTGTTTTAGCTTAGAAAACCGTGGATTTGTGTTAAATGAGCTTAGAACAACTAGAATCTAAACCTAGATTGAAGAAAAACGGATTGGATTCAAGATTTTCATTTTTCTCCTCTTTTTCTCATTTTCGGATTTTTGAAGATTTTGAGTTTAAATGTTGTTTAAATGATCCCAAACATGTTCTAGAATGTTTTTCTATCAATTATGGTTGTTTTTCATGCCTGGGATTTGAGAAAAACAGGTTAGAAACAAGATTTGGATTTTGGGGATCGAGAAACCCGTGGCTGGGATTTCTGGATCTTCCCAGTTCGGCAGGCCGGAGTGATGATCGGCAGGCCGGTGTTCTTCCGACCGGCAGGTCGAATCTGGGGAAATGTTCGGCAGGCCGAACTTTGCTTCCGGCAGGCCGAACTGTGCAGTTCGGCAGGCCAAAGCAGGGCGTCCGGCAGGCCGACCGAGGCATGGAAAATTTTGTGATTTTTACCCGATTTCATTGTTTTGAACCCTGATTTAAATCCCAACCTTATAGGATGATTTTAAAGGTACAAATGGCACACTAGGACATCATGAAATGATTTAGTAACATAGAATGTTTCGAGCTAGATATTGATCGACTTAGTTTGTATCTAGGATTGTTCGTGGTTCCGTGGAGCTAACGTATAGCGGATCGGGATTACGGTGTGGGGTACCGGCACGAGTACTGAGGTAGGACTTCTATCCTATTTCTTTGGTAGCCTGGTTTTGAAATGATTTGGCTTTGAAAAGGATTTCTATCAAAATATTTTCAACGGTTGTTTGAAAATGGTTTTATCGGTTATATTTTTATATACCGTGACATGAAATGAATTTCATAATGAATATAATTGACAACACTCGGTAATTGGGTTTTGAATGATAATGATAATAAACACATGGGCATGATGCCATATCAGAGATCGGGTCGTGATCGACCTTGGGGGCAGGTCCCGAAGCCCAGCTGGGCCACTACAGTGGTGATATCATGGTTTGCCTAGGTAAAAGTAAATTGGTGTTTGGATTTGACGAGTAGACTGTTCTGTGTCAGAACGGTTCTACTCAATTTATTTATTTATTTATTCAAGTTCCTTTTCTGTATAACTCCTGATAATGTTATGTTTCTTTGTATTAAATTATTTTATAAAACTTAGTCCTACTGAGCCTTTCGCTCACGTTTTATCTGTTTTAAATTCCCCCCTTCTAGGTGGTTTCCCATTTAGGTTTGGAGAAGATTCTTCGGACCGAACTCAGGAGCAATAGGAGAATTTATTTACGTTCTGTATTAATTAATCAAGGCATGTAAGACTCAACTTTATTTGTACTTGGACTGTAATTGTATTTGTGATATTGTCAGAACCATGTGTGTGCACAAGTTGTGGGTTGTGGAACCCATATTCGCGGTTTTTATTCAATTATTGTTATTTGTTTAATGATTTTAAATTCTTTATCAAATGTGGTGGAAAAATCTCTTTATTTCTTGCTTAATTGGATTCTCAAACTCCCGGTTTTTAATTAAATCCTCTTTTAATTAATTTAAATATTCCGCCACGTCACCTCCCGTACTCCGGGGCGTGACACCAAGTGGGAGAATGAACGTTATTTTTCTTCAATTGGTGTGAATAAATGGTATTGATTGTAAGAATTTGTAACCATTGCAACATTATGGTCTCATATATATTTTTTTTCATAAACCATAATAAAACCTTTTCTAGTAACTCCTTTTGAACCTGTATAAAAAAAATCCTTGATGGAAGGATTTCTTACACAAAGTGAAATATAGCAAGTTCATCTGTTAAACTTTTCCTTGTTTTGGTCCCTATCACCTCTTACTCTTTTTCCAGTTCATACACCATCAATTAGAGTGTTTGAGTGTTAGAAGACTCAAACCACATTCACGCAAAGCAAGAGTCTTCTTCTGCACAATGAGCAATGGCAGGAGGTATGTTTACACGCTTCCGTTTATGATTTTGATATGCATATCATTTTTTGGCATGTTAGAATCGAAATTTTATTGTTATCATATAGGACCATAACAACTTGTCAAATGTTGTTTAGTCGGCAGAAATTAAGCTAGAGCCTCAGAGGCCCAAACATTCTACTAGGTCTCCGACTCCTTTACAAAATATAGACAAAAAGTTCCCATAGCATATTTAACCGATCTCCATTGTTTTGAGAATATAATTCAAACCTAAAACAATATAGCGATTCAAATTCTATAAAAACAAATATCATAATAAAACCAGTTTTAATTAGATTTTGTTAGTTCAAATTGTATATCCAAACAAGCTTGTAGTTCACCATCTTGCAATAACAATTTCATGTAAAAATAATGTACTCATGGTGAAAATTTTAATGCTAGTGTCAATTCTAGTATTTAAGCCTTCTTTTTGAAGTCTTAGTTGGTATATTATGATCAAACTACACTCCGAATGCAAAAAACAAGTCTTTTATTCCTAGAGAGAATAAAAGTCTTTTATTTGTTGTTGAGTTTGTCTAAATTTTGACGTAATTAGCTAAGATTTACTAACTTGTACGTGATAATATCCCCTTTGAAAGCCAACCCGTCGACCATTAACCCCAACATTTACCATTCTACCTTTAAATATAAAACCCATCTTCAATGAAAAAGCCGTCGTCCATTAACTCCAATATTTAATTATCCTATCTTAAATATAGAACCCTTCTTTTCATTTCAAAAGAATTATGGACCATTCAAATATTATTTATATTGAACTTACACACACCAATTTGATAGAATGCTCAGACTAAGAGGGGGATGAGCAAATATGGAAACATTAGTGGGCCAAAGTCAGATTTTTTTTAAGAAAGGGAGAACAAAAAAAAAGGTGGTGGTTTCATAAAGAGAGAGATGGGAAGTCTTAATCCAGGGAAGAAAGACAGAGTCCAAGTCGTCATGCTTGCATTTGCATTTGCCAAAATGTGGAAAAGGGCGGTTTGGTCGGTCGATTGTGGTCTGTGGTCTGTGGCCGCCAACTTCGGGACCAAAAAGCCAAACCAATTTGTTTCTTTAATTCAATTACCAATTAAGCCTTACTTTTTCCCTCAAATATAGGAAATAACATTTCTCAATATCTTGAATAGATGCATGTGGATTCATTACGTTAATTTTGACACTATTGTGTGATCATTGTCCTTAAGCCCTCATCCATAAATATATATTTTTTTCTTGTGCCTAAAATTTACATAGGTTATGCTATTAAGTTACAATATTTACTTTACATTAATTTAAAAGCATGTTAACTTTGCATTAAGGGGATAGGAAAAATAAGGAGTGATTTTCTTTCTTTTTAAATAATGTGTTTGTCAACAAAATCAGTAATGAGAGTTTTATGAGTCCTATACAACATAGGGATGAGAAAAGGGAATACTAATCCTTCCATACCTTTAGGATTGATTTTGTATCAAAGGTAATGAATATCATACTTACTTAAATGTCCAAATTCAATTGCTATTATTTACTAGTTATTAGTTATATAAAAAAGATATTTTAATAATTATATTGAGTTAGATTTCTATTTCTAAATAAATAAATGCTAGAAAGAAAATGTGATTATTTCCTATTACCCCATCAAATAAGTTAGTAAACATTAGAAAGGGAATGAATGATACTTACTCTGAACATTTTACTCTCTTTTTTAATCTCATTACTTTTTTCTTTAGATTCCTTTAAGTTTAGTAAATGAATGTAAAGGAAAAGGTAACAAGATTAAAAAAAGAGTAAAGTGTTGAGAGTAACACACACCTTAATTGTAATAGACTTTTTTTTTTAACAGTTATGGAGACTGCTTTTTTTTAAAACAGTAATAGAAGGCTCATAAGTCTAAATTATTGACCCTCTATTATTAGATTACCCTTTGCTCTTACTTATTGTAGTTGTTAAGGTAGGAGTGAGAACTATATAACACCAACGGCAAACACACTCGACTAGGCGATATTGGCATTGAGAGATTATTTTCAGTTATAAAATTTTAAATTTAATTTCATATGTTTTCTAAACAAAAGAATTCATTTCATAATTTTTTTTAATACTCAGGCGATAAAATTTGTTTCGCAAGACCATTTTCTTTGCTTTTATTTTTTTGCTCTTTTTCTCATCATTTCTTGGTTTTCTGTTTGAACTTTTTTAATGTCTCAAAGTGATACGTCAAATTTTAGAAGAGTTGTCACCATATATGCCACGAATTATAGAGTGCATAACACGTTAGCGAACTTTATAATAGAAAGTATAATTCAAGGACCAAAGTGTTACATGCATAATAATATATGAGTATATAAAAAACAGCACACGTGCTTATAGCATAATGAATCCAATACAAAGTTCAAATAGAATTTTGACAAAAAGTCCTTTTTAAGCATTTTTTTAAGTTTAAGGACTACTCGTGTTACGGAAAAGAAAAAAAAAAGAAAAAGAAAAATTGATATCAAACTCCGCCTCGCTTATGTTCTCTATAATTGACAACTTTGGAGCTTTCTATTCAAATCAAAACAAAAAATATACAAAGTTGATATTCATTACAAAAAACTTGCTTTACCATTGTCACATAATTTTTATCATAAATTTAATTATAAATAATATAAAACTCTCATATATTATAATAATTATTTAAAAATTATTACAATAAAAATATTTTTTACCGCTGCATAATGCCCTTTTACCGTACATAGAGAGACTTTACTTACGTAATCCGTCATTTGAAATAAAAAAAGAAAAAAAATCAAGATAAAAGTTTTAAGTTGCAGTGATGTGAAAAAGAAAAAGAGAACAAATCCTCAAAAAAAAAAAAAAAAGAACAAAGAAAATATGTCGAAAAGCATTTGTTCTTCAAGGGGGTGATGTCGTAAATAAAGGGAAATCTGGGGGCAAAGTATTAGACGATATAACAAAACACACCGTTCCGACCCAGCCATTGATTGATTGGCTGTCTTATTAGGGCCCCACTTGGGTGTCCCACAACAAGGCACTAAAGTGGACTCCTCCCACTCAGTTATATGCTTAGGAATCTCCTCCTCCTCTCTCTCTAAAATCTCTTTCAAAAAATTTTGATCCTCTTTTCATCTTCATTTTCACCCATTTCAAATTTCCCAGTGTCCTGTTTTTGCAAAACAATCTGAAAAGCAAAGAAAAGTAGAATTCTCTAAGCGGGTAAGATCTCGTTTCTCTGTTTTCTGATATTATATATGCATCTGATCATGCTATTTCTTTTTTTCTTTTTTTTTTTTCCTTCATCATGATTTCTGGGTTCTTTGAATCAGAAAAAAAAAAAAACACTTTTTTTTGTTTGGTTTTGTTTTCTGTTTGTGATGTGATGAAAGCTTATGTTTTTGTTGAATATTTATGTGCCATGTTTATATCTGTATATGTCACTGTATGTATTATATTTTATATAGATGTGTTTGGTAGCACAGAATTTTGACATGGGATTTCATTAATTCTATAAATTCTAAGACTAATCTAATCTGTTTGTTTGTGATCTTCAACTTTTGTTTCTAAAAGTCATGAAATTTGCAGAATCATATCTCATTGTTATATACGATCGGAAGTTCAGTTTTCCTGTGGTAACTTTCTTGGGATTAATTTTTCAGTTCTCTTATTTTTTTAATCTGTGTTTGGTAAGTGAAGGTTCTAGAATTCTAGGCTGTAGCTAATTAGTGATCCTCTAGTTTTTGACCAGATGGCACCAGATTTCTGTAAAATGAAGGGAGGAAAAAAAAAAAAAAAAAAAAAAAGGGCTTGCACAACTTGTTTTGGCCTTTTCTTTTCTTACCCTTATTTTCCCTTAAATTAAATAGGATAATTATGTTGATGTTTATCTGTCCAATATGGCAAATTAGTGCATTTGATTTAATTTGATTTTTTTTTTTTTTTTTTTTGGTGAGAGAGCATCCATAGTGCATTTATATTTACCTTTTGTAGAAATGAAATAAAGCTAGCGTTACTTGTATTTACTTTCTATTGCTAAAAGCTATTTTAGATGGAATTTGGGTCAGAGTAAAGGAAGGTGTTTATTATATATATATATATATATATATACACACACAAAAACATATATATATATATATATATATATGTTTGTCTGTTTATTATTAGAACATTTTCATACTCATTTTTTTGGCCGAACATTTTCGTACTTACTGGCACGTCTTTTGCAGCTGGGGTTCGGCTCCAGCTTTTAAAAAAGCTTTTTTTTTTTTTCTTTAAATCAAGCAAAAAAAAAGGTAAAAAGAAGGGGGATAATAATGAAAAAAAGGTAATGGAAGATTGGAAAAGGCCACACTGTAGTAAATTAAGTTGTCACAATGGCTACATCAAAATGTACTAAAACTTTTTTTTTCTCCTGAGGAAAAAATATAATTAAAGTTGATCTTTTAACTTTAATTGTGATTCAAGTTATTGATAATATATGCTTTTGCCCTTTGATTCGTTTGTCTTTATGCTTTATTACGGATTATTAGATGGTAATTATGGTTTCGTTGAAATCTAAAATAGCAAAAGAAAAGAAAAGAAAAGAAAAGAAAAGAAAAAGGCCGCTAGCTGTCCACAGGCTCTATAACTTATGGAGAAAGCAAATGCGATGCGATGCGATGCCTTTTCTCAGGAAATTAGAGGAAAAAAGTAAAATTAAAAAAAAAGATTAGGATTTTTTTTTTTTAATTTTTGGTTGAATCAATAAGATAGGATGCTTTTTATTTCTCTTAGGGCAAAACGTAAAATAGCACGGGTATTTTGGTTCTATCGATAAATCTTGCTATTTTAACAGTTAGATTAATTTTTTAACGGTGTAATTGTCAATTTTCAAAGTGAAGAATCACATATCAAATGGTAAAAAAAAGTTAATTAAACAATTACAATAATATAACCTATTAATAGGATCAATTTGTTTGTTGTGGCAACTTCTAGAAAGTCTTGAGGAAAAAAATGTGTAAAAAAACAAACAAGAGATGGGCGCCTGACATGTTTGTGGGCTCCATCTTATTTGGTACCGTGTTTTCCGTTTTGTGAAGTCACGTGCAAGCTACATGAATTGGACGGCTGTGATCAGATAATGAAAAAGTTATCTTTCAGCGGGGTCCCATATGATAACATTCTCTTATTATTGTTTTTCTTTAAAAGAGCTTTGTTATTATTTTTAGCAAGCTGTACCTTCATGTTTTTTTTAATATGGGAGTTCAGAGAGTATATTTATTTTATAGGCCTGAGAAATTGTTGTCTCGTATTAATAATCTACATGTAGATTTGAAGAGAATAATTTTTGGGGCCCACAAATTAGATGAGTTCCACATGAAAACTTCGCCTGGTGAGATCTACCCAGTTGCCAGTCTGGCAGATCATTTGGAATCCATATGGTTCTAGTTTATATTATTTGTATGAATTTTGCCTTGTTAGTAATATAAAAAAATGATGATTTAGAATAAGGTCTCATCCATTTTTAATATAATGAATAGGGAGAATAATTGAATTATAATAAAAAGAGAAGAAAAGAAATAGTAAATTTTTGAAACTTTTTAAAGTAAATAGTAGGTTTTAAAAATATTTGTAATAAATAGAATATTTATTATGTAAATAACTTATCTACTGTATACATAAGAATTATTTACATTATAAACACTAAACAATGGGTAAACAAATTGTTTTCACCTTGAATCTATTTACTTTGAAAATGAGAGTATCAATAAATTATTTATATTATAAATTTGATATTTACTATAAATATTTTTAAAATCTATTATTTATTACAATTAGATTTAAAAAAGTGTTATTTACTATAATTTCTTAATAAAAAAAGAAGTAATAATTGGGAATTATACATATAATTAATAAAGCGGACCAAAACCATGACCCACACTCTCTTTATGGTCAATGAATTCACGACTTTTGCATCATTTCTTTCCCTCACTCCTGTATCCTTAAGAATGTTTTTATTTTGCTTTTAATAATTTTCATGTGGTAAAATATATTCTCATTTATATATATATATATAATGAGAGAAAGAATGCCACCATTTTTAATTGGGGTTTAAGCGTGACTTGAACTCTTAATCTATGGTTGAGGTGAAAGGACTTACAACCAACTAAGCTGTCAGTACTCGTCAATATTATCTAGCGGGGTATTAGGGAAAAGAAGTGTGGGCTAAGTTTATAACCTCAATGGACCATTTCTTTATCATTTAGAGCTCTAGTTTATTTTCCTATGTTGAAAAATTAAAATTTATATTTATATATATATATATATGTATTAAAACAGACACAAGTTTAATTTAGTAAAATAAAAACCGAAAACACTTATTACAAGACAAGAAACTTAGAAAGAAGAAAGAAGTAAGTATAATGGATGAAAATTTTGAAAAATTAAAAAAAAAGGTAAAAGGAAAAAAGTGAAAATAATTCTTACTTGCTATGATTGTGGTGGATTACCATTGCGAAAATAATTGTACTCTCTTTGGTTAACACGTCAGGTGGTTTGTCATTTTATTTGATGCACATTTCAAACATTACTGCCAAAGGCAAAATGCTCCTGTCCCCTCCCACTTATCAAAACACATATCCGCATTGTACTGTTGAATCTTTACTCAATTACAAACTTGCCCTTTACCTATTTTTCATTCACGATTCATCTGTCACTTATTATTATTATTGTTATTAAAGAAATTTCTACAATTGTTCTTGTCCGTGTTTCTAAATCAAAATCATAAACATTATGAAAAATATGTAACAAATTGAAAATCTGACAGGTCTAGAACAACAATTTATCAATGGAGTAATTTTCTTTACTGAAAACCTTATCTTTTTTTTTTTTTTTTTTTAATTGCAATTGTACAACTTGTTATATTATCCAAAAAAAAGAAAGTTCAACTTGTTATTGATTATTTTGTGTATATTTAATCTGATAAAACCAATCTTGGATCCCATCCCATGTACCTCAGAACTGGTCAACTAGATCGTGGGAGCCATGGTAGTGTGACATAAGTTGTCCTTGGGAGATATTTCAATTTATTTTGATAAATTAGAGGGAGCTTTGACTTATTTGTTATTTGTTAAGAGTTGCCAAATTGAATATAAACTTTTATTATTTGCAAAGTTTGACTAACGGCATGCTAAACCAGTTAACTTCTTGTTATTGCTAAAAGTTGTTCATAAATAAATATTCTACTTTGACACGCTATAAAGCAATGTTAAAATGTACCTTAGAAAAAGGAAAACTTTCTTTTTAATGTACTTTTTGCTCAGTGTACTACTCTCTCTGTTGATTTCCTTGAGTTTCCATACTCATGTAGTGATTTTTTCTAAAATGCACAATTATCACAGAGGGAAAGAGTCTTAGTGAAATGGAAGAAGAAGCACAAGTGAATTCGGCAGCTCCGGCGACAAAGCCGGAGGCTGTCGAGGGTGCTGCGAGCAAATCCAATGCCACTAAGGTAACTACATTCTAATTGCTGTTACTTTAGCCATTATTTTCAATGAACTTGAGGATTTAACGTGACAAATTTATTAACCTTTCTTGCACGTATGTAAAATTAGTCACACACACTTCAATCAAGGGAATCAATCTAGTTTTTCTAAATTTTGTTGAAGGGTTGAAAAAAAAAATGATTTTGATGAGCCTATTTTGCAGGTAATAAATGGGGACACTCAACCTGCAGAAAAAGGAAAGAAAAAAGAAGAGGAGGAAACTGCCTTGGATGGAGAATTCATAAAAGTTGACAAGGATTCAATAGATGTGAAGAGTGGCGCTCATGATGTCGAAATATTTGGAGAGGACGGCACACCTTTTATCGAGGAGAGCCCGAGTGATTCAAGCAGAGAATTGCTAGAATCCCAGGAGAAAGTGAGAGAGCTCGAGCTCGAGATCGAAAGATTAGCAGGAGTGTTGAAGCAGTCAGAGTCTGAGAATACGCAGCTCAAGAACGAGGTTTCGGTTACAAAGGAGAAGCTGGAACACAGTGGACAGAAGTATGAAGAGCTTGAGCTCAGTCACAAGAAATTGCAAGTGCAAATTGTTGAAGTCAAGGAGAAGTACAGTTCGCAGCTCAACGCATTGCAGGAGGCTGCGCGAGTGCAAGAAGCAAAGCACAAGGAGTTGAGTGAGGTGAAGGAAGCATTTGATGGGCTTAGCCTCGAGCTCGAGAGCTCTAGAAAGCGAATGCAGGAGTTGGAGCAAGAGCTAAAGTCTTCCGCAGACGAAGTGCAAAAGTTTGAGGAGCTGCACAAGAAAAGCAGTTTACATGCTGAATCAGAGACGAAAAGGGCATTAGAGCACGAGAAACTGCTTCAAGAGGCAAAGTTGAGTGCAAAAGAAGTAGAAGATAAGATGGCTTCATTGCAAAAAGAAATAAAGGGCCTGAATGACAAGATTGCCGAGGATCAAAAGGTCAAAGAAGCACTGAAGTCTACGACAGCGGAGCTTTCTGGAGCCCATGAAGAGCTGGCTCTTTTGAAATCCCAAGTGCTGGACCTAGAGCGGAGACTCTCTTCAAAGGAAGCTGTTGTTAGTGAGCTAAGTCGGGAATTGGATGAGAAAAAAATTTCGGAATCTCAAGTGAAGGAACAACTTTCAGCTCTTGAAACTTTGGCTGCTAAAAGTAAAGAAGATCTGCAAGTGAAAGTTTCTGAGTTGGAGGAGATAAAACTGAAGTTGCAGGAGGAAATGGCTGCAAGGGAATTGGTTGAAGCTGCGGTTAAAACCCATGGAGCACAAGTCTCTGTGGTGCAGGAGGAATTGGCTAAAGTTACCAATGAGAAAAAAACTCTTGAAGAGGCTCTTGCGGATCTGACTAGTCATTCAGAGAGATCGAAAGAGTTGTGCAGAGAGCTTGAGGAGAAACTGAAACATTCGGATGAAAATTTCTCCAAGATGGATTCTCTTTTATCGCAAGCTTTGTCGAACAATTCAGAGCTTGAGAAAAAGTTGAAGTCTTTGGAAGAGCTCCATACTCAATCGGCTGCTGCTGCTGCAACTGTCACTCAAAGGAACCTTGAGCTTGAGGATGTCGTCAAATCTTTGAATGCAGCAGTAGAAGAGGCGAAATCGCAACTGAGAGAGGTCGAAACACGCTTTATAGATGCAGAAAAAAGGAATCTGGAGCTTGAGCAACAGTTGAACTTGTTAGAACTCAAAGACAATGATGCCGAGAGAGGACTGAAAGAATTCTCCGAGAAGGTATCTGAACTATACTTGACATTGAAAGTGGTTGAGGAAGAAAAGATGCAGTTAAGCGGTCAAATTCAAGGATATCAGGAAAAGATAGCACAGCTGGAAACTGCCTTGAACGCATCATCGTCAAAAAATTTGGAACTTGAAGAGGAGTTGAAAATTATCGTGGCAAAATTTTCCGAACACGAGGATAGAGCAACCATGAACCATCAAAGAAGCCTTGAATTAGAAGATTTGATCAAGATGTCTCATTCAAAAGCTGAGGATGCTGGTAAAAAGGTGAGCGAGTTGGAGTTGTTACTTGAAGCGGAAAAGTACAGAATCCAGGAACTTGAAGAACAAATTAGCACTTTAGAAAAGAAGTGTCACGATGCAGAAGCAAATTCCAAGAGATATTCTGACAAGATAAGTGATCTTCAATCTGAACTCGAGGCATTTCAAGCAAGATCGACTAGTCTTGAAAGTGCATTGCAAGTGGCCAATGAAAAGGAAAAGGAGTTGATTGAATCCTTGAACGTGACAACAACTGAGAAGAAAAAGTTGGAAGATGCATCAAATAGTACAAGTGAGAAGCTTGCTGAAGCAGAAAATCTATTGGAAGTAATGAAAAATGAACTGAGTCTGACACAAGAGAAGCTGGAGAGCATTGAGAACGACCTCAAGGTTGGTGGAGTGAGAGAAACCGAGATCATAGAGAAGCTCAAATCTGCGGAGGAGAAACTGGAGCAACAAGAAAGACAAATAGCGAAAACAACCGAAAGGAATTCAGAACTTGAACTGTTGCATGAATCCCTCAAAAGGGATTCAGAGATTAAAATCCAAGAAGCATTAGTAAATTATACGAGCAGGGACACCGAAGCGAAATCTCTATTTGAGAAAATAAACATCCTTGAAGATCAATTGAAGACTTATGAGGTGCAGATACGAGAAGCAGCTACAAAATCTGCATCATTAACTGAGGAATTAGAGCAAACTTTGAAGAAACTGGCTTCTTTGGAAAGTCAAAACGAAGAACTAAGGATACAAATCTTAGGAGCAGAAAATAAAGCATCTCAATCTATCTCGGAAAATGAGCTTTTAGTTCAAACAAATATTCAACTCAAGAGCAAGGTTGATGAGCTTCAGGAATTGTTGAACTCTACTCTTTTGGAGAAGGAAGCCACTGCACAAAAACTTGAATCTCACAAGAGTACACTTGCAGAATTAACTGAGCAGCATTCAAGATCCTTGGAGCTTCACACCGCTGCTGAATCCCGCTTTAAGGAATCAGAAACAAAGTTGGAAGAAGCCATTCGGAAATTCACTCAGAGAGATTCGGAAGCTAATGACGTGTCGCAGAAGCTGAACGAACTACAAGCCCAATTAAGCTTGTATGAAGAGCAGGCTCGTGAAGCATCCATGGTTTCCGAAACTAGAAAAACCGAGTACGAAGACACTCTCCTGAAACTGAAACACCTGGAGAGCACCGTAGAGGAACTACAAAGTAAGTCGGCTCATGTTGGGAAAGAGAGCAGAGAGCTATCTGAGGCAAATGTGAAGCTTACGCAGGAATTGGCCGAGTTTGAGGCAAAACTAAGTGATTTACAAACAAAACTGTCCACAGCTCTTGTTGAGAAGGAGGAAACAGTTGCACAGCTTCACACTTCAAAAAAGACTGTAGAAGATTTAAAGCAGCAACTCACTTCTGAAGGGGAGAAACTACAGTCTCAGGTGTGCAACAAAAATTTTTCCTCGTTAATATCGACTGTTAGAACATGAAAACTGGATACATATCCACAAATATGGCGGATAATCTAATCGTATATGTGAAGAGGGACTATTAGATTATCAAGCATATGGTGATTAAGTTCTTAACAGCAAGTTTTGGGGAATCTTTGCTATCATAATGTCTGTTTGAAACTATTACACACAATGTCTTGAAACTGTCTGTTTGTGCCACAGATATCTTCGGTTATGGATGAGAACAACCTGCTTAATGAAGCACATCAAAACGCCAAAAAAGAACTCCACTCTGTCATTCTTCAGCTTGAAGGGCAATTGAAAGAAAGCAAGGAAAATGTGGATGCTTTAAAATCTGAAAATGAAAATCTTAAGGCTGAGGTTGAGGGAAAATCTCTTCTACAATCTCGGTTGAAGGAGCTTGAAGAGCATTTGTCGAAAAATCAAGCTCGGCTAAAGGAAGAGGTAAAACTTTTTCTTGAATAAATTTTTCTATTGTTTTTGCTTCTAGAAATGTAATTAGAATGAAAAAATAATACTAATAATAATAAAAGGAAAAAAAAAAAAAGAACTTAAGAGATGTATTTTTAACATATGCATGTAGGTTGAAAGCATTCAATCAGCTTCTGCCGCCAGGGAGGCAGAATTGACGTCAAAGTTGAAGGAACATGCACAAAAAGTCCATGATAGAAGTTTATTGGATGAACAAGTGTCAAAACTTCAAAAAGACTTGCAACTTGCTCACAACACCATTACTGAACTGGTTAGTACTTGCTATGTGCATGTCTTATTTTCATCTATATATATATATATATATATATATATTTCCAAACATGAATGAAAGGAATTTAGAGATGACCAGGTAAAATGATATTTGTTTGAATTTAACCCAACAGAAAGATGTCAGTTCTCAAAAAGTCTTGGATCAAGAAGTAGCAGTGAAGCGTTCTCATGAAGAGCTTGAAGCTAGGAAGAAAGAGATCACACTTCTAGAGAAGCAAGTCAAAGATCTTCAGCACAAATTGCAGCTGGCCGAGTCCAAATTAACAGAGAAGGTCTGCCTTTTTTTTAATCTGTTGCCTTATTCCTTTCCAATTACAAGGATTGGCCTTAACATGTTTCTATGTTGTACGAACATACGCATTTTGCATCATTAGATTAGCAATGCTTCAAAACTCTCCCTTTTTCTCTCATATGATTTTCTTCATATGGAACTAGTTTCTAGTTTTATATGAAGATAATTTTCCCCATTTGGTTTGCAGTTTGAACCACAATTCAAACCTTTTTATTATAGTATTTTCCCACCAAAATTTGAATTTTTATTCAGTTAGAACTTGAAGTTGGAACTTAAATATTGTAATATCTAAAAACTTTACACTGTAGTAAACTACTGTAAAATATTAGCGTTTTACATTGTAACAAACTGAACTTGTTCCTCTAACGTGCTTCCCAAACGAAGTAATAGCTTTAGTTTCTCACCAAAAACAGCTAAAAAGTACATTTCTTCTGCAATTTTCTATTTGCGGAATCTTAGCTAGCCACCCCATAACATTGTAAGTTCACAACCATGAAGAAAGAATTATTTATATTTACACTGTATTGCAGGGGGAAGGACGTGGTCGGGCCGAGCATAAGGACGGGTTGGAAGTGAAATCCAGGGACATTGGAGCAGCCATATCTTCCCCATCCAAAAGGAAGAGTAAGAAGAAGTCGGAGGCAGCATCTGCTCAAACATCATCTTCCTCAGAGGCTCGAACTCTAACCGCAGAGCACTCTCCTCTGATGAACTATAAACTAATCTTGGTTGTTGCTGTGGTGTCTGTAATCATTGGCATCATTCTGGGGAAAAGATATTGATTAGCTTGGGATCATGGTTTTTGGGGGGCATGCCTCTTGTGGGTTTTTGTTCTTTGTTTCTTGTTTTTAATATAAAGTTATGCAGAGCAAGATTTGAAAGCTGTTTGTTTGTATTCTTTCGAGTTTAAAGGTTTTTGACATCATTGGTCAGGGAATTGGTTTTAATTTCTATTCCTAACCTGCTTGCAAGGCATAATACTGTTGTTCATGTATTTCATCCATGTTTGTATTTATTATTTTAATAACTATCATCATCATCATTATTATTATTGATATTGCAGTTTGCAGATGGTGCTTCGGATTTCTTTCTTTGTTTTTATCAGATTTTTTTTTTAGCAGATAGTACATATGCATGCAAATGCAACTGCAAAACCTGAAGCGTACAAAAACTCTGCTCAAAGCAGTTTAAATAGTAGAAAATGGGAATTCTTTGCCTGGTTCATGTGCTTAACATGACTCGATCAAACTATTAATGTTCCTGTATATACAAACGAACTGTGAAGATTATCCACGCGCAGCAGCAAAAAACAACAAATATAATATCTGAAAGAATCAAAAAAGAAAGTGACACAGGAAGATTTTATACTTGGTTCGGATCAAAGATCCTACATCTAAGTTAGGGCATTCTTGCCCTTTTCCTTGAGACGAGAAGAGTACACCCCCGTTTCTATTCTGCTCTCACTACTCTCTGTTGAGGACTCAATGCTCTCAGATATATACAACATAATAATAATCCTACATAATAAGACACATGTACAACTTTAAGTAGAACCAATAGATGGCCTACACGTCATCAGAGAAATGTTGCCTCCACGTTGCAAAGTTGAAACAGCACACCACAATAAAAAATCCCTTGTAACAACTCCTACTAGTTGTTACAGCTTCTTGAAATTAGAGACAAAAAACTTCACAATTCTCCACCTTTGGCTCTAAATTGAAAATTGCAATATGCCACAGGATTCAACTTAGAGCAGCCCTTATAACTGAGAATCAAGTTAACACCTTGAGCAAGTTCAAGGCTTTCTTGAACTTGCTTACTGGAATTACCTTGGTTAACAAATCTGCAGGATTCTCCTCGGTGGATATTTTTTCAACACTTACCAATTTTCTTGCCACAATGTCTCTAAGAAAATGGTATCTATGTGCTTTGTCCTTTCATGGAACACTGTATTCTTGGACAGGTGAATAGCACTTTGAGAATCACAAAATACTACCACCTTTTCCTGCTTCACTCTCAGTTCACAAATCAGCCCCTTCAACCAAAGAGCTTCTTTTACAGCTTTAGTCATAGAGATATACTCTGCCTTAGTAGTCGAAAGAGCTACCACATGTTGTAGGCTTGACTTCCAGCTTACAGTATTATTACCTAAGGTAAATACATAACTTGAGAGTGACCTTCTCTTGTCTAGATCCCCTGCAAAGTCTGAGTCACAATACCCCTTTAACTCACAATCATTTTCAGAGTCAATGGAGTAAGTTAGCTTCAAGTTTTTTGAACCTTTGATGTATCTTAGGAGCCATTTAACAGCCTGCCAATGTTGTCTTCCAGGTCTGCTCAT
Organism: Artocarpus heterophyllus; assembly: GCA_025403435.1. Lineage (NCBI taxonomy): Eukaryota > Viridiplantae > Streptophyta > Magnoliopsida > Rosales > Moraceae > Artocarpus > Artocarpus heterophyllus. Next base: position 15,996,300 of record CM046347.1, on the reverse strand, counting down.
GAACCTACTAATCAGGCCGACACCATATGCAATATCAGGTCTAGTGGACACCATTGCATACATCAGACTTCCAACCGCACTTGAGTAAGGTACATTTTTCATATAGGCTGCTTCCACTTTTGAATCTTGTTCTTTGACTGAAACAAGTTTGAAATGTGCCCCAATGGGCGTATTGACCAACTTTGCATGGTTCATACCAAAAACTTCAATTACCTTATTCAAGTAACCAGTCTGAGACAAAGTTAATATGCCTAACTTCCTGTCTCTTGTGATGGCCACTCTGAGTATCCCTTTTGCTGCCCCAAGATCCTTCATTTCGAACTCAGAACTTAGCTCCACCTTCAGCTTCTCAATTTCAAACTTGTGCTTACATGCTAAAAGCATGTCATCAACATAAATCAACAAGTAGATGAAGGACATATCGCCTAACCTTGCCAGGTAAACACAGCTGTCATACTTCGATCTTGAAAATCCTTTTGCAATCATGAACTGATCAAACCTATGATACCATTGTCTAGGTGATTGTTTCAGCCCATATAAGGACCTCTGAAGAAGACAAACCTTGAGCGAATCCTTCTTACTGATGAACCCTTCAGGCTGACTCATATAGATCTTCTCTTCAAGTCTTCCATGTAAGAAAGCAGTTTTAACATCTAGTTGCTCCAATTCCAAGTCTTGGATTGCTGTTAGTGCCAAAATGACCCTAATTGAAGTGTGTTTCACCACAGGTGAAAATACTTCATGGAAGTCTACTCCTTCTACCTGAGAGTACCCTTTTGCCACTAGCCTTGCTTTATATCTAGCCTCCTCAACTCCAGGAATCCCAGGCTTCCTCTTGAAAATCCACTTGCTGCCAATTAACCTTTGTCATTTTGGTCTATGCACTAGGAGCCAAGTGTCATTTTTTAACAATGACTTCATTTCTTCCTCCATGGCCCCTTTCCAATGGAACCAATCTGGACTTTTTCTTGCTTCAAAATAGCTTGCTGGTTCATTTAACTCGAAACCATCAGCTACAGTTAGAGCATAAGCAATCAAATCTGCTGTTGCAAACCTTGAAGGAGGTTTTATCTGTCTTCTTGTCCTATCCCTTGTCAATAAATAGTCTCTGAGCTGATCATTTGTTCCTTCCTCAGTTTCCAAGTCACCCTCTTGTAAATCTTCATTATGAATTTCTTCAAGGTTTTGCTCACTGGATGATTGTTTCTACACTTGCATAACAGCTCCACCTTCTTTGGATACATCTGAAACATATTCTAGTACTTCATCTTGTGACAATGGAACTTGCTCAGCTTGTTCAGAGCTGGCTGTACTTTGAGAGGTGATGTTAGTTTTATAAAAAATATTTTTATTAAAAACCACATCTCTACTTACTACACATTTTTTATCATCAAGTAACCAGACCTTATATCCTTTAATTCCATAGGGGTATCCTAGAAAAACTCCCTTTTTTGCTCTTGGATTTAATTTACCTTGTCTAACATGGACATAAGCTATACATCCAAAGGTTTTAATATAATCATAATGAGGCTTTTCATTTGACCATTTCTGTTCAGGAACCATAAAGTTTAAAGCAGCATGAGGAGATCTATTTATTAAATGGCGGGTAGTGGAGGCAGCTTCTGCCCAAAACTTATTTGGAAGACCAGATTCATTAAGCATGCATCTTACTTTATTCATAATAGTCTTATTCATACGTTCAGCCAAGCCGTTTTGTTGTGGTGTGTCAGTGCAGGTATGGTGCCTTGATATGCCATTTTCAGAACAATATGAATTAAATTTGTTATTACAAAATTCTAACCCATTATCTATTCTTAGTCTTTTAATTTTTTTGTTAGTTTGATTTTCAATCAAAGTTTTCCATTCAACAAACTTATTAAAGGCCTCATCTTTAGTTTTGAGGAAATAAATCCACACTTTTCTAGAATAATCATCTAAGAAAGTAATGAAATATTGACAATTAGATAAAGAGAGAGGTACCTTTGGAGAGCCCCATAAATCTGAATGAATGTAGTCAAGGGTGGATTTGGTCTTGTGAATTGCAGCAGCAAATCTAAGTCTTTGTGCTTTTCCAAGTACACAGCTTTCACAGAAATCCAGATTTGTGACTTGTTTTTGATTCAGTAGACCTTGCCTGCAAAGTTCTTGTAGGCCTTTGATGCTCATGTGTCCAAGCCTCCTATGCCACAAGGTTGTTTGATCTTGATTTGTTATTGATACAGCCACCTCTCCATTCACTGTTGATGCTTGAAGCACATATAGACCTTGTTTCAGAGTGCCTTTCATCACCACCATTGACCCCTTTATTACCTTTAAAAGACCCTTCTTGGCTTTAAAGGCATAATCTTTTGAGTCTAGGCTTCCAAGTGAGATTAGATTTCTCTTTAAATCAGGTATATATCTGACTTCTGTAAGGACTTTGATTGTGCCATCCCACATTTTTAATTTCACAGATCCTATCCCATGGATATTACACGCCATGTTGTTTCCCATCAAGACCTTTCCAGTAGGAACTTCTTTATAATCAAAGAGCCACTCCTTATTGGGTGTCATGTGAAACGTACACCCTGAATCCATGATCCATTCCTCATTTGGATCATCACATGTTACAGCAAGGACATCCACAGTCTCATAACAGTCTGAAACATTAGCAGCTTCTAGAGTGCTTAATTGATCAGTTTTAGAAGAACTAACCTTTCTTTGGGGACAGTTTCTTCTAAAGTGACCCTCCTTGTTGCAAATCCAGCAGGTTTTTTTTGTTCTTCTTGACTTTGATCTTGTTTGGTTCTTGTTTCTTCCAGGTTGATTTTTTCTTTCCAAAGATCTGCCTCTGACATTCAAACCTTCTGCGTTTGCTCAGGAATACTTGGGATTGAATCTCAGATCCAATTCTTTTGAGTAAGTAGCTCCCATGACTTCTTCAAGAGAGAGTGTTTCTCTTCCATACTTGAGCGTGTCTCTTAGTTGTTCATATTGCCTAGGCAATGAGTTTAACAAGAATATCGCCTGATCCTCTTCCTCAATCTTGACTTCAAGATTTTCTAGGTCTGATAACAGCTTGGTGAACTCATCTATATTTTCATCAATGGTTTTGGATTCATCCATTTTAAAACCATAAAAACGTTGTTTCAAGTAGATCCTATTGGGAAGGGATTTTGTCATAAATAATTGTTCTAACTTGTTCCACATTTCATAGGCCGATTTTTCTTTGACAACCTTCCTGAGGATTTGATCACTTAGACTTAAAACAATAGTGTTTCTAGCCTTTTTTCAGAATCTCACCTTTGTTCTGCACAGTGTCTGGGATCTTTGATTCTCCCTTCAGAGCTTCGTCGAGACCAAGATTGCTGAGATGTGCAATTATTTTTTCCCTTCACAGATTGAAGTCGTTCTTCTCATCAAACTTTTCGATCTCATATTTGGAAGTCGACATAGTTGATTGAGGCTTCTGGCCAGGAAGATCTCAATCAAGATTAATCGATGGTGAAATCTTGATAATCGATGAAGTTCTTTGTCGGTGAAGACCCGCAACAATCTCTACTTCCCAGCTCTGATGCCAATTTGTGAAGATTATCCACGCGCAGCAGCAAAAAACAACAAATATAATATCTGAAAGAATCAAAAAAGAAAGTGACACAGGAAGATTTTATACTTGGTTCGGATCAAAGATCCTACATCCAAGTCAGGGCATTCTTGCCCTTTTTCTTGAGACAAGAAGAACACACCCTCGTTTCTATTCTGCTCTAACTACTCTCTGTTGAAGACTCAATGCTCTCAGATATATACAACATAATAATAATCCTACATAATAAGACACATGTACAACTTTAAGTAGAACCAATAGATGCCCAACACGTCATCAGAGAAATGTTGCCTCCACGTTGCAGAGTTGAAACAGCACACCACAATAAAAAATCCCTTATAACAACTCCTACTAGTTGTTACAGCTTCTTGAAATTAGAGACAAAAAACTTCACACGAACTAATTTAGATTTTTTGTAGGCCGAAATTACATCAATCCTTCATGTTAAACATATTGAAAGTATTTGGGACCAAGTTTGAACTTAAAGTTTAATTTAAACTCTATAACGTTGAGAGTTTCACACTATAACAATTGAAACTTAGTTTTCAAACACCATCTTACTTTTAGAGATCAAGCGTTATTGTTTATCCAAGTTGTGCACCTCATCATAAAATTGAAAATTTAAAAATAATTATACAAGGAAAAAGAGCAAAAGGTCTCGTCTAAAATACAGCAGTGCTTTATTTTTGGGAGAATTCTTTGGTGGGACAAAGAAAATATACCCTATTAGCGTGAAACAATTTTTAACAGTTAAAATTTTCATCAAGTTCAGTTAAATAGCCACGCTTCTTAATCTGATATAATTCTAATGTGAATTGACAATTAAAATCTATACTGCCAGGATATTCTTTTTCATATCCTACCTTAAAATTTTCATTTTCTTAGGCATCAAAAAAGCTTATCTTCCAGCAAAAGAAAAACATGTACAGAGTTTCCCCCTTCTCTATGTACCACTCCAAAAACACCTCATATGAAGCCAATATCATGTTTTCTGAATGTTTCCCTAATTAACGACTGAAGGATGCTCAATTTTTATTATGAACATTTACGAATCAAAAATGATAAATATCTACTTACAGATTATAGATTGCAATCCCAATTGTTATATGATGTTGAACGTAAATATCAAACCAAACCAACTGTAATATGTTTGGTTTTGTTTTGATTAGTTGACTTAAATGCTTGGTTTGGTATAAAAATTTCCAAACCAACTACAAATGATTTTGTTCTGCGGTTTGGTTCACTTAGAATCAGCAAACAAATTACCTTTGAAAAATAAAAGAAATGGATGACCGCATATCCTTTGAAAAAACTTTTTATTATTAGTTTTCAAGAAAATTGGGTCAGGTAGTCAATTCTTCATGTAAAACAAAATTTTTGCCCTAACTTTTTCTAAAAAGAATATTTTAACAAAGGTGTTAAAAAAATTTTAAATTAAATAAATAATTTTTTATTAAAAAAAATATTTTTTTACAATAAAATTACTTCAATTTTTATAAAAAGATTAAAAAAATTGTAATAAGAAAAAAACTTCAATAAAATAAAAAAAAAAAAAAAAAAAAAAAAAAAAAAAAAAACTGAAACACTTTTTTTTGCTTAAAAAATTTATTTTTTATAAAAAAAAACGACAAAAAAAAATTTATTTTACCGATAAGCGTTTTTCTTAAAGCCAGTTTTCGAATTCTCTCTTTTGAAAAAAAAGAGAGATGACCGATATTTCACAGAGCTTTTAGGTTCTTCCAGTTTTATCCCATTTGCCTCATCGATTGTGAGTGAGTGCCAGATTAATGATGAATATATGTAAGTTTCAGTTGATGATGAAGGCGAGTAGACATCATATCAACATATATAAGAGAGGTGGAGGCTCCAACGGAGTTGACGATGACGAATCCTCTCTTAAGCACCGACGATGGTGCCGGCGATGGAAAGGCCTTGAAATCTTGGCCAAAGCCGATAGAAGACACCAATAGAAAGATGCCAAACACGACGATAGCTGAGAAGCTGGCCTTGACCGCTATGTCTGATGCACAAAACGAACAGAGAGAAAAGATCAAAGATATCACTTAAGTAGGGAGAAAATGCGAGGACGAGAAGTAAAAGGCTTGGGGTTTAGGATAGGGAGGATAAGGTGTTTTTTTTTTCTTTTTGTCTCCCTTTGATTGGAGCAACTATTTTCCCAAAATTTTGAAATTGATTATGTGTTTAGACAGGGCAAAAATTAGGCAATCTGCATAAAGATCTTTTTCGTGGACGTGCATTTTCCACATTTTGTAAAAGCCTCGTTGGACCACAAAAATAGGAAAATGAGTTAACTTCATATAAGGAAACTATAATAACGGAAATTACAAGCAGTAACATTTTTTCAAAACTAACTTTGCAAAATTGCAAATTTTGAAAATATTGATTATACATGTTAAATTTATGATATAAATAACTTATTTACCCCTTTGTTTATAGCGTAAATAATTTTTATTTACACAATAAATAAATATATGAGTTTTAGCAAAAGTCGTTCTACTTGATCGTATCGATTGGTTGAAGGGTTTAAAAGAGAATGTTGTTCTAAGGGAATGATACCCATTGCTACCAGATTCAAAGGAATAGTGCACCATTCAAAGCAGCATAAGAACGTTCCTTTCGAAACGAAAAAGAATAATTTATTTGAGTACGAAATGAGAGATATTTTGTTCCACCACATAGAATTATTTGATTTTTACATTTTAACCGATACATATTATACATCAAAATACTTATTTCTAGGATTTAATGATTCAATTCTTCAAAGCGGATTCATTCCCCTTTTTTTTTCTATGGTGCAAATAATATATTTACCCTTTTGTTTACAATAAATATTTTTTACATAGTAAATAAGTTATTCACATCGTAAATCTACTATTTACTATAAATATTTATAAAACCTGATATTTACTTCAAAAAGTTTCAAAAATTTAACATTTATTTCATTCTTTTATTAGATAATTCTCTCATTTATAAATATTGTAGTTATAAAACTAATGGGCTTTAAATAGGAAGTAACTTAGATGGTATACTACTATAGGGGAAAAACCCTATGAAAAAGCCTTAAGTCCATATTATTCTTGGAAATTACCCTTGTATTCTTGAGATTCATGGTGAAAACTCCGCCATGTCCTAAACTCTCTAGTGGGCATAGCACTCAATTTACACTATGTTTAGCTGAAGGGAGAGATGGAAGGATGGAGAGGGTAGAGGGAGAGAGGTGGAAGGAGAGTGTCAATCCATCCATTGTTTGGCTTGAGGAATTAGAGGATAAAGAAGAGAGATGGAAGGAGAAACTCTTCTTTTGAACTTTCTATTTTGAATCATTCTTTTAAGTGAACCACTATAAAAATCTGTATGTTCTTTATTATTTTTTGTATACTAATTTATTTTGCAAGTGAAAATTGCATTAGTTAATGAGAATCGAACTTTTATTTGTTGACAAAATTTTTTACCTCAATAATTATATCTTTGGCTTAATTCCAGTCTCCATATTTATCTCTAATAGAGTCCTCGATTTGGGCCAGGCCAAACGAGCCGATCCGTAGCCCATTTCTTTTGGCCCGAGCTTAGCCCAAGCCTATATGGGACTAAGTTAAAGATTTAAGCCCAAACTGTAACCAAGCCAGTCCAGTTAGATGATTTTTTTTATTTATTTAAATTCCCTTATAAAAATTCAAGCGGCTTGGGTCCGGCCCAACCTTAGGCCTAGTGCGGGCTTCGGGCTAGGTTAGCCTCCCTTTTCATTAATCAAGATGGGTCGCTCTAATTTTTCCTTTGGCCTATATGGGTTGGGTCGGGCTAGGCTGGACGTCCTGAATTGACAGCTCTAATCTCCAATCATAATTATAGGGTTTTGATAGATATTGTGATTAACTCATTTTGTACATATGTCATTTTTTATCAATTTAATTTACAATCATTCTCAATGTACACCTTGGGTGTCATTTGATTCAACATGGATGATTGTCCTTGGATTGCCCAACCATCTTCTTTTCACCTTATCATGTGATTGATGGGTGAGGAGGCTTGGTAGTATCCAACCTTATTTCAAATTTTTCTTGGGATTTGATAGTAGGAAATTGTATCTCTCAATTATTGTGATGTTGATTTGCATATCCTTCTTAGTAGAAGCTGGTTTGATAATTCACTAATATGTAGCACTATAATCCTAAAAGCAATTATAAACTGCACTCGGGATATAAAATAGCTTTAAAGGCTAAATTTATGAAGTCATCTTCTTCCCCTAGCTAATTGCCTGGCAAAAGTAAAGGTTTTCAGGTGGAGAGCGTTTAATGATGTGTGTCTGACTATGAAGGCTCTTTTACTGAGGGGCATTCCCTATGCCAGGGGCTACCTTGGTTGTGGTAACATAGGTGAGCCTCATTTTCATGCTCTTTGGGATTGATCTTGCCCATAACGTGTGTGTGTAATATCCGAAAAAAAAATCTAGTAATTAATAAGTATAATTGAGCAAGGATTTTTTCATAACTATGCCATTAAGTTTATAAAAGATAGAAGTTCAGAACTTATAAGTACAAATTTCTATAAGGATTAAAAAATGATTGGCTTTTGACAAGTATATGCATCCTTAACGGTCCGATCAGAATTTTGATCCATTAAATTAAGTACTCAATTGACTATTTAAGTCGAAAGTTTCTTTGAAAACCCAAACATTTGTTTATACATGAAAATTCGTGGAGTTATAGCTAAATTCTACGATTTTATAATTAGATTAAAAGGGTATTTAGTAAGTATGGTTAGAATTGAAACTTTTAAATTGAAAACTATAACATGTGAAAGCTTTATATACTATCTTACTTTTTCTAATTAATGTAACATATAAGAGCTTTACACTATAGCAATCAAAAATATTAGTTAAAACTGATTTTGTCAAACACCATATAAGTTCGGTAATATATAGTATCGTTAAGTATTATGAGAAGCTATAAAGAATTATGTTTAAAATTAGAAACCTTTTATAACAGCTTTAAAATTCATAAGTTTAAATCATGACTTTATCATGATTTATAATTATGAATTTTCTTGAATAACGTACATTTTGAATGTCTTAATAACATTAAGGCTTTTAGCAATAAATAATATTATGATTACATGATTTTATAAGCTCCTTGTATGAAACACATATCAAATGTGATATAATGAAAATACACTTGGTAATTTTAAAATAATTTATTCAATGTGTTAAACTAAGGTTTATGACTCTATAACCTCATGTTTTATGTTAAGTATGAATATACATTGAATACAAAAAGAGGTGTAAATTTCAACTACTAGTTTAGCATTTCAAATTCTAAGATTAGCTAAAAATCATTTTGATCTATGAGAATGTTTATGAGGATAAAAATCGAATTTTGAGATTTGATCAAATCTCTTAGATACATATTATTATTCTTAGAAGTTGAAAAAAATGGTGAAAATTGTAATCACTAATTTTGAGGCCAAAAAGATCAAGGTTTAATATTTCAGAATAAAATCATAAAATTCAAAAAGTATGAATAGCTTATAAAAATGATTTAAGGATAATATAGAGAAGTTAGAAAGATGATAAAGTATTAGAAAATTAGCATTTAGTTACTTATTATTAGAAAGGTCAAGAACATTACATTTTTAGAAATATAATTATCTGTATAGAAATTTTAAAGTTTACTTAGTTATTTATTATTAAAAAGGTCAAGAACATTACATTTTTAGAAATATAATTATCTGTATAGAAATTTTAAAGTTTACTTAGTTATTTATTATTAAAAAGGTCAAGAACATTACATTTTTAGAAATATAATTATGTGTATAGAAATTTTAAAGTTTACTGATCAAAAATTTGATCAACTCCACCATGACATAGATTAGACATTGAGAACCTATATATAATGTTGATAAATATTAGTATGGAAAAAAATTTCTCCACCAATGGAAAAAAAAATCAGCTCTTTCTCTCCTATTTTTGCTCTTTACCTTCTTTCTTCTCCTCATTCAATGTAGATTCTAGTGTTGGTTTTTAAAAATTCCCATACCAACAAGTAGATCTCAACGAGACTAGTCCGACAAGGTATCGCGTTGACGTTAACTCCACCGAAGGAACCTACACTTGCCTGTCAAAGTTGTAAAAAGCCTATTTTTTCAATAAGATTTCTACATCATTCGAGCACTAATCGACATAATTTTGGTGTCAACAGATTTAAATTGATAAGACGAAGAAGACTGTACCAGTAAAAACCCCTTGATTTAGCCAAAAAATCCCTAACAGAGTCACCCTCCTTTGCCCATTGTGCCTTCATCGATCCTGTAGTCTCTATTGACAGTGAGCTACATTGCCAGCACCAATCGGTTTAGAAGGGGACGAGGAATGAAACTCCAAAACTAATTTCACCAAAATACTATTGCTCATAAGAGATCAAATAACCCTGTCCTCGACAGCTGTGAGGGACATCGATCTTATTCCTTTCACCACCGTTGAGGTCAATTGACCTCACCAACACGTTGAGATGATCATGAAGAGCAAAACCCCCTCAAGAAATTGAACTGAAAAAACACGGATGACTAGAGATCCACCATCCTCGTCGTGCGCAAGATTGGAACTTGCCTATTTCGATAGGTAGTGAGACACACTACCTATACCAAATTGTTCAGAAAAGCCCAATGTGCAAAAGGCCCAACTCAATTTTGGGATGTCGTGGCAAAAGAACCGCTATCCATGCACCATTTTTCTCGAAATCTCAATCCTGATCTACTATGTTGAGGTCAAATCAAGCAAAATTGATGCCACCAATGAATTCAGGAGATTGAGAACTGTTAGGACTGAAGCATCACCACCGTCCAATCACTAGAGCTGTCATACATGCCCCATGCATCACCGCAGGTGGCTGGTTTCTGACAAGTCTCGATTTTTGTGCTCCCAACCTCTGATGAATGATTCGAGACAAATTTCCAAGTTGCTTCGATGTGCTGAACGCAATGGTGCCCTCCGTTGAGCCAATTTCACTCCGTTAGATATAGTTTCAAACTGACTACATGCGAATTGAGGTAAGGCAAATCAGAGAAACAGAGTCTAGAATGACATTTCTAGAATTTGAAAATCTCTAAGGATTGTTCCTAGCCAATCACATATGCTGTAGGACCATCCTTGAGAATGCTTCATGGAATGTAGGACTAAAGAGATACAATTAGAAGCATTTAGCTCATAATTTACGTAAGTAGGAATCTAGCCTATAGTATTAAACTATGGTTTTCAAATTAAAACGTTTTTATATGATTTATAAAAATTATAAAATACATAATCAATATTATGCCATGCCATGTTATGTTATGATATGTGTTGCCTTGTTATGTTATGATTTAACGTTCTAGGTTATGCTAAGTTATATTATGTCCCGTCATGATATGTCGTGTTGAGTTATGCTATGACCATGATTTGTTATGTTTATGTCATGCTATATCATGTTATATTATGATTATGTCATACGTAATATGTGATGTATACAATATTAAATCATAATAACTACTCACCTTCAGAGAGGCATTTAGTTCAGTTTATGATTTCGGTGTCGTCAGGGATCTTATGTGACACCTGAGAATTTTTAGTGCGTTGCAAATAGAATAATTAAAAGATTATGATAAGTAAAATAGTGTCACAAGGGTTTTTTTAATAATCTGATTTTTATGATAAATTCTATAAAAGTGAAAATATGATTTTTTGAGGATAAAAATCATGCTACGGTCTTATGCAAGAAATGAAGAATATGGAAAGAAGCTGGAAAGCTTAATTATTGCAAAAAATGTGTTGCAATAAATGTAAAGATAAAAATACAATTTAAGAAAAATATTGTATAAAAATATAAAAAATTATACAGTATTAGAATAATGTTGCATAAGGATTATATTGAAAAAGTAATGCAGTATAAGGAATTACACTAATAAAGTTATACAGTATAAAAATTATACTATAAAAGTAATGCAGTGTAAAGAATTACATTGATAAAGTTATGCAGTATGAAAATTATACTGCAAAAGTAATATACATTGTAGGAATTGGACTATTTAAAGTTAAGTAATATATGAATTATACTATATGGAGGATATAGATGAATAAGAAAGACCGTGTAAGTTTATAACAGTATAGAAAAAGTCTACCAACAGTATAGAAAAAATATTGTCAATATAAATTTAAACTATTTAAAAGATGATGCGGGGCCCACTTGGTGACACCCTAAAGTGGAAATTTTTCCACAACTTTCCCCACTTGGAATTAGATTTAATGAGTCAATGGAGTGTAAGTTTTAATTTGCAATTTAGCCCCCAAAACTAACTGTGCAAATAATAACCAAAGACAAAGTGACACTTGCATGATGGAAAAAAGGCCACACCTTCCTTTATGATGGATTTGGTTTTTGCCTCAAAATTGGGAATAAATTTTTATGATATTTTAGTCCATTATGAGGTGTCTTATTGTGACAAAAGTTTTAGTTATAAATATTCCTTTTGTCTCCATCAAGTTTCATGCAAATTTGAAGAAGCAAAGGCATATGTTCTCCAAGGAAAAAAAAACCGGTTCCTCTCCTCTCACCTTCTCAAATATTTTCTAAAAATACTACCTCAAATCCATCTTTAAAGACAAGATTAAGAGCTCTAGTGCAAGGCCTTGCCATTTCGGAGGTAAAAACCTAAACTTTTTTACTATGGGTTTTTAGTGTTTCTCCTTGAGTTTTTGGATGGCTTTTGGTGGGATATGGCATGAATATTGTCAAGGAGGGTTTGCAAAGTTTAAAGCATCAAAGAAGAGGATCAAAAAGCTTGGAACAAGCTTGGGTAAATTCTTAAACCCTAATCTTGAAAATATATTGTTTTCATGAGTTAAGATTATGGTTTTCAATCTTTTGGACTAAGGCATGTATAAGGGACTTTATGGTATAATTAAAAGAAATGTTAAGAACATGATGATGACGAAAGAAAGATGAAAAACTATTGTCCAAGATTAAAAGGACAAAGTGTGACAACTTTGTCATAAATACTAAGTTTAAGCAAACTAAGCGTTTAATGAAATGATTTTAACTATAGCATGAAAAGAAACTATATGGCATGATTATTTTATATTTTAAGTGTTTGATTAAATTTTTGGAAAGGTTTAAATGAGATTAGAACATAGGAAATCAAGCTAAGATAAGTTAAGTTGCAAAAAGTGTGTTTAAGGGCATTTTTGAAAGAATTTTATGTTTGAGGCTCTTAGAGGCCGAACTAATTTTTGAGTTCAACATGTGATTTATTAAAAATTCATGCTGGACAACTTTCGTGAAGAAATTCTGCTCGAATTCTAATCCAAATAAGCCAAAAAATGTTGATTTCTTTTCTTTCCTATTAAGAACGCCATTAAGATGAAAGATTTTGAGAAAAGTTAAAACACGAAAGTCATAGAAGAGTATGACATCTCTACTTTACGCTTTTTAGTTCAAGTATGTAAGCCAGTCAGCAAGACTAAATGAAAGTTCATCTTTTCCCCCCTCCTTTCTTGGTGACTTTCTGGCCGGTAGGCTTTATGCCTTGTTGACAGAAAGGATATGAAATAGATAGTTGTGCTTGCCTTCACTTAGAAACTTTGCACCCCTTATTATAGTAAGGCATGCACAAGAAACAAGATTCACTCATTCTTGTCTCCGAGGATGGTCTAGATCGGTGAAAAATAAAAAAGATAGCTATTTAGATGGAGATCTCCATAGATAGAGATCAAGTTGGTAGTATTTGATTGAGCCCCTCTTAGATGCATCTATGCCAAAGTCAACTAGATGCACTTGATCTAGCCTTTCCTTGGAACTATATACCTAGGGACATCGCAACGATTAATAATTGTGGACGGTTTACGAAAATTCAATGCCAATTTTAAGTTATGAATTTTACAAGATATTTAAGCACAAAATTTTGTAAAAATAAAAACATTATGATATGTTTTGAATTTGACCAAGAAGCTTTTGTAAGTTTTAATCCTTGCAAAAAACTAAACATTTTGGTATAAAGCGGTCGTATTTCATCCCTGGGGCAAAAATGTTAAGATTTTGTCTTTTGAGCCAAGACCCTAAAACTGTATGAATAGGAATTTTCACTAAGAAAGGTTGGTTTTTTGCATTGCTATGGGCAGACAGTAATCACAAGGCCAAAATTGTAGAGTTTTTATGAAAATGATTTTTACAAAAAGGAAACCGATGTTTGCTTTTTCATAATGTTATAAGTAACAAAGAAATGAAAGTTTTATTTTAGAACACGTTTCGAAAGTTTTCTAAGACTCATCAAGGGCAAAATGATCATTTTTGTGAAAAAAAAAGGGCCCAAAATTGACCCCAAAATGCCCAATTTAGGAAAATACCCTTTAGTGGGAATTTTTTCACTCCTAGTAAGTAACAGAATAGTAAAGTAAAAAATGAAAAGTCTAGTAAAGTTATGAGACTTACGAAAAACCCATTGAGCGTGAAAATGCCATTTTTAAGGAAACTGCTAAAATGGACCTCGAGTCCTTTAAATTAGCGAAAGCCCTTAGATGAAAAATGTTTTGTAATATGTTAAGTAATGAAACTATCAAACAAGACAGAAAATTTAACTAAGGAACGCTCAAGTTAAGTAAAAGAAAAGTAAACCAATAGGATACAAAGTTAAGTAAAAGGAATGAACGGTTAACGTATAAGTTATATTATCGATCAAGTAGGTCGGTTATGATAAAGTTAGCTAATAGTCGAGTGTCATTTGATCATGACACAGAAGCTGACTAATAAAAGGAAAAAGGAATGAAACGAAAATGTTAGAGCTAAGTCCAAGTAAGTTTCGAACAAAAATGAATTTCTAATGCTTTGAATATGTTTTATGTTTGCTTTTGCTATGTATAAAGCTTTAAAGATCAAGTTAAGACTTGTAATATATTTGCAATTGTTATGTTTAAAGTACGTTTGCATGTGTTATGCATAATGTTTTAAAGTTCAAGTTATGATTTGCAATATATTTACATATGATATGTTAGCATTTGATATGCTCACAAAAGTTAACAAAAAGGTAAGGCAAAGACGATAAGTAAGTGTCATAGCAGCCTCTTTGATGCGAGGTTTACAAGTAAAGTTAAAATTATAACATCGTTGTTCGATGGTCTTAGGTCTTCTACAAGGGAAGCATTATGTTTATGTTATCATGATGTTGGTACAAACACTAAAGTTCACAAGATAAGGAAACATAAGAAGTTAAAGTAAGTTAAGAATGATTATAAAAAGCTCATAAATATATGTACATAAATGAGCATAAATAGAATCATGCATTATGATCTTGCTTGCATTCATTGTCATGAAAAGTTTTTATGAAGAACATTATGTGAGACAAACGTTAAAAATATTTTATGAGAAACGTTTATGAAAAACACTTTACGAGAAAGTTTTAACATTTTGAGAAATGTTTTACGATAAAT
Source organism: Artocarpus heterophyllus (assembly GCA_025403435.1). NCBI lineage: Eukaryota > Viridiplantae > Streptophyta > Magnoliopsida > Rosales > Moraceae > Artocarpus > Artocarpus heterophyllus. The sequence goes on along the minus strand of CM046347.1, from coordinate 15,981,247 downwards.
GTTTATGAAAAACATTTTATGAAAAATGTTTATAAGAAAAGGTTTACAAAGAAGTTTTATGAAAGAGAGTTTTAAATATTTTATGAGATTATATTTGAACTTACTGAGCAAAAGCTTATTTCAAGTTGCTTCATGCTGTAGATAATCCTATGGAAGACCAATAAGACTGATAGAAGAGCTCGATGTTGCGGTGGACAGATGCAAAAATCGAGTATGGATACTAATATAGTAGTTTTTAGCTATAGAAAGAAAAAAAAAATTCGTTGATTTTGAAAGACATTTAAAAAGTTTTAAGAAAGTAAATGTTTCTTAACGAGTTTAAGAAATGTTTTGAATAATTTTAAAGCAAAGTGTTGAATTATATCTCAACTCCGGTTGCAACAGAAGTCGCAACAACTTTAAAGTATAAAGTATGTTTAAGAAAAAAAAACTTATCTTGTATTTTCTTACTAAGTAAGTAAGATTAAAGTTATGAAATGATGTTTAAGCAAGATGAGTGACGGCTTGAGAAGGTGAGGCATTACACCTCATGAACCCTAACCTCTCAAGAATCACGCACAATCAATATGAACACCCGAGCCCATTTAGCATGAAAAGATAAGGCTTAATATTAAGCATAAAACACGTTCATAAGGAAGCATAAATTGTTTGTGAATGTTTTTATTAAATGTTCATTTAATTATGTTCATGCTATAGGTAAGAAATCTGTTAGCAACACTTGATGGGCAGTAACAAGCGACAGACGAATAATGGAGATGGAAATGGGTACTGCTTACGTAAATGTAATTTTCGTAGTATGATTTTATAAATGATATTACGCAAATATGTCTTAGAAACCAAGGTTGTAGCGATATAACCTTGGTCTAAAAATTTTAAGATTTGAAATGTTGCAACAGATACTATAACAAATATACATAAGTTTCAATTAAGAAATTATAAAGAAATTTAATTATGAAGATGCTTTAAAAAGTTTTATTTTAAATTAAAAAATGTTTTGAAAAAAATATTTTAAAAAATTATTATTACCCTTTTAGAAAAAATTAATCGTGCTAATTTATGTACTTTATGATAAGATTTGTTTAATTATAAAATTATATAATTAAATAACGATTACGTAAATAAGGTTGTTATAGTTAAGCTCTTATGTCGAAAAAGAAGAAACCACATATGTTATTTTAGAGCAAAATTAGAAACACAAACCAAAAAAACAAGACAAATATGTACAAACGGCGGAAGCAATATCACCTTTATAAATAATTAACAACACGAAAATACGAACACTTCCCGTAACTCCGAGTCCAAGGGAGATAGAACAAACAACATTACAAGAGATGAAAATGCCACTGATGAACCACCAAACACCTAGCACGTGGGTAAGAACCCCACCGGCTGCAACCACCGCTCGGTATAGTTTCCTGCCTGAAGAACCATCACCCCGATGGGACAAAAGTCCCTGACAACCATATGATACATTGGAGAAAAATAAAGCCCCATTGATTTGACCCTTGGCTATATTCACAAACTCTTCTCATCAACTTTATACTCATTTACGAAATTACTACCAAAATATATATATATATATATATATACACACACACAACCCGCAAAACTATAAATTTATTTTAACGGGGACATAAAAAAGGATCCAACTTACATAGAGGAGGAAATAATTTTTGTACGTCAATCATTAATTGAACCAATCCAATGGTTCTTTTTTCACTTATTTTAACTCTAATGGTTCAAAGTTAGTCCACATGACTAATTTGTTCACTCACATCTCACAAATCAATTTTTAAGGCCTTTATGTTTTCCTATGCATGCATATGTACTGAACTCTTGATCAGATAGACGAAAAGTACTTTCCCTCGTATGGAGAAAAAATCCTATCTCTTATCTCTCTAGTTCCGGAACTCTTGGTAAGCTAAGTTTCCTTTCTTTTACGCCTTATTAGTTATGAAAGCGGAACCTAACCAACTTGATCGATTCAGTGCTAAACGGGGTGGATTTCATTGAAAGAGGTTATGTCAAATCGTGTCTAACCTCAGAAGCAATACAAAAAGGGTGGCCCAGAGCCATTACCCTATATCAGTACATGAAAGGCCAAGTTTGGCCAACTTATGGGAAACAACATCACAACATCTAGGAGTATAGGCAATAGAGTAACAAGCCACGGAGTTGGAGAGCTCCCTTATACCGTCAATAATTGGATCAAAAGGTGCCATAGAGCCAGGATTATTAATATCATGGACTGCATTTTTTGCATCAGATTCTAGCAAGATGGACGAGAAACCGTGGTCTGCAGCAAAAGCAAGACCAGCTCAAATTAGCTCGAATTACTAATGAGCTCGACAACATGAGGATCAAACAAGCCCTTGAGATTTGAGTGAAAAGCAAAAATAATGACTCCACAATGATCATGGAAGACTCCCCCAACGCCCACTCCATCTATACCCGATATCACCAAGGCATCGACACTGCATTTGATAAAACCAATTAGAGGCAGGGACCAAAGGCTTGGGCAAGGATCCACGGGTGCGGACAGGGTCTAGTGGATCTTTTGACAGCTAACAAATTCAGCAAGGAAATTTGAGGCAGAGCTAGCAATGTTGTCTCTGGTTTGAGTACCCCCATCCAAATAGTCGATGATTTCTATTTTTCCAAATGCACCAGAAAATAACGCATAGCAAGTTTAACTCATCATAATTGCATTTCTTAGCAAGGAACCTGCAAAGGTCAAGAAAAAAAGTACCATCAAATTTGTCAAATGAACTGGACAAGAGGGGAGCTGAGCCAAACATCAAGAATATCCTCACAGGACCACAATGTGTGAAGCAGAGTCTCATTGGCCCCATCACAGTGAGAGCAAGTCGGTAAAGAGTAGCATTTTTTGGTGAACAAATATGCCGCTGTAGGGAGGGAATTATGACAGGCCCTCTACATGAGTAATTTAACCTTGGGCGGACTGTGGCTGTTCCAAAGTGTCTTCCACCACATACAGGAGACACTTTCAACTCTGTTCCAAGCAACTTTATAGCTAGATTTGACTAGATATTTCTTTTTTACCATAATGCCAAATGATTTTGTAAGGGTGGCAATTTAAGAATCATGATGACATCAATATCCCAGAAGGCTTGTTTGAGCTTGTTTACATCCCCGCACCCCGAGCGAGGAATAATAAAATCTACAGCTGAAGCTTCAATCATGGAATGAGGGGCTGTTGAGATTGGTTTGAACAAGTGGGGTCTTGGGATCCAAGGGTCACGAAAGACCTTAATCGAATTGCCATTGCCAACATGCCAACACGAGCCGAGTTTAAAAATCTCTCTCCCCCATATAATGCTTTTTCATACATAAGAACCGTTGCTATTAGCAGTAGCTTCCCAAAAGGAAACATCTCATTAGAGCATTTGGACATTGCAGAATTCGCCAACCCTTCTTAACATCTTTAAATCTCAAGCCGCTGGCCATTTTGGATCTTATAATTTCCTCCAATGAGTCTTCTTCTTTTCCACAGTACTACCCCACCAAAATCTGGCCGTCATGGAATGTGGCTCACTGCACAAATCGCTCATAGAATAGGAAGGAATAGCTTGAAAGACAGCCTTGAATATTGATGAGCACTTCTTTCCCACCTGCTAAAAAAAGGTTTTGACCTCTAGAGTTGGAAGTTTTTGCCACACCTGCTGGTCTTTTATATTATTAAAGTCCTCTTATTTCCGCCTATTGAAGTACTTATCGTGACAAGAGAGACCCTTGCCGCTAGGATAAAGATGCAAGGGGGAAAGTGGGCACCCTTGCCTAATTCCCCGACTTGGAATGATTTTTCCCACCAGATTACCATGGATTAAGGTGGAGAAAGTGGTAGTGGAGTTACAATTTGACACAAGATGGATGATTTTTTGCCCAAACCTCAGCTTTCACATTATTCTTCTAACAAAATCCCATTCAACTTGATCGTAAACTTTACTCATGTCTAACTTTAGAGCCATTGTGTCATTCTTATCCTTGTTTTTAGACGTGAAGAGCTTCAAAAGCTACAATAATATTATCGGTAATTAAGCGATTAGGAAAAAAAACACTTTGAAATTCCAAGACTATAAGAGGGAGAACCGACTTAATTCGGTTTGCTATAGTCTTTGCAATGATCTTGTAGAGCACATTGATAAGGCTAATTGGGTCGTGACCCCAATGAGGTCCAATGACCTCTTTGAACACAGAATCCTTGAGCCAGAAGGGATCCAATTTAAAATCTCTATATCTTGAATCCCTATTACTGTTGTGAGAAGGGCATAAACCAAGGCAAAGGGGTCTGTGATCGGAGCTAGCGAAATCCAAATGAAAAACCGTGGTTAGAGGGAAAAGATTTTTCCAATTCTCAAAGGCAAGAGCCATATCAAGGAGTTCTTAAATATTAGAGCCATCTTCCCTCCTATTATTCCAAGTAAAAACCCCTCCCTCATATCCCAAATCAATGAGTTCGCATTCGTTCACTACATTCCTAACTTTTAGTTGTTCATAGCTGTCACGCCCCGGAGTACGGGAGGTGACGTGGCGGAATATTTAGATTAATTAAAAGCGGATTTAATTAAAAATCGAGAGTTTGAGAATCAAATTAAATAAAAATTAAGAAGATTTTCCACCACATTTGATAAACGAATTTTTAAATATCTAGCAAGTAATAATAATTGAATAAAAACCGCAAATATGGGTTCCACAACCCACAACTTGTGCACACACATGGAGCTGACAATATCATAAATACAATTACAGTCCAAGTACAAATAAAGTTAAGTCTTACATGCCTTGATTAATAATACAGAATATAAATAAATTCTCCTATTGCTCCTGAGTTCGGTCCAAAGAATCTTCTCCAAACCTAAAGGGGAAGACCACCTAGAAGGGGGAAATTTAAAACAATAAAACGTGAGCGAAAGGCTCAGTAGGACTATGTTTTATAAAAATAGTTTAACGCAAAGGAACACAACATTATTAGAAGTTATTCAAAGGAAACTTAAATAAATAAATAGATAAACAATTTGAGTAGAATCGCCCTGACACAGAACAGTCTACTCGTCAAATCAAAACACCAATTTACTTTTACCTAGGCAAACCATAAAATCACCACCGTAGTGGCCCAGCTGGGTTTCGGGACCTGCCCCCAAGGTCGATCGCTACACGACCCGATCTCTGATATGGCATCATGCCCATGTGTTTATTATCATTATCATTCAAAACCCAATTACCGAGTGTTGTCAATTACATTTATTATAAAATTCATTTCAGTTCACGGTATATTAAAATATAACCGATAAAACCATTTTCAAACAACCGTTGAAAACATTTTGATAGAAATCATTTTCAAAGGCAAATCATTTCAAAACCAGGCTACCAAAGAAATAGGATAGAAGTCCTACCTCAATACTCGTGCCGGTGCCCCACACCGCAATCCCGGTCCGCTATACGTTAGCTCCACGGAACCACGAACGATCCTAGATACAAACTAAGTCGATCAATATCTAGTTCGAGACATTCTATGTTACTAAATCATTTCATGATGTCCTAGTGTGCCACTTGTACCTTTAAAATCATCCTATAAGGTTGAGATTTAAATCAGGGTTCAAAACAGTAAAAAGGGGTAAAAATCACAAAATTTTCCATGCCTCGGTCGGCCTGCCGGACGCCCTGCTTCGGCCTGTCGAACATTTCCCCAGATTCGGCCTGCCGGTCGGAAGAACACCGGCCTGCCGATCATCACTCCGGCCTGCCGAACTGGGAAAACCCAGAAATCCCAGCCACGGGTTTCTCGATCCCCAAAATTCAAATCCGGATTCCAACCTGTTTTTCTCAAATCCCAGGCATGAAAAACAATCATAGTTGATAGAAAAACATTCTAGAACATGTTTGGAATCATTTAAACAACATTTAAACTCAAAATCCTTAAAAATCTGAAAATGAGAAAAAGAGGAGAAAAATGAAAAATCTTGAATTCAATCCGTTTTTCTTCAATCTAGGCTTAGATTCTAGTTGTTCTAAGTTCATTTAACACAAATCCACGGTTTTCTAAGCTTAAACAAACTTAGATTTCAAAAACACACAAAATTGGAAATTTTGTAAAAAGTTTAGAAATTTCGAATCTAACCTCGAATCGAAGCTTCAATCCGCGTTCTCGGTTGCCGAATCACGTCCCCAAGCTTCCTCCTTGCTGGTCCGAAGCTTGGATTCGAATGTGGTTTCAAAAATTTGAGAGAGAATTGAGAGAGAAAGAGAGCTGCCGAGAGAGAGAGAGAGGAGAGAGAGAATGTCACGGGAGAGTGAGGAGAGAGAGAGGAAGGAAGGAAATAAATAGAGAAAATCGGTGGGCGGTTTTACTGTGCGAAAACCATGTGCCGCCCACGGTTTTGCAAAACGGAGTATTTTTAACATTTTACAAATTGTTGTGTTTTAAAACTCAAAGCATTATTTTAAAACAATAAGAAATCCTTCGAATTCATTAATTTAACAAAACAACCAAAAATTTAAAAATCTAACCAAATAGTCTAATAAATGTTAAAACGTTAATTATGGCACACTAATTCATCATTTATATTACACTTAACATTAAATAAATTTCGGGACGTTACAATAGCTCTAGTAACAAACAATTAGCCAAACAAACAATTAGCTAATGTACTAAAATATGTAAACCTAGGCATGCAATATAATATCGTAGGCATTTGTGAACTTATTAATAAAATTAAATATAGTTTTTTTATTCCTATTTCATATGTTCAATTCATAATTTTATTTTTGATATATACTTAATAAATTATTTTAGGTGGATTACATTTTGGTTTTAAACTCTATTAGAAAAGCTATATAGAGAAGTATTTAAAAAAATGTTAGAAGTTTTTCTTTATTGGCTTATGAGATTAATATCTTCGTAACTCTCTCCACAACCTCTAAGTACAAGCACTCCAAGTTCCAACTTCTGACAAAATATAATAGGAATATAAATGTCATAACTGTTCAACTTCGAGTCTAATTATATATTATGTTAGCATATTTATACAATTGGAAAAAAAACAATACTGTGTATTTTTTTAAGAGAGTAAAATACAAAATATTGTTTTTACGAATTATTAATCATATGAAATAACTGCATATGAAAATCTTGAAAGAAGAAAAAAGTTAAAAAAAAATTATTACAAAAAGGAATCAAGACGTATGTGTCTATGCCTGTAAATATTATGTTATGGGTAATCTCGATGGCTTAAGGCCCAATGCTGAGATAGAAAAAGCCCGTTAAAGCCCATGTCTCAGGATCTCAACGAGGGGACGAGCTAATAAAGTTCTGTGAGAGTCGAGATATCTCAGATAAGGTAAGAGGACGAGCTGAAAATATATCTAAGTTCACTAAATCAAAGATACAAATTCAAATTACATGCATATGATACCAAATCCCCTTAAAATCAGGGATTAGCTTAATTCATGCAACCAACATGAAACGACAAATACATGGAGAGTGGGAATAAAATCAGAAAATGAATATTTTAATTTTATATTTAAATTATTATGATTTTATTATTTTTTACGTAAAAATTGTAACTACAAACAGGGGTGAAAAATCCCAGAGAAGGGAGCTGATTATTCTATTTTTTCGTCTGGCCTTTCTCGCATTTATGTATTCAAAAGAAATAAAAAGAGAACTCTAAAGTGTACGTAGCTCATACTGAGTGAACCACTATAATTCCTTGTGTTCTTTTTTTTTCCGCAAGCTTTAATTTTGCTCATTGATATTATTCATCATGAGTGAATAGTGAGAGAATTGTTGAGTTAAACACTATCAACAAGTTATAATTATAAAATATAGTTAAATTACTAAACCAATCTCCCAAGGACAAGAAAATCTGTAATGGCTTAGTTGAAACTTGAAAATACCCACGTAAATGTTTAATGGAAAAATTGTACAATTCTACTTCCCATACTTATGCATATAAGACAGTCTTAATTTGTCCGAGAATAGATATTATCATTTTGATATCTGTGTTTTTAAAAAAACATCCACCTTGATATCCTGTTGTTTGAAATATATCAAGACAATAAACTCCACTTTTTTAAAAATATAATTTTGCTATTCTGAGTTTGTATTTTTTACATAACATTTTCTTTTTATCATTTTAATAATAAATTCTAATTCAATTTTATAAAACTATAATAAAAAATAAAGGCAAAAACTAAACAAAACTTGTAAAAATATATATATTTGAACTTGTTCATTTTTTGGCATTATTTGAATATATTTTCTTTTATAAATTTAACAAAATAATTTACGGTTCACTGATAAAAGCGTAAGTTGGAAATTTTACGTCACAAAACGCAGACTTATAGTACTAAAATATTTTTAAAAAAAACTACATAGTACTATTTTGATATTTTTTAAATAATAATATTTCAATTTAAGTTTTCCTCAAATACAATGTATCAAAATGATAAAAACCTGCCTGAGAATGGTCACCAAACAAATATTCCTCTAAAAATTAATACAAAAGCCCCTTAAAAAAACGATTAATACAAAAGTTCATCCACTTTCCGGCGAAAAGGAAGAAAATCTTTCTATACCTTTTCTGTTAGAAAATGAAGATAGCCTGATAGGAAAAGGAAAAAGGAAGATTGCAACTATTTAGCATTATAACTCTGGAACCAATACTGTTTCAAGACAATAGTCTTTTTAATCGTGGCTTGAATTAGTGGACAGTGACTGGACTTTGAGGCACCTTCGTAAAATGTTAGAGAAAATACAAAAAGTATCCCAAAATTTAAGTTAAATACAACATTTACTTTTAAGTTTTTTGAAATACAAAAAATATCTTTTATATTTTTCAAAATATACAAAAACCATCCATTCTTTTAATTTTTATACTTTAGTTTTTCTAAATAATCAAACGGTCCTTGAAAAATGAACACAATCCTAGATATATATTGGATTATGCTAGCTTCTAAACTCTTCTTTTAATTTCACCATCAACATGAATGAAATTTTGAGCACCTTTGAATTTTTTTTAAGGATGTAAGTTTTTTTTTTCATTTGAAGAAGAAAGTGAAACTTTAATAAAAAAAAAAAGAAGAAGAATAGAAACTTAATATTATTTAGTCATGTTAGTTGCATTAGGTATTTCTAACAAATTAGTTTTACTTTACAATACAAAATATATTTCCAAATAGAATTTTAATATCACAAGTATATATCAAAAGATGTTAGCTAGTATAGAATTAATCACAAATTGGTTTTATTTTTCCGCTCCCCAAATATTAGGTGTTTGGTTGTAGTTTCATTAAGATCCTTATCCTTGATTTCTAAGGGTATATTTGTCTTTTTAAATGATGTATTTCATCAAAACCTAAAAAATGATAGTTTTTTAATGATTTGAAAAACATAGGGGATACTTTTGAATTTTAAAAAACCCAAGGACAAATGTTGTATTTAGCTAAAACATAAAGGATACTTTTTTATTTTCTCTAAAATGTTGCCCTTTCTCTAAGAAAGGGGTGGTGAAGCATTCTTGACCTACACAGATAATAAAGATTGAAAATAAATGTAACTCTTATGTTAAAGATAAATTATTATAAATTTTATATGTTCTTACTTGTATATTTTTTCCTTCCCCGATTTTATCTAATTTGTGACGTATTTATTACTATGCGTATAAAATTTTATTGTATAATTCTTTTTTAGAGTCTTTTATAATTCTTTCTTACGTGTATCGAATCATTTACTTATTTTCGCATAACCAAAAATCTAATTCTCAATGTGGTTCCTCATGATCTAATAGTAATTCGACATTTGACTTTTTTATAAGGTGTAGAATTCAATACCTTTAAAATTAAAAAAAAAAATCTACTTCTCAATATATTAATTGCACAAAGAATATCGGCCTACCTCCATTTTGTTACTTCCATAAATGCTTCCTTGTTAAAAAAAAAAAAAAAAAAATTCAAGATTGAAAGAAAGAAAGAATAAAAAAACACCATATTTAATCATCCTTATAAATTCATTGTTAAGTCTTTTATTTTAAGAGAAGAAACGACAGTTAAATAAATATTTATTTTTTTTGCCGTTTCATAATTAGAGTTAGAATACAAGTTACCCTGACAAACCAGCTATAATTTATCCCTTGCAAACCAAACGGAGGTTTAATTTATGCACGCAGCATTTTTCAATGCAGGCTGAAAACGACATGGAGGAAAAGACCTTTGAAATTGTATCAAAGCCATCCTCTCTCTCTCTCTCTCTCTCTCTCTCTCTCTCTCTCTCTCTCTCATAATAACATGATTGTTGAGCATTTGTTGGTTTGTTTTTTCTGCATAATGTATGTCAATTATTGGCCATTATCTCAAAGATGGTGACATTTTGGAAGAAAGCAATTCTGCCGTGTTACGACATAAGAAGCATTATCCTTGTCCTCAAAGTTCAAATCATGCCAACTGTAAAATATGTTGTTTCAAGCTTAAAAGGTAGCCTCACCAAACATATATACATTTTAAAGGTAAGTGTCAGTTCTTAATTAATAAAAAAAAAAAAAGAGAGAGAGGAAAAAAAAGTACAGAAAATTGGGGAAGATGGATAAGAAAAATCCTAGAAGGCTAAGCTGCTAATTCAAGAATACAAGGTCTATCATTTTACTAAAAGCAAAAAAGGTTTATCTTCTTATATTCTTATGCACGCTTTGTCAATTTAGGAGCTCGGTTAAAATCAATTAATTAGAAGAAAAAAATAAGTTAGAACTAATATTTATGGTTGAAACTTTTGTTTAATAAGTTTGTCAAAACTTGATTTGCACTAAAAATAATCCTAACTACCATGTCAATTGAAACTAAAAGTAGTTCTAACTACTGACTTGGTTCTAACTGCTGTTGGACCAAACGAGAATTTCAGTTAGAAATGAAACCTTCAGTTAGAAAGAATTCTTGTTTAAAAAAGCTTTAAAAGAACGAGAATTTTATAGCAGACTATGAAAAAAAATTCTATTGATAGGACTATGTTTTAAACTATTAAATTTGTATTAAACTTTGTCAATTTTATATATTTTTTCTACGTGATTTTGACCAAATTAAAAATTTTTAAGATCTAAGCTCTAAAAATAACGAGTTTTTTTTTTTCAATTTAGTCGTTAACATGAGATCTTTAAAATTTAACGAAATTAATCAAGTACTAATAACGACTAGATGAGATGTAAATGTTATAACTTTTTAAGTCTTTTTAAAGGGGGAATCTGTTACAACTTATTGGTTGTTTTAAAACATTATTTCACATTGCTGTGCAATATGCACAACAATTTTATGGTCATTCTCCAATACTGTTAAAAAATAAATTCAAAATCTAATTGACAAAAGAAAAAAAATAGTGACAAAACTATCTCAAATGTACCAATTAGGATTAATTATAAAAATTTCTAAATAATAGTCTTGTAGTATTGTGTCCTTTCCATCTTCAAAACATTATACGCGTGCTCTCAATCTATAAATATCAATCTTCGACGCATTATATATCAAGAAAAAGTCGTTCAGTTAGCATTTTAATAAGAAATTGATATATAATTGGCATGTGATATATAATATAAGAATACTTAGTAACTACATTACGCATGAAGCTAATTTAAATTTAAAAAATGATGTAATTTGAAAATTTTGATTGTTTAAAAAAATAATCATAATTGGTATATTTGGAATATAACGACAAAAAACGTTGAAACTCTTTCTAAGAACAATTACTTGTTTCACTTCCGTGTGACTACACGGAAAGTAGCTATAATTGAGTAATTGCTTACTAAATTGTTCAACGACATTCTTTGTGTTGCGTGTATTATTGCCCTAGATTTAAAGAAATTAAAAAAAAAAAACTATTGATATCGGTAAAAAAATAAAAAGTAAGCCAATTTATTTTACAACTTAATATTTATTTTTAATTTTGAGGAAATGATAAAACATTAAACAAATATGTAAATAAAATAAGTTTCACAATATGATTGAAATAAAGTATGATTAGGATTTCATAATCATCCTAGAAATATTAGAGCAATGATAAGTTAATCTACAAAGTATAAAGTATACTAGATGATAAAAATCTATTATTTATCTAATGGAACATTGATTAAATGAAAAAAAAATAAATCCATTAACTGTCGATAATTATATTTTTATCAAAAGTTTCAAATATTTTCATCAATATTGTTTTGATATTTCTCCCATATTTGTTACACTACAATCTTGTCAAAATTGATGTATCTACCAATAGTTCCCAATAATTATCAAAATATCTTTGAAATTCTGACAGAATTTTTTTTTTTTTTTTTTTACATTCAAAAGATATTTTAGAGCCTTCAAAATCCTGAAATTTCAATAAAAATTTTGAAAATATTAGAGAATTTGACCGTGTTTTTGTTAAAAATTTTAATGGGAGGAGTTTTTTGCCAATATTTTACAGATTAGGTGAAACAAATATCACTTTGTAAAAATCATGATGCACATTATTGCAAAGGGTATAGTTGAAGGAGATATTTTTCAGTAATCTTACCAAGTATTTAGTGCCTGAGAGCACTAATAACACTACTGGTAATCCTCCTATTAACGTCACAAAGAAAAAGAGGGTCTTACTTCGAGGCTGGGGGGTATATATTGGTAGGGCATGAATCTAATCGAAATTATAGTTTTGATACAAATCTGATAGCAAAAAGACAAAATCATATCATTAGGATATTTTTTTCGATCCTATGGAAGAAATTACCCCTAAAAAAAGCAATAAATATGGATTGAAAAATAAAAGCCTTTCCAAATAAAAAAAAAATCCTTCTACTGTAAGATCTTATACCTATAGTGTACGTTTTTTACTATTGGATCTGGTCAAACAACATAGTAATAAAAAATATACAAACCTAATAAATTTTTTATATAAATCTAATAGCTAGAAAAAGTCTACAGTTATTTTTTCAACCCCTATCATATAAATCTTAAAAAAAAAAAAAAAAAAAAAAACTTGTGCTGGCACCAAGCATATAATAAACTGTAGTTAAAAATCCTTATCATTGACATCGACTATTATGAATAGGCTTTTGAGAAAAATAAATAAAATTCAGGTATAAGATCTTTTAAGGTCCACTTTTGACGGGGACAAAAAAGACCTTATTGTTGAAGCGAAAAGTGAGTGAAAGAGAAAAGGTGTTGCCCAGTTAAAATGTGGCAATCTTTTGGTGGAGCAAATTGGTCCCAACTAAGTCACAGCCAATTATCCCAGGCCCTGGGTGCTACAAGGACTTGTTGCTTACATTAATCCCAGGTGCTAATTGCCACAGCTCCAACATCCATAATACCCAGAACCCAGTTATGAAAATAATAATAAAACAAAAAATGCAAACCCACTAAAAAAAGAAATATCTAGGATTCTCACTTGAATTCAGCACTATAGATCCATCCATGAACTACCTCCAAAAACAAAAGGATCTTCCTTCTTCTCCTGTTCTTTTCTATCTTTTGTTGTTTTTCAAAAAGTACAAGATGATAAGTAACTTCCAGCTTTTTTCCTCATTGAAAGAAGTACAACCAACAAAGTGAAGTGAACAAAAAAAAAAGAAGTTTAACCTTCAAAAACCCCCCAACCTTGGAGGAGTAAAAAAGGGCCAATGCCATAAAGGAATGTGGTAACTTTCCTCATCCATTGTTATTCACCGAGGCCATGTTTGTTACACGGGTTTAGGACTAGAATTGGGATTAATAATCCCAAGCCGATGTTTGGAAGCGGTTTTTGACTGGATTACTTAGGACAATTTATTCTTTTGACCACAAATAATCCCATCCAATATGGTATTATTAGTCCCAATAAAAAACACGGGATAATTTATCCCATGATTACATTAGACTTTTTGTCTCGTCTTCTTCGATTGTTCTCTGTGTGCTAGGGTTTATGTTTTCTTCTTCTTTTTCATTCACACCTATCAATTTCATCTTCTTCTCACTCATTCGTTTTCTTTGGGCTAGGGTTTTGCTCTTCGAAGGTTCTTCTTCGTTGTGCTCTGCTTCTCACTGTGCGTTTGGCTAGTTTGAAGGTAAGAAGAAATAGCTTCTCACTGTGAGTTTGGTTGCTTTTTTTTTTTTTTTCCTTATAGAGTTTTGGGTTCTTCATCTATCTTTCTCTCTAAGTGGTTTTTTTTTTTCTTCTAATTTTTATCTGCTTCTTTTTCCTTTTGGCTATGGAAGTTCGGCTTTTGTCTCTTTTTTTTTGTAATTACTACTTGGGTTTTTTTTTTTTTTGCTATGGAATTTGGGTTCTCTCTCTTTTCTTTTCTTTTTTTTTTTTTTTTCAACTATGGAGTTTTGCATTTTGCCTTTATCTTTCTCTCTGTGTTTTTTTTTCCCCAATTTTTATCTGTTTCTTTTTCCTTTTGACTGTAAAGATTTAGCTTCTGTCTTTTTTTTTTTCTTTCTGTAATTACGATCTTTTTTTGCTATGGAGTTTGGGTTCTCTTTTTCTTTTTTTTTTTTGCTATGGAGGCCTAACGACAATATGAAATTGACATTGTTATCAATATTATATTTATGCACTTATAAATTTATAGTTTTGTAAGCTATAAGTTGCTTTATTTGGAAAGCATATAAATTTGAAAAGAATATTTCTAATTGTTCAATGGCAACTTCTAAACAAGTTGGTTAAGTTTCATATTGGCATTTTTAGGATTTGTGTTCAATTAACTCATACAGTATTGCAATTTTAGTCTTTGGAAGTGTCAATATCCTGATATATGTTTTACATTGATGTCATCTATCTCAACATTATTATTATTGGTGTTTTGGACGTTTGGTTATTATGCATTATAAATGACTTCACAAAATATAGAAAAATTCAGCAATTATTTGTGTGTTTTGAGTACGTCTTTTATTAACCAACCAACACTACTAATTGTTTGTTGTGTCCTTTCGCCTCTTTGTTTTCTTGGTATTGTCACTTTATTTCATACATGAATAACTAAATATAGTCAAAGAACAAGAACTAAGGAAGCTTCAAATTTTTTGGTATTGCTATTGACTCGAAATTTTTGTTGCTTTGATAGATATAAACAAGAGATATATTATTGTATTAATAATTGCAAGACATGCACTTGAGGAGAATTATGATAGGTTGTTTAATGTTGATTAATGCTTATATTATAGTTCAAAGACACTACAAAAGATGTATGTTTAAGATAGATTTTGTTACCACTCTTCTCTAACAAACTTCAAGTGGGTATTAGTTCAACTAATATTATTCACTTAAGCATAATTACTTTAATATAGATATTTAAAGGTTTTTGTTGCTTAAGCAAGCTTATTTTAGTATAATAAATATGTAATTTTTATTACTTACAACAATTTTAAATCTAAACACTTTAAACAATTTAGCTCAACAAGCAAACTCATATATTTATACATTTAAGTTTAAAGATGATCAAATATTTTATTTTAAATTTAGTTGTTAAATATAGATTATAATCCAAAATACTTTAAAAAAATAATTATGATTTAGAAAAGTTTTATCATTATATTTGAATTGTTATAATTTTTTTAATTTTTAATCTTATAATTCTTTTAGCATATATAAAAAATATTATTACCATATTCAATCTATTTTAGTTCGGTGACATCACCAAACACAAGATTATTTGTCCAGCTTCCTAATCTTACAGTTTACCAAATACATGATAAGATTTAACATAAATCAATCCAATTCAATGCAAATGCAATTCTAATTCCCAAACCCCCCAAATTTCTTTTCCACCACAAGCCAATGACCAAATAGTCTTCCAACTCATCATCATATTCACAGGAGTGGGCCCTCATTCATCCGAACCATCCAATAAGCAACCCCATTAAAAAGAATTCGTAATTCAATCGGACGGCTGCCACGCTGAGGCGGTCAACAAGGAAAGATCCTTCCAACCCAACTTCAAGCAACCATTTTCCTCTATCAAAGTGTAGCCTTTCCAAGGGTATATCCCCAGCAACAAGCTGGCCTGGGCCGCCGGGTTTCCCCCAAGCGAGACGGGCCGAAACCCGACCCGCTTGAACTCATCCCCCCACCTATCCACCTTAACCTCGCCGGTCCTCTTGGGCCCACCCACGGCCACAATGTTCCTAATCTCGTAGCCAAACAGCTGCTGCTCCACCGTATGCCTCTCGAGGCTGTCCACAGCCGATACGTCCCCGAGCGCGTCGAACAACGCGCTGTAATAATGCAGGGCCTCGACGAACCTCCCGAGGAAGCTACCGCCATGGCTGAGGTCCTGTTCGACGATGGTGATCAGCTTCGGCCTCAGCAAAGTCAACAATCTCAACGTCCCCAAATCGCTCCCCGTCACGTCGTAGAGGCAGTGATGCATCCAGTGGACCACCGTGGCCTCGCTCTGCCTCACGCCGAGTTGACTCGGATCCGTTATGCTCCCGATTTTGCCCTCCAGGGGGTGGAACTCGAAGGGGAGGCCAAGCGAGCTCGCGAAATCGGCTAGTCGGCGGCCGGTCGACTGGAGAAGCTCCGTCGATGATCCGAACCCGGTTATCCTCATGGACCGGATCTTCCTCGACCGGGAGGCGAGGATGTGGAACAATCCTGGCCATTGGAGGCCTTGCATTATGTCCAAGTCGATGACGTGGACGCGATCGACACCGTCCAAGGCCTGGAAGATGGCCTGGTTGGCTGTGAAGTGCGAGAACTTAACCAGCGGACTTATAGAGTTGTAGGATTGGAGAGCGTTGAAGATCTGGTGGGACTGGGCTAGGGTTAGGGCTTTGGCGGTGAGAGGAGAGTACGTTCCGAGGCAGGAGCTGATCACGCGAGCCTGAAGCGCGTGCGCGAAGTACGCCCCTACGCGCTCCGGCGAGGTTCCGAACGGAGACGAGAGCTCCGCGATCTCCGGGAGGAGGTCTGTCGCGTTGTCGAGGTTGTCCATGGCAACGCACTCGGCGCACTGTAGCAGAAGCCCTAGAAGTCTCAGCCCGGTGGACTCGCCATCGACAACGACGAGATCGTCTTCCTGATCCTCAACGACCTTCTCGCCGCCGGAGACCGTCGCCTCGCCGGAGTTAGGCCTCTTGCGGGAGGGGTCGTCGCCGGGGGAATCTCGGTCCACGCGCTTCATCTTCATCGATGAGGAAGAGCTACTACCAGGGTCTGGGTTTGTGGTAGGGTTAGGGTTAGGGTTTGGATTGGTTATCAGAGATTGACTGACTAGGCTCTGAAGCATGATCAACACAACAAAGAGGGAGGTAGAGGAGAGTATAGAGAAGAAGGGAGAATCCAAAAGTGGGGAAGCTTTTGCGCAGAAAGGGACAAAGCGAGAGAAGAAGACAAGCAAAAAAGAGGGTGCAGCGAGAGACTTGCAGAGGTGTGTCACAGAGAGAGAGAGAGGGAAGAGCAGAAGCGAAGAAACGAACTGACTGTTTGGGGAGAGAGAAAATGGGGAAAAGAAAGAGAGAGAAAGTGACAGAAAGTTTGATGACTTTTTGGTAGACCTCTGGATCGGAGACGGAGAGTATGAGTTTTTGGTAATGATGAAAAAATTGACAATTTGGGCATAAGAATACGTGCTTTGTTTTGTTGTCGTCCGTTTTGGTGTGTCCGACAAGAAAGATGGAGGAGGAGGGATAGAATAATTTATTAATTAATTTAACTTTTTTAAAAGCAATTTAATTACTAGTTTAATAACTTATTGCTCTTCTAATTGCGTCAGCCTCTTTGGCTTTTTGGGGTAAAAAAAAAATTGTGGACGTGGGTTTGTCTTGGTGTTGGGATATTTATAAGTCCACTTAAATTACAATATTAACCTTTGATTAATGTTGACAATGATGATTAAATTATTGTTTTGCGGTTGCACCAGGGGAAATAGACAATTTATTAGTTTTCAACCAGCGGCAGCGATTCCCTGACCTTTGTTTGGTGTAGGAGCGTATAGCTACAAACATTTAGGGGAAATTGTCTTCTAGTTGAGTGCCATCACGTGCTTAGCACGTGGAGAGTAATTTTATAAAAGTTGTATTCAACATTAAAGTTTTTGTTAGGATTAATTACAAAAATTCTTTTTGAATCAAAACCATTGTAACATTTTATCTTTTGAATTTTAAAACGTAACATATGTTTTTTTTGAAGTATAAATCGTTAATAAAAATGGTTCTTTTGTTAAAATTTTAACAGTAAATTGACAAATGATTATAAAGTTAAAGGTATTTTAGTAATTTTAGTTATACAGATAACCATAAAATTAAAACATTAATAAAAATAGTCTTTATTAATGATTAAAAACAGAAAAAGACACTATCTGAAAAGTCAAAGCTTATGTTTCTCTTCTTCTACTATTAAGAGTAAAAGCACAAACTCTCATAAACGAGTCTTAACTATTGCCGAGACCAATAGCAATATTATACAATCTATGATATGAATGCTTTCTTAAAAGCATCTCCAATACAATGCTATATTGACGTGTCAATGCTAAATTTGGATATTTAAGAGTAAAAAAACTCTCCAAGATAATGGCATATTTGATGCCAAATTTGCTATATGGTAAGAGGATCTCCAATGTAATATTAAATTGATGTGCTAATGTCAAATTTGTTGCCAAGTTTAGTATAGCAAATTTGGCATTTGCTTCCTATTGTTAATATATTGACTCTTTTTTTTCCTTTTTTTAAGGAAAATATCTCATTCCAATAGGAGAAAAATTCAAATGTGACTAACCCTACGATATAAAGCATAATCCTCAATATAGACTAACTCCACTAGTATGCTCATGCTAAAGGGTGAAAACGTATGTCAGATGCCTAAAAAAACCAAGAATCACCTTAACACATAAAGAAACGAGTATATATTACACTTTTTAATTAGGCCTACAACAAGTGGTAGGAGCAATCAAAATAATCATGGGTCACGACAATGTAGCACAAAGGCCACAACCATAAAGCAAAAACAGATCACACGATGCAAAATAAACAAAAAATATCTTTTGTAGGATGGACAACCTAACGACAGCTGGAAAAAAAAAAAAGAAAAGCAAACAAGACAACAAAACAATAAAAGAAACACCAAATAGGTGGAAAACAACCATGCCCTTAAAAAAAAAACAACTAAAAGCAACACTCATTTCCAAACAAGTAATTGACATCTACAGCCAAAACCAAGAAAGAGGCAAGGTCAAACCCACCAACCACCATCCTAAGTAGAAACCCACTATAACCACCGCTACATCAACAAGTGGGACATCTCCAACCATGGTTGCCATGTACCCTAGCGAAGAGAAACTAGCCACCACCATGAGATACTAGATCCGGCCACCAAGCTGCAAGAGCAGAGCCATTATTGGAGAAGGAGGCCCACCACCCTAGGTCCTACCTTCCCTCAAGGAACCACTGCCCCATACCCCATGACCATGAAACCCAAGTCTGACCGTACCCAGCTGCGCTTGCCACAACCTAATAGAAGTTCTTTGCCCCAACCCTTACCACAAACCCCAAAAGACCACCTCTCCACAGCCCTGAGCCTTAGCACAACCCTTATTAGCTGGATGTTACCTAAGACCTCCACACTGGGATAATGCTCTTACTCTAAGGTCATCTAACGCTAATGAAAGGGGCTACACACACTAAAGAGAAGACAATAAACTTGAGCAAAGCTTTTGTGAGAATAGGAGAAGTTTTATGGTGCAATAATAAAGAAATAAAAGGATGACTTTTTTGCTTTAACAATTACAACATTCTAACTTTTTAATTATTTTAATATTAAAAATTTACTTTTATAAGTTTAAGGTTTAATAATTATGACAACAGTCAAATATGTCATTTTAAATAGCATTATACATTAGAACAAACAATAAAATAACACATCAAATATGTTATTTTTACACTTTTTGATGGCAAATATAACACTGACGTTGACATTTATATTGGAGATGGTCCAAGAGCTATTGGAAAAAATATTACGCAACAAAATTTTAAAATTTTTATACCATAGTATTTTTCAAAATACAAGTTTGACACACACACTATATGCATAAATTAACCAGATCTAATTAACCTTGTTTACTGAAGAAATTCCTCAATCGATGAAGAGAAGGGCATTGTAGAAGGACCTCAACCAACTAGCCTTCTTTGTTATTCTCTATATACAACCGGTGTGTGTGTGGGCACATTCTTGCAGCTCTTCCACATATGACTCTCCTTCCAACCAATAGAGGAAACCTAGAACTAAGGTTCGTTATTTGTGAACAATAGCTCTTAGGGAGTTGCAAAGACTCATAGTATAGAATGCTCAATATTAATTCCTCAATTTATCTAAATAACTTATGAGTCTTACTCCCTATGTATAAAGGTTGGGCCTAGGGGTTAGTTCTTATCAGATAAGGCCTCAAAAAATTGAATCATGATCAATATCTGATAAAATTTGCATCTAAAAATACATGATCATAAATCGTTTGGTCGGCAGGCCAAATTGGCTGATTCGCTTGTCGAATTTTGTCCATCGGTAATCCAAATTGGAAGATCGACTGCCGAACTAATGATAAATGATCCCTGTGAATCTTTATTTTCCACCAGAGATTCTTGGGATAGAGCCTCAGTTTTAATTCAAATAACTCAATAGAGAAGTTATCTGATTAAAATAGTCATATTTAAATAATCTCTAGGAAAATAAATACTCCTAATAATTTAATAAGTTTATCTTGAATTAATTTATTCAAAATTAATTCAATCAATAAACAGACATGAATTATCTGATCCTATAATTCAACGAGTTTATCTTGAATTAATATTTCACAAAATTAATTCAATCGAAATAAACATAAATTATCTAATCCTATCAAATTTCAACCAACGTGATAATAAGTCACCAATTAATTGGTAAAGCATGCTGTTTCATTACAGGATTTATTATGAGCTAGCAAAGGGAATCTGATGGACCAATATAGTTCAAGCTCCCAATATTTATGAAACCTAATATCCCAGATATACATTTCATAATTATCAACTCTAACACTACTCCTCTAAAAGCTTAGAGCTGCACTCTCAAACTATATAGAATTATGAACCCCTAATAGCTAAGTTTCCATGACATATCATAATGTATTGAATCCATATAGGATTATCCAAAATCGGCTTAAGGATAAATTTTGTCTTACCATCCCAATTATTTTTCTCTTACGTTCCATTACCTCACTATTGGAAAACTTATCATTCAAAGACTATATACCATTTGGTTACGCTTATGTATTCAAATGGTTGAGCGCTCTAGTTTTTTCAATTACAGGATAACGCATATAAGAGGATATCAACGACTCCTAAAAAGGAGCTATGGATTCTATAACTATGAATAACAAGTTTACGCTATCAAGAGTCATGTCTCCAATGTACTGGCATGCGTGCCAACATAAATGTGGATGTTACCCTTTGGTACATCAAAAGATATAAGTTAAGATAACAAGCTCATTATTCATCTTAAGATTAAGATACAACATATATGATTGTCTAAAGTGAATTAATTTACCAAGGCAGAATTATTAATCCAAATCAATTACACTTTATGCCCCGATCCAATGCATCGTCATCTATGACAATTGACCAATGTTTCTATTCACGAAGTCCACTTTCGATGGGCAAGACAAACCATCTCCCGTTAGGTATATAGACAACATAACAATCTTTGCATGAATAAAGCGCCTAACTTTATTCCCTCGATTGCGAATCTTATAATTTAGACCATCACCTTTAGAATCATGTCTTTCGCATAATCTGTCCATCATATGCGAAAGACATGATTCTAACAATCTTTGCATGAATAAAGCGCCTAACTTTATTCCCTCGATTGCGAATCTTATAATTTAGACCATCACCTTTAGAATTATGTCTTTCGCATAATCTGTCCATCATATGCTTTATTTTAAAGGCTTAGACCGATAGCCTCAGACTTTTGTTTACTTATCATACATTCAACAAATTTGAATGTAAAAAGGACAACAATTTGGTATATGAATAATAAATAAACTATTTATTGATAAAAATGTCTCCAAAAATATATTACATTTTTACTCCTTAGGATATACATGTCTAACAAGAGCATCTTAAATACAATGCAAAATTGATGTGTCAATGGCAATGTGATATTTGAATTTAAACAAATACTCTCCAATATACTGTCATTTTTTATGCAAAGTTTGCTATATGCTTAACTTAGTGGTGAAATTTGACACTAAACAATCTCCAATACAATGCCATTTTTAATGTTAAATTTGCTATATGCTAAACTTTTTGATGATGCTTCTTATTAGTTGACAATGAGGGTGGCAATTCGTGTCGGTGGATTTTGGGTTGGGTTGAGGGTCAATTTTTACATAAACTAGCTCAACACTAACCTAACACGTGAAATGAACAGGTTGATAAATCTCAACACTAATACGACCCATTTTGACACATGTTGATACGAACACGACATGTATTAACCCGTTCCTTATGCAACCTATGAAACAACAATAATTTGCAAGCCGCCAATGACTTGTAACCCGTCAATGACCCGTAGTAACTTGCACTAACTCGTCATGTTTTTAGCTTTGAATTTACATAAATATAACATTAAAAAAAACATAAAACAAATTTCCTCAAAATTAAATGAGTTCCATACTACAACAACAAAAAATTATCCTAAAATTTAAAAAACACTCAACCAAATAATAAGTCCAACATAATAAAATAATAAGTCCAAAAAATAAAAAGTCTCAGGTGATCAAACTAAAATAATCTTCTTATTGCTTAAGAGTTAAAATCAGTTTAGTTTGAAACTTAGTCTAAAATTAAGTGAGTTAGGGTTTTGTCTTATAGAAATATTTGATAATAGAAAAAATATTTTAAAAAATGTTTAAATAATTAATCACAGGGTCAAACGGATCATTTTAGTGTCATATAGGTTGACCCAAATATTATAACGACCTGCTTACGTAGCCGTTACTTAACTTGAACATAATCATAATCTCAATATACTTTAACATAATGTACTAAAAATTACGGAATACAAATTTTTCTTTCAAATACATTGCAAACATTTACTTAATCTTTATAACTTTATGCATAACAAGTGAAAAACATATTTTAAAAATAACTTTTATAACATTTGCAAACACATTGCAAGTCATAACTTGTACTGTAAAACTTACTACATAATAAATGCATCATAAAACTTATAACTTGAACTGTAAAACATTACGCATTAACAAAATGCAAAAGTACTTTAAACATAATTATTTCAAATGAATTCTTGATAATAAAGAATTCGTAACATATAATCTTGAAACAAATATCAATCATTTCTCAAAGCATAATTTCGTAAACTAACATATTAACATTAATTTCTCAAAAATGAAAAAAAATCACATAATAGTTATTATGATTTAACGAAATCATAATTCATAAAAACTTAACCCTTGCATACCTCATAACATTAATCTCTTAAAACATATAATAGAAAAATATCTTTAAAACTTTTCTTTTAAACATAAAGATAATTATTTAAGAATTACTTCCTTTAAAACATTCCTTAAAACATACTTAAAAACTGTTGTGACTATTGTCGCATTGCAAGTTGAGACCTCGCTCAACCAATGCCTTTAAAACCCTTTTTGAATCGTTTCTTAAAACTTAATAAAAAACAATTACTGAAACATAGCTTGAAACTTAACTTTATAATTAGATAAAACGTTTCGTAAAATACAACTTAAACTTTGAAAACATTTCTTAAAATTTTGACTTTCTTGGACTTTGAAAGTACTATATCAAATAATAGAAAAATAACATTTTCTTTCGGCAACAAAAACATACCATAGTGGTATTTATAACCATCTTCACCATTCGTCCGTCGCTTATCACTGCCTAATTAATGTCGCTGATAGGTTTTCTTACCTACAGTATGAACATACTTAAATGAGGTTTCGCTCAGTAAGTAGAAAATCAGTCTCGCAAAACATAATTAAAAATCATATTAATAAAAATATGCATGAACATTTTATGCTATTTGTCAACTTGTTTCATGCTTAATTATGAACATCCTATAATCTGTCATTCCTTACTTTAACTCTTATCTTTGTTCCATAACTTTCCTTATCTTATTATCATTTGTGTTCGTACCAACATCATTAATCATGATATCATAAACACGATGCTTCCCTTGTGGAAGACTTAAGACCATCGAACTTCGAGATCATCTTTAACTTTACTTTGAATACCTCACAGCTAAGAAAGCTGGTACGACACTTCTTACCACTTTCACTTGCCTTATTGTGTAAATGCAGTATGACTTATCACTGCATATCATCCCAATTATGTAAATCATAAATCGTAAATTGTAAACATACTTAACTTGAGAGTGACTAAACAATATGATTTAAATATTGCATTCATCACCCATTAAGCATAACATCATCGTAACATATCATATCATGACATAACATATCAAAATAAATCATAACACAACACCCATTCTAACATAAAACAGTGTAACAATCACTAATCACGCATTTTCATAACTTTTTATGAACACATTTAAAATATCTTATTTTAAAACTATTCATGCTGTAGGCGAGATTCCTACTTACTTGGACTCCGAGCTAAACAGGTCTAGTTGTACCTTGCTTTATCTACAGTATGCGAAGCATCCTCTACACTACTCC
Organism: Artocarpus heterophyllus; assembly: GCA_025403435.1. Lineage (NCBI taxonomy): Eukaryota > Viridiplantae > Streptophyta > Magnoliopsida > Rosales > Moraceae > Artocarpus > Artocarpus heterophyllus. The sequence goes on along the minus strand of CM046347.1, from coordinate 15,956,552 downwards.
TCGAGCAACCATGAATGGCTAGGAAGGCTTCCTAGAGATCATACATTGCTGAAAATGTCATTCTAGACTCCGTTACTACAGTTTGAATCATCTCGATCTACGTGCAGTTGGTACCAGATGATTTTTATTAGAGTGAAATTAGCTCAAATAGAGGTCACCATCATATTCAGAGCATCGAAACGAGTCAGGAGGAGGTCTCAGATCATCGATCGGAGGTCCAGATCATAAAATCCCAAAGTCACTATGGACCTGCCATTGACCGACTTTGATTGGCGTTGACCGGCGTCAATCGAACTCCGTTAGTGGCTAGGCTCGAGCTTACGCCTACTAATTTGATCCTTCTGAGTCCAATGGTGGTGTCAATTTTGCCTAATTCTGCCTCTAACATAGCAGGTCGGAGCTCGACATTGATGGCAAAAATGGAGACTCCGATCTTGATTCTCTGGCGGTTGAAACCGAAATTGGCTGGGGGCTTTTGCTACCCATCCTCTTATGAGCATTTCCCCTCATCCAATTTGAAGCAACGTGGCTAGGAAGGGCAAGGACAGAGGCTCCCACGACGGTTGACGGTGGTGGACCTTGACCTCTATTGACCGCTGATGGGTTGTTGCACTTGAGGTGAGGGAAGCTTCCCCATCCTCCTCTGAGCACGCTCCTGTGCTAAATTTGGTCCAACATCGCCAAAAATGGTAGAGATGAGCTCACCCACAGTGGCAGCGGTGGGTGCTCTCCGTTCACTAGCCGACGGTAATACAATGGCAAAATTGGGTGAGGGCTTTTACTCCCCATCGTCGTTTGAGTCGAATGGTGGTGGTGGTGTACCTCACGGCGGCGGTTCCAAAGGTAGCACGACGGCAGAGATGTACTGGCTCTAACGGGCCTTTTCTAGCTAGAGTTGAATGGTGAGGTTGGTACCATCTTGTTCCTCTCTTCATGCTGAGTCTGTAGACACCAAGATCACGTCAATTGGTGATCAGACAACGGAGAAATCACATTGGAAAAAAATGGGTTTCTCTGCCACTTTGGGTGGTGCGTGCGGCTTCCTCTAGTGGCGTTTTGGGTGGCACGGCACACCGTTAGACTCAACTCGACAAGAGCTTTCCATTGGTGCGGGAGGTGTCGAAAACAGACGTCGAAATCTTGACTGAGATTTAAGAAGAAAGAGAGAAAGAAAGTAGAGAGAGAAAGAGCTAATTTTTGTGGGATTTTTCTTTTCTTTTTTTTTTTACTCTTTTATAAAAAATTTTGTGGTCTACACAGTCTAATTCTGGGTCGCGTTAGACTGATCAAATTTGATCCGTAACCATAATTGTACACTTACAGAGCTGATATTATACAGGAATTTTTACATAATCATGGTAAGTTGGGAAATCCTACTTTTATTACATTATCTCAATTTAAATCTTTTAAATTGAGATTCTTATAATTGCCACTACTATAGCTCATACATGAAATTAATGAATCATAAACTTTTAGTTTAGCACATTAAAAATAACTATTTTAATGTACTATCATAATATTTCAAGTACTTAACCAATTAATTTTGAAAAATCCTTAATTATCATGTTTATTAATTTTTGGATTTTTTTTCAGTCGTTACAATCTACCCATCTTATAAAATTTTCGTCCTCGAAAATTAGGACAAACTAAAGGTATCTTATGGCTCTTGTTCTAGGACTTATACTTATCCTATCTCATATCTTAGGTTGCGTATCTATATCTAGATCATGATCTGGTACATAAGAATTAGCCAAAAAATTTCATCTTTTTATTGCTCAGTCTATAGGTCTTTTATCATCTATTCATTCCAAACTAATGATAATAGCTATCTAAAACATGTTTATGTACTTGTCTAAAAACTTCTAAGGGTTCATAACAGAACTTAACTTTTCATATCTCTCTTGAACATGTCTCGCCTTTCCTTGGGGTGTGAGAAAAGAAAAAATTCGATTTTGTCTTTTCTATATTCGTAGAGTCTCTCTCTTGACTCTGCTCTTGTGACCTCTCCGTTGGTCATGAGAAATTTTTTAAATTCTACTTGATTATCTAAATCGTTTTCACGATTTCTAATCAAAACTAGGGTGTCTTATAGTAATCTTTCTAGTTTCCTATAGGCAAATTGGAGGTTATATCCTTAATGGGTTTCTTATGGACCTTATTGTGCATGTTCATTATGCACTACATGATATTGTACTTATATACTATATCTTGTTATACTCTAGATAACAAGCATCAATCATAGCATTCATATCCATATTATTTGCTCGTATAAGTATCATACTTATATATCATATTCATAAACATATCATACACATACATGTCATTCATATCATACTTTCACATATCATGCTTTCACATATTGCTCATACTCATGTCATTCATATCATACATATACATGTTGTTCATACTTTCATGTCATAGAGTTGCTATACATATTTTTTTTTTAATAATAGCAATTGTTTCATATCATATTCATGTCATGCTTTAAGTCATGTTACATTTATAATACATACAACAATCATAGTCATAACATTCATGCATACATCAATCATACTTTCATATCATAAAATTGTTGAACTTCTCTCTTTAGCAATTATTACATATCATAGACCTTTGTTGAGATCTTGACTTTACTCGCCTCTATCAGGTCGCATAACATAAAGTTCTTCTTATCGGTAACTTCTATCATCCACATATAAATCTTACTTCTTATACTATACGTACACTTGCTTAATCGAATGACATATCACACCACTAAACCCCGTAGTGGTACTATGCCTATCTGTCCTTTTACGTCGTTTTTAAATCAGATATTGATATCCTTGTTAACAGTCCAAGCTATAAAGTTCTCTCAAGCGCTCGTTCGTGCTTTGGAGAAATGCTTTGACATCGCCTTTAAGGGTGATTCTTTGAAGAAGATTTCATTCTCATGTCCCTTGCATACCCTATCCACTAATAGGGTGTTATTCATCCACTAATAGAATCATCTTTTAGTGAGGATCTGCTTGTATGCTGCATGAAAAGCGGCTCACCTATAGGTTAGCAATTAAGCAGAAAAAGATCGGTGAGCTTCTTTTTTCTTTTTTTTTTCCCGAGGCGTAGTTACCCAGATCGTAGCTCTCTAGATCCTCTGTCGATTGGTCTATCAAACTTTTCTATAGTTATAGATCCAGACATTCTCGCCCGAATTAGTACTTTGAGTCTCAATCATCTTAAAGCATTGGTTCAAGCATCCACTTGCTTCTATATGTTGTTTAGCTGACCTAGGAAGTAAACACCAAATACAGCTTCCTGTGATTTGACATATCGTGGCGGCTAGACTTAACGTTGGTCCTTAAGGGGACGTCTAAAATCAACCTTTCATGTAACGCCCCTATATGGGGGGTTAACAGTTTTGAATAAAATAAAATAAAAATTAAAAATAAAAGTAAAACCTTAAAAATAAAGTTGCTCGGGACTTAAATGAAAACTCTCAAATCAAAAATAAAATATAAACGATGATTAAACCACAGTATAATGTAGCACCTTAAATTTAATAATATAAAACTGTCATTATCATTTCAACCCTCAACGTATTTTAATACAGTCACAGAAAGTAACAATTAATGCTTACATTATCATGAAGAACATTCTTAGCAATTGAAGCAGTTCCAACGTAATATAGCTACATAGCTTCCTCAACTATTTTTCTCGTAGCCATTTCACACTTAGTGAGTCCTGAAAAGATAAAAATATAAGGGAATGAGCAACAATATGCTCAGTAGAGAAAATCATTACTCACCTTTAGGTTTTTATCATTACCACATTAAAACCTGCATGGTTAGTTAATAGTTATCATTATCCAGATTATGAGATTTATTATAATTATATTCCGTGGATATCATAGTTAATCATTACCGAGTTTTATACATATACATATATACAAATATTATAGTTCATCATTATTCCTAGGTACCCACGTTCAATAGAGTATCACTCAACTCATCGAAACCCAAATGGCGTGCTTGATCACCCTCTAAATATTCCAAGGGTGTTCCGGTGAGGGGACATCAAGCCCCGAGTCCTCACCAAGTCGATTCTTGTACAGTGTGTTATGGGACTTTCAACCCAAGGAAGCGTCATCACCTTCCCCCTATTTTACCTTTTAGGGTATTCATGCCCAACCGCCGCTCTCTTCACGTCTCACCATTTCTCTATATTTAATCATTATTAATAGAGTCAGTTTTCCTAACCATGCTTCTCAATTTATAACATGCGTCAATTCATTATGTTCCTCGTCGTACAATACAAGATGAGTCCAGGTCATAGTTTCATATGTGATACTCATATAATATCAGTTCAACAAAGATATATATATATATATATATATATATTGCGGTAAAACAATCAATTTTAATTCTATAAAAACTTCACAAAAGATGAGTAATAGAATCCCTATCTTTCAAGCTTATCAACAATCTTTTAATCTTAGAATCAATTAACGTTAGCTCCATACTCTCTTGATCCTAAGGTGTACATAAGGACAATTAAAACTAAAGCACAACATACAACTACATTCATAAATAAATCATGTGTAAACCTATCTTACTAGTATGCCATTAAAGCTTTTATGTAAATCTCTTTTGAATGCCACAGTAAACAATTTTTGTCTTAACATAATATAAAATGTAAACAAGTAATCTATATGTTTTAGCCCCTAATAAGATTCATCAATCACTTAGGATAATATTGAAAAGGTTGCAAGACATTAAGGAATTAGGTGGTGAGCAAAGATGGGCTCTTGGTTCAGGTTAGCAGCTGGTATACCATAACAAACTGAAAGGTTTACTAGTTTCCAATCCAAAAATTGAATAATTCATAGAAAATAAAATACAACTCCGATTTAGGTTTATGATAGCTCGTTAGAAAGCTTAAGATGTCTACTTTTTAAATATGCAAACCAATTTATAAAATTCATTTTAATTTAATCCCAGAATTTTAAGAAATAGCCACTGCCCATAGAGGTATTACAAAGTTTAACAATATAAATTTTCTGTCTAGGGCATATATACTTAGACTTTATACATATGCTCCAAAATAGCGACAAACATATACTTAGGTTTAAGAATGCAAATTTGAATAATCCTTGAGTATATAAAAAAAATTATAAATGAAAGACTCAATTTGTTCATAAGATTCTAACCTCGGATTATGGTTAGTTGGAACCTTGAAATGGCTTCAAAACAGGTTCCTTGACTTCGATATGACTGAAATTCTAGCTCAAATGGAGGTGATGGTGGCTGATTTTTATGGCTGCCTTGAAGAAGTTCTCTAAGTATTTTGCTTCAGCAAAGAAATGAGAAAAAGAGTGTGGGAACCGTGGAAGAAAAAGGAAGAAAAGATGAAGTTTTTGAAGAGAAGTGATAGAAGCAATTATGGAGGAGACATGTTGAAGCATGTCACGGAGGAAATAAAGAAAATGAGGGTTAAGAGTAGTTGGAAAAGATATCCTTATGTCTCATCTGGAGACTTTAACGCACATAATGCCAATATGACATTTTTGAGATTTATTAGAAGTTCTAAGGCTTTTCAGTAAACATACTAAATAAATATAGGAGAATTTTAGAAAATTTAAAAATAGATAAAAATAAATATTGTAAAATAAATTTTAAATGAAGCAAATTTGTTTTTGATTGATACACTAAAAATTAATTTAATTACCTTAATACCCGTTAGGAGAATAACAGGTGTCACAGCTCTACCCCCCTTAAAGAAATTTTAGTCCTCGAAATTTCAATTCTAGCAATACTAGTAAAAATTTTGATTCCATTATGATTCCAATTCCGAGTCTAAACCGTTAATGTTGTTTGTTCTCCAAATTTAAGTTATCGTATCTCCACTTATTTACTTGCATGATAAATCTTACTCTAAATTCTAAATCCCTCAATGAGAGTATTTCTGACAAGTTTCAACTTATAACACCGTATAATGATCTAGGAATCTGATCAGACATACATATTGACCATACTATGATTCCAGTCCTTCATTGTCCATGGACTGTGATTTACAATCACATTTAAGGAGATTGCCAGAGAAATTTTATATACTTCATCTTTAGGTTACTTTTCCTTTTTGAGTAAGGAAAAGTCAAATATAGTTGATTTCATACTTCAACTAATAAACTAAAACATAATCATAAAACATATATTACAAACACTTCTATTCAAAACCATACATTAAACTTATTCATAGAGATATTAAATGGAATCTCAGAGTTGCAAACAAACCCAACATATTTTTCATTAAACAGCTATCTTCATGACACAAACATTCAATCCAAATAATATACTCATATTTCCTATGAAATATCCCCATAACTGACTTTGGTACTTCCACATAATATTAACAGAATATTACACATTACAAACATGATACGGATACATTTCGAGAGTACAAGGCACTCCGTATACCAGCTATCCATATCATGCATGCTTAGGGAATACAAAAACATCGATAAACAAAAGATCGGACCTTAAGTAGGATGCGTTTCGAGAGCATCAAGTACTCCGTATCCAGCCATCCCGGCGTTAGGCTCAATGAATCTAAAAGATTGAACAATGACGTACCACAAGAAACACAAAATACAAGGTAAACGGTTATTCGTGACACACGAAATACGGACACACATGCCTACATGCCATAGATAATACCAAAAGATTACAGATGGAGATTCAAATCAATTGGCCGCTCCCGAATTTCCCTTTCCCATTCAAGCTTGGATGTTGCAGTGTCGGATTCTGGATGTATGATTTGCATCTTATCTATCAATTCCTCCGCTGTTGAAGCAGTAACAAAGATTTATCTCTCCGATTCTGCAATGATGTTTTCTTCCACAGCGTAATCTAGAAATTTCAAAAGACCGTCATAAAAACCATTTACATTCAGCAGTCCCAAGGGTTTGGAATGAAAGCCCAACAATTGCCCACAAGCAACTACGAATATTTCCTCAAGAGTACCTAGACCACCATGTAATGCTATAAAAGCATTAGAATTATTGATTATGGCTTTAAAATTTCTAGGGATGCTCCTGACTCCTTTTCCCTTACCTATGGCTTCCTTATAAAGGTTTCCTTCAGCTAGAATATGAGGCCAAATTCCTACAACTGTAGCGTCACTAGACCTAGCTGCTAGCGTCATATTTTTCATCATTTTTATACTACCACCCGCATAGATTATGTTAATCTTCCTGCATGCTAGGACTTGCCCTAAGTGATTTGCAGCTTCTAAATAAGCTTTATCTTTTCTAAGGCTGGAACCACAAAAGACACATACATTCTTTATTTTCTTCGTGGACTGGGAGGTAGACATATTTGGTTTATATAAGTGATTGCTTAATGTTTGCTCCACTTAGACTTCGGGTTCTACATGAGATTTTAAGGATAAGAAATACACAAAAAGGGCTAAAGAGACAGACGAGTAGGTAATCAAAAGGTAATCCAAAGATTTAAACAAAATCTTTTGAGGATAAGAAAGTAAGATAAGGTGATTGATAGTTTACAGAAAATCTGATTCACTTTTTGAAAAAGATTAGACTCTAATTGTATAACTTTTGATAATTAAGAACAGTTTGATAGAAGACCCTCTTGACACAACTGTAGACCTTTTGACAAATATACACAGAGTCTAGAAATTGAATATAAACGACAAATACTGTAGAACTTTTAAAATTTGAGACATAAATCTTGAAATATCTGGATAAGTTTTTCAAAATTCAAATATGTTACTGTACCGTATGTGACGTGTCTGATAAGATAATATATTTTATTATATATATATATATATATTTAAGAAAACCATAAATTAAATGAGATATTAACACTTACTGTATCAATCTAATAATCACAATTATTTCAAACACAAAAGCAAATATTCTGAGTAAAAGAAAAACACAAACTGTTGAACATCAGCTAAAACTGCTTCAAATAAGCAAAGACTAAATAACCTTTATAGAGTGATGACTTATTCCCCATCCAGTTTTCTTATGGCTTGGCAAACAGGATCTAGAAATACCATATTTCTGAGGCGTTGTCTTTCGTTACAATTTTGCCTTCCACCTTTGTTACAAGTGACCATGATGGCACGAGCTCTTCTTTTCATTGCACTACGACTGGTAACTGTTCCTGATAAACCGACATCTTGACTGAAGTCACTCGGACGGATCTTCTCCTCTATCAACATTCTCACATCACAAGGGATGCCAAAACACGTAAGAATCCACAACCGAGTAATTCTATCCTTGTATTTCTTTCTGAGAATCTTTTGGGAGAGTGATGGGAAATACTTTCTTAGGTGTTGGTACTTTGGGTCCATGATGAGATGAAAGAAAAGTAAATAGAAAGGAAAAATTGAGATAGTAAGTTGCAGAATCCTAGAATTCCTTCTTCTTTTAGAGGAAAAGAAGAATTTCTAGTGAAAAAGAAGAGGATTTACGATTTAGAGAGAAAATAACAAATTAAGAGAGAGAAAGTAAGCTCAGAGAAATAAGCTCCTATGCACAGTAAACGTATATGTAAACAATAATTAAACCACTGTATATGACACGTATAGAAACCACGTGGGAGAGACAGTGTGAATCAAACTGATTTAGGATTTGAACTAGGCCCAAATGTTCTAAGTTGAAAAGGGTCAGGTTGTTTCGGGCCTTAACACATTTAGAACGAGTTAAATAACAAACATAAAATTGAAAACCAATTTGTATAAATCTTAAACCCAATTCAAAGCCCACTAAAAATAAAATTAATTATGAACAAGAAGTCTAATTTAACAATAATCATGGATCTTTCTGAGTGGTATTTAAAATCATTTCATAACAACATAATCTTCTAGCAACTCAAATAATTTGTTTTAATCAAAACCTTATTGAACAATGCATACACTCATATGTTATTCCTAATACTCAACATCTTTCAGTGGATTCATCATCATTACTACCAAGGGTTTAGAATGTGACTAACCTTGAAATAAATACGATTTACGTCTTCCAAAATAGACCATATCAATGAACAAAGACATTTGATGTTGCTACTTAGGAACATCTACAATCCCCACAATTCCACTTATACAATATTTAATTTCCTCATATAACAAAACTTTAGGTAACCAAATGATTCACATCTAAACATCTAAAACTTAAACCTTTTATCGTAATTATCCAAAATTATTATAAGTGCCTTAAGTATTATGATTTACTTAAGGAAACTCCTATTGATCATTTTTCTATTGCATCTATTTATAAAGATTCACTGATATATTTAAATACAATGTACATAACAAAATATTCCAAGTTTGAGATTCACGCATTCTTGCCTTTACACAGTATCAACAGACCAAAAGTCTAACATTTATCTCTCTCAAGATTCAATACCATAGATTCCTAACTTATATCATATTCCTCAAATAAATAGAACTTTTAAGAAAAGTTATTGACACTTATGTGCTCCACTGAATCTACACATAATCATTACTTAGGTCTGAATCAATTACGAAGAATTTGGCATATCTATGCCAAACTTTAAAATCAATAAATCAAGCCTTATATTTCTTATTGTTTTTCACAAAATAAAAGGCTATTAAATCCTCGTATCTACATGAATTTTTCATTGTTCTATACGAATTAGATATACTTATAGATCCTAATATTATACGAATCTCTCATAAGCATTCTACTTATAAACTCATTCCATATAATTATCATTCCCTCATAACTACTAATACTTTCCTTCTATATAATTATTGTACTCATATAACCGTTAGTATTTTCATTCTAGGGTCTTTTCATGTTACATCATTCTAGACTGTATAAATCAATGTGAAGGTTCATTTTGATGATGACAATGAAAATTCAACTTCGAAACCATCTCAAAAACATTTTTTTTAAGTGGTGCTACACTCCCTAGGTTAAGCGAACCTAGGCTCTGATACCAAAAATTCTGTAACGCCCCTATATGGGGGGGTTAACAGTTTTCAATAAAATAAAAGTAAAACCTTAAAAATAAAGTTGCCTGAGACTTAAATGAAAACTCTCAAATCAAAAATAAAATATAAACGATAATTAAACCACAGTATAATGTAGCACCTTAAATTTTTAATATAGATACTTGTTGTGGGTAATCTCGGCTACCCTATGGGCTAGAGTTGAGATTAGCTAAAATCCACTAAGATGCACAAGTCTAAAGGTCAAGATTATATAACAAGCGATCTTCATCAAAGCTCTCTAAGAATGTCGAGATAAGTTCGATCATCACGGAGCTGAGACAACAAGATGACCAGGTTCACTGAATTATTATGGACAAATTTAAAACAGGAGAAACCAAATTTCCTATGAATCAAAAGGGAAAGCATCTAATGCATGGTTGGAGGGAAAGGTCAACTGCAAGGTAATAGAAAATTAATCTCGTATTAAATTGGGAATATTCCTGGATTTAGTGAATTAATTTATATTAATAATTACATTTATTTCATTTATTAGAAAAAGATAAATAGGAGTTGAAACCCACAAAAAAGCCTAAGTCTTATTCTTTTGAGTAAAATTGTTGCTTGTATTCTCTCTTAAAAAATAGTGAAATCTCTCTAAAAGTGGATGTAACTTATTCCTCCGAGTAAACTACTATAATTCTATGAGTGGACATAGCTTATTCCTTCAAGTAAACCACTATAATTATATGTGTTTTTTTTTTTTAATCTTTGTTGCAATTTTCTTTATATTCATGGTGAGTGAACAAACATCATGGTGAGGATTTTCTCGAGAGTTATTGTTGGCGAATTTTTATCGACAACAATACTTGTATAGTAAGCCTTTAAAAAGTTAATCTAATGACTAAAATAGCAGTATCTATATATAGGAAAACTTGTTAGTCCTACTATAAAAGGTCCTAAAAAAATCTTTAGGAAAAAAGATTAAAAAAAAACTTCACACATATATGCACAAAAATTGGGAAAAAGGCCCAAAAAACTTGGTTTTAATTGGGTGGAGAAGAAGAAGGAAAAGCCAAAGAAAAGGTGGGGAAAAAGCAAGAAAGAAATAAAGAGGAAGCAATTCATGGTTGTATGTGGAAGTAAAGTCCAAAGTAGTTTTGCCTCTTTTATATAGATGTATAGATGTCTAAATGTTAGATATGTATAGATACATATAGATAAGCATATCATATATGTATATCGATAGTAGATATAAATGTATGAATATAGACATATAGGTATGATTAAAATTTGTGTGTAATTGGTATCACATTGTTTGTTTCATGTTTTCAACCCTACCCATAAAGAAGCCTTTAAACCTTTAAAACTAGCTGAAAACCATTAAATCTAGATATTTCAAACCTTTAATAAACAACAATTTTTTTCATTTTCAAAACTTTCATTTTCCATTCCTTTTTAGATATAAATTTTATGATTTCAAGATGTTTTTCAAAATACCATGAATACCCATATGTATATCTCAACCGCTCTCTCTTCTCTTTCCCATTCTTTCTCTCTGTCTCGCTCTCCTCCCCCATTCTCTCTCCTACTTCTGGTTCTCTCTCACTCTCTTTTCTCTCGCGTTGTGAAGCATATCCACGAGTCAGAGCCATGGTCAGAGATGTAACACCTGAGAATTTCTAATGCATTAAAAATGCATTAAGTCAAGGATTATATTAAGATGAAAAGTACAGTTTAAGGAAAATACTGTATAATAACACAAGAAATTATACAGTATTAGAATAATACAGTGTAAGGAAGTACACTGATAAAGTTATTACATTGCAAGAGTAAAGCAGTATAAGAATTAGACTGTGTGGACCACAATTTTTTTATAAAAGTGTAAAAAAAGAAAAAAATAGAAAAAAGGAAAAATCTCACAAAACTTTGGCTCTCTCTCTCTACTTTCTCTCTCTCTCTCCTCAAATCTCGATCAAGATTTTGGCCTCTGTTTTCGACACCTCCCGCACCAATGGAAAGCTCTCGTTGAGCTGAGTCCAACGAGGTGTCGTGCCACCCAAAAAGCCACCGGAGGAAGCCTCACGCGCCGCCCAAAGTGGCGGTGAAACCCATTTTTTTTCGACATGATTTCTCTATTGTCCGACCACCAATCGACGTGATCTTGGTGTCTATGGACTTAGCATGAAGAGAGGAGCAATATGGTACCACTTTTTCAGCTTGATTTTGGCTGGAAAAGCCTAGACGGGGTAGCTCCGTCGTCGTCGTGGAGCCACTACAGGAGCCGCCGTGGAGCCGCTGCAGGACCCACCGTCTCCGACGGGGGTGTGACACACCGTCGGTGCCAAAAGGATCAGAGGGCGATGACGAGCAAGACCCCTCGCTCAATTGCACCGTTCTGCTGCCCTTCGTCGGAGATCGAGGATGCCCGCCACCGTCGCCATGGGTGAACTTTGGTTCGCCATTTCAGGCCGTGTTGTGCCAAATTGAGGGCACAAACACCTTCAAAGGATCGAGAGGAAGAAATTCGGCTCCTCAATTGCACGAGACGACGGTCGGTCACCGGAGAACCAAGACCCGCCGCCTTGAAGAGGTGGAGCTGTCGTTTCACGCGGTGTTGAGCAGCCCTATGTTAGGGGAAATGCTCAGAGGATGTCGGGGAGCAAAACCCCCAGCTCAATTGCACGATAGCTTCGCCAGTGATAGGAGATCCGAGCCAATGGTTTTGGCCAAGAATCCCATCTTCGAATTGAGCAGATGGAGGCTGAATTGGGTAAAATTGGCATCGTCAGTGGACTCAGGAGGGTCGAATTAGGGGGTAGGCTCTAGCTCAGGCCCCAACGGAGCCAATCGCCACCGGTCAACGACAGTCAATGGTCGGTCAACGGTCAATTTGAGATTTTGTGATCCAGACCTCCGATCGAAGATCCGAGACCGCCTCCTGACTCATTTTGATGCTTTGAACATAATGGTGAGCTCTGTTCAAGCTAACTCCACTCCGATAAAAATTGTCTGGTACCGACTGCATGCGAATCGAGGAGATTTAAACAGTAGTAATGGAGTCTAGAATGACATTTTCAAGAATGTATGATCTCCAGAAAGCATTCCTGAATATTCATGGTTGCTCGAGGAGCACTGCAAAGGATGCTTCACATACTATAGATGCAGCGAGATGCAATTGGATCCGCTTAGCTTGGAGTCCAAGGAAGTAAGAATCTCGCCTACAGTATGAACAGCTTAAAATAAATTGTTTTAGATGCTTTCATAAAAATTTATGAAATGCATGATCAGTAATTGTTACACTGTTTTATGTGAAAATGGGTTTTATAATGTTACAAGGTTGACCAAAAACCCGTTAAGGGTAAAATCGTCATTATTAAGGAAACAGCTAGAACGGAGTCGAACACTCTGATTTAGCATAACGTTATTAGATGAAAAATGTTTTGTAATACATTAAGTAATGAAATCGTCAGTAAGACAAGAGATTTAATAAGGGATGTTTAAGTAAACGAAAGGTAAACCGATGGATTACGAGGTTGAAAGGAAAGAATAGCTAATGTTTACGTTTAATTATCAATCAAGTAGATTGATAAAAAGAAAGTTAATTAATGAGTCGGCTGTCGTATGATCAGGACACAAAAGCTGACCAAAGGAAGGAAAAGGAATGAGAAAGGAACGAAATAGAGAACGCTAGGGCATAGTCTGGGTAAGTTTTAAATCTCACCTACAGCATGAAGTAAATGATTTTTAAATGCTTATTTATTTAATTTGCAAATGAGTTTGCAATTATTATGCAAGTTTCTTTTAAAGTATGTTTGCATTTGTTATGCAAAAAGTTATGAAGTTTAAGAAAAAGATTTGTAATGAATTTACAACCGTTATGTTTAAAGCCTATTTGCATATTGATATGCATGAATGTTATGAATTATGCTTGGTGTGTGTATTATAAATGTGCCATGACTTAAAGTATTATATGAATATAACATGAAATAGTTGCTATCCAAAGAAGAAAAATGTATAGCAACTTTACGATATGAAAGTATGAACGATAAATGTATGTATGATATGAACGACATGAGTATGAGTAATATGTGACAGCATGAAATGTGAAAGTATGATATGAACGACATGAGTATGAGTAAAATGTGAAAGCCTGAAATGTGAAAGTATGATATGAATGATATGTATATGTATAATATGTTTATGAATATGATAAGTAAGTATGATACTTGTACGAGCGAATGATATAGATATAAATGTTATGATTGATGCTTATTAGTTAGAATATAACAAGATATAGTATATAAGTGCAATACCATGTAGTGCATAATGAATATGCACAATAAGGTCTAGAAGAAACCCATTAAGGATATAATCTCCAATTTGCCTATAAGAAACTAGAAAAATTACTATAGGACATCTTAGATTCGATTAGAAATCATGAGAACGATTTAGATAATTAAATAGAATTTGAAAAATTTCTCGTGACCAACAAAGAGGTCACAAGAGCAGAGTCAAGAGAGAGATATGAAAAGTTATTATGACCTTTAGAAGTTTTCAGACAAGTACGTAAACATGTTTTAGATAATCATTATCCCTAGTCTAGAACGACTAGATGATAAAAGACCTATAGATTGAACAATAAAAAGATGAACTTACTGGCTAGCCTCTGTGTACCAGATTATGATCTAAATGCGGATGTGCAACCTAGATACAAAATAGGATTAGTATGAGTCTTGCATTTCGATAATGCATAATGTTTTATGATTTAAGTTATAAGTTTTATGAAGTACGTGTTATGTAATATGATTCAGAATATAAGTTATGATTTGCAATATGTGATTGCGATATATATTGCATTGGTATGCAATATGGTTTAGAATAAAGGTTATGATTTGCAATATGTGATTGCGATATATATTGCATTGGTATGCAATATGGTTTAAAATAAAAGTTATGATTTGCAATATGTGATTGCGATATATATTGCATTGGTATGCAATATGATTTAGAATAAAGGTTATGATTTGTAATATGTGATTGCGATATATATTGTAATGGTGTGCAATATGATTTAGAATAAAAGTTATGATTTGCAATATGTGATTTCGATATATATTGCATACATATTGTGATATATATTGCAATAGTATGCAATATGATTTGCAATATATGATTGCAATATATATTGCATCGGTATGCAATATGATTTAGAATAAAAGTTATGATTTGCAATATGTGATCGCGATATATATTGCATTGGTATGCAATATGATTTAGAATAAAGGTTATGATTTGTAATATGTGATTGCGATATATATTGCAATGGTGTGCAATATGATTTAGAATAAAAGTTATGATTTGCAATATGTGATTTTGATATACATTGCATACATATTGTGATATATATTGCAATAGTATGCAATATGATTTAGAATAAAAGTTATGATTTGTAATATGTGATTGCGATATATATTGCATCGGTATGCAATATGATTTAGAATAAAAGTTATGATTTGCAATATGTGATTGCGATATATATTGCATTTGTATGCAATATGATTTAGAATATAAGTTATGATTTGCAAAATGTAATTGCGTTATATGATGCATTTGTTATGCAATAAGTTGCATTTGTTATGCAATAAGTTTCAGAGTACAAATTATGATTAGCAAAATGTGTTTACATTTTATGTTGCATTTGTTATGCAATAGATTTTAAAATACAAACTATGATTTGCAAGTGTATTTGCATATGATGTGGTTGCATTTGATGTGCTCACTAAGGTTAATAAGAAGGTAACGTAAAGTGAAAAGAAAGTGTTGTACCAGCCTCTTCATTGTGAGGTAATGAAAGTAAAGTTAAAGTTTGACCTCCTAGATGTGAGGTACATGCCCTCGAAGTTCGATGGTCTTAAGTCTCCACAAGGGAAGCATCACATTTATGATCTCATGATTAAAGATGTTGGTACGAACACTAAAATTTGTAAGATAAAGAAAGTTAAGGAACAAAAGGTAGAAAGTTAAAGTCAGATAAGGAAAATTAAAGTGTAAGATAAGAAAAGATAAGGAACAATGATAGACAGTCAAAATAAGAAAGAATGTTCATAAGATGCTCATAATCAAAAGTTCATAATTGAGCATAAATGAAAACATGCATTGTGATTGTATTTGATCTGTTTATTATGAAACATTTATATGCTATGAAAAACATTCTGAGGAATGTTTTATATTAAATGTTTATGAAAACATAAATGACGTTATGAGGAGCAATCTGAGGATTGTTTTATGTTAAATATTCTATGAAAAGTGTTTATGAAAAATGTTATAGAGATTGCTTTAGAAAAACGTTTATGAGAAACGTTTTAAGAATATTTTATGAAAAATGTTTATGAAAAGTGTTTATGATAAAAGTTTTAAGACAAAGTCTATAAATGAAATTTTACGAAAAGCATTCCAAGGATCGCTACATGTTAAGTGTTTTATAGAAAACGTTTAAGAGAAATGTTCTAGAAAAACTTTTAAAGCATTTTTAAATGCTTTGTGAGATTTTGTTTGAACTTACTGAGCGAAAGCTCATAAAAAGTTTTTTTCACGCTATAGGTAGTTTTATGGGCAACCAGTAGGATCCGTTAGAAGAGCTGGGTGCTGCGGAGGACGGATGCGAGGATTTGTGTATGGATACCACTACAGTAATGTTTCTGCTGTTTAAAAGAAATATTTTCCACTATTTAATATAATGTTTTTAAAGTTTTAAGAAATGTTTCCAAGTTTTAAGATACAGTTTATAAATTGTTTAATATAATTATAAAGTTAAGTTTTAAGCAATGTTTTAGTAAATGTTTCTTATTAAGTTTTAAGAAACAATTTGAAATGGTTTTAAAGTTAAGTGTTGAGCAAGGTCTCGACATGAATGGTGACAGAGGTCGCAACAGTTTTAAGTACGTTTAAAGAATATGATTAGAAAAAAAATTATTTCAGTATTTTTCTTACTAAGTAAGTAAGATTACTGTTTAAGTAATGATGTTTGAGTAAGTAAAATGACAGCCCGAAAAGACGGGTCGTCACAGGAGAAGACAACTTAAAAACAAAATCACAGCTCCCTTCACACTTGCTCGATGATTCACAGCTACGGTCGGAGAAGACAACTTAGAAACAAAATCAAGCTCCCTCCACACTTGCTCTATAATGTGACAATGACTGAAGACATTAGGTGATAGACGAAAATGACGACGATAGGTGACCTTTGATCTTGCTTGGGCAGATCGATGACCAATGAAGATGACGAGTGATGAGCAACTATGCGGCAACATTGAAAGAGCTTCGATCTCCTCTAACGGATTGCCTGCGGCAATGATGGGAGAGTGACGACCATAAAGATGACGGTGACAGCTTCTCAACAAACTTGGCTTCGTTAGCCATGGCAAATAGAGAGAGAGAAAGAAAGGGAAAACCAAAAATATGTTATTTATGTTTACTACTTTAATATATGTTATTCACTTAAAAGTAAATAGCTAGATTAGTCCCTAACATTTTACAAAAGTGAGATTTTGGTCCTCAATCTATATTTTTATTTTTATTTTTCAGTCCCCACTTTTGTTTTTAATTGTTGAAGGACTATTTTAATGGTCAAATCGTTAAGTTTAACCATTAAAAATTATTAGATATCATTATTTTAGTTAAAATTACTAAATTACCTTTTAAGTAATTGATACATTTAAAAATTAAGGGTAAATCATAACCATTGATTTAAAAACATCAAATCGCAGCCATTGGTTTTATTTTTACCTAAAAAAATTTTAGAATCAATGAATCCGTTCTCTCTAGAAGCTATACTTTTCTTTTCATTCATCTTATCTTAAGTTTTGAAAAAATTAGCCTTTGAAATTTCAATATATATATTTTTTGCTTGCTAGGCTGCAAAGAAAATGATCAAGAGAGATTAGAAAAATGTATAAAAAGGGGAAAAAATAAAACAAAAATCAAACAGATCCATTCTTTCTCAGGCCCTCGAACAGCGCCGCCCACCCCTCGCCGTGACCCTAACGACCAACCCTTGGCAATGACCCCTAGCAATTAGCCACTCCTCCTACCTCGTCCTTTTTTTTGGTGATTGTACAATGATCGCCCTTGCCGCCAAAACCTAGCGACCCACCCTCCGCCTAAACCCTACAATTCTTTAACAATCCTTATCAAAGCTCGACCCTATCCCCAATGAAGCCCGACCCCATCAGATTCCGATCGAACCTCAACCTGCCTCAGATCGAAGCCTATCCGTCAAAGCCTACCCCAGTAGGTCATCACACGCTGCTGATGTTGCCACCCTCTCTTGCCAGATAAAGCTCCATCACCGTCGAGCATCGTAAAACTTCACCCAACAGCTCTTGAAGTTTTCTTCGTCCTCGATAAATATATTCCTTCAAGGAGTTTTTTTTTTTTTTTAAAGAAGATTGAAGATTTTTGATTTTTTTAAAAAGAAGATTTCTTACTTTTTATGAGAAATATTATATATTTTTATTTTTATTGTTTTTTATGTTTTAATTTTAATTTTTTTAAAATATATTAGGTATTTTATTAAAATTCCTCTATCAAAGTAGTCACATGTCCCTGTCATAAGGTTAAATTTAACGGCCAACCCTTAAAATGGTTCCTTAGTAATTAAAATGAAAGGTTAGAGACTGAAAAATAAAAAAGAATTGGGGAGTAAAATCTAACTTTTGTGAAAGATTGGGGACTAATCCAACAATTTACCCTTCACTTAAATTGCTTTTCAAAAAATGCTATGCGGTACAATTTTAGTTTATTTTTTATTAGGTTGTGGTCCTTAACTTTCAATGAAAGTGACATTTGCTCCCTAACTTTTTTTAGCTATCCTAAAACTTTGTTTTTTAGTGCAAAAGGACAATTTTAACTGACAAACATTAAAATCCACCTCACGTGAGAGGCACGTGACCTTAAATTATTTTCAAAAGACTAAAATACTTTTAAATAAATCAACAACATTTATTTAAAAATAAAAATTTAAAAAAAAACAAAAAGGAGGATTATCTTCTAACTCATGTCTTCTTCTTCCTTTTGCATTTCTCATTTAACCCACCATGAAACAATGCTCAACAACCAAAATAAAATTGAAAATTGATATATTAAATTGCCCATTTGAACTAAAAAGAATAAACCAAAACCATTGAAATGCTACTTTTCTAAAACATTTTTATATGTGCAAGCTGGTAAAGGTGCAAGATGTATATAACAAAAATTTTCATAAAATTTTTATGAAACAACTCTATTGAGTATATTAATTTAAAGCTTAATAAATATAATATAAAATTTAAGCTTACCCAATTAAAGCAAGAAGGTCAAAATCTTCTAATGGGAAAAACTCTCTATACAAAATCATCGTCTTCCTCGTTTAGTCCTTGACATCGTAGGGATGAACGTGTAAGCATAAAAAGGAACTAGGGTTTCTAAGATCACTATACTAACTTTTGGTCTCCCACTAATCTCAACATATGAGCAAAGCGGGATTAGGAATGAAAAACACTTCTCTCTTTCTCTCTCTACAGTCATGCCAAAACTCTTAGTTGTGTATAAAGTGAACAGAGGATGCCTCTATTATAGAGAATGAATACCTAATTTACTCTGTAAGATTCCTTTATTTTAAAATTAAATATATTAAATGAAATAAGTTTCCCTTCCCCTTATCTAATTGTGGTGCCAATCACCTTCTAGTATGAGAAGAAATACTGCTTGTTATCTAATTTAATTTATTTCCATAATTCAAATTTCCAATTCTAAATAAAATACACTTATCATAATTAGAAACAGAAAACTTGGAGAACAAATCTTGAACCATACAAGAAACTCTTTAATGTGCATGTTCTATACCCACCTACGATGTGTCTTCCAAACAAACTTCCTTAACAGTAAGTCATTTTTTTAAGCTTAATTACAGCGGTGCTACTCCCTTTTAAATTCTTATTTAAACAGTCACACCCTTTTTTGGGATGTTACACCGTTACCCTCCCACAATTTACGTGATCTTTTATATATATATATATATATACGTATATACACACATACACACACATATGTATATATATGGAAACAAATATTTTGCATAAGTTAACTTGATTGCTTCCTCTATCACTTCCAATTTTTTCCTATATTTTATGTGATTTGCTGCATTTTATTTTTCTCTCCTAATATTTACGTGATTATCCATAAGATAAGGAAAACAAAGAAATCAATGCAATTGCTCGAGAGGCAACCCAAAAAAAAAGGCCAAATACATTCACTAAAATCAACAATAGAACATAATTCTGAAAAAAATAACAGAACAAAACAGAGATAGGAGGGGCAATCAAGAGAAAAAAAAAACAAATAATCCATCACGAACAACACAAAAAATGAAAAGCGACTAAGTAATGCCAAAAAAAAAAAAAAAGTCACCCAGCAAAAATCTACATCGACCCAAACAAAAAACAGTTCACTAATAGGGTGTTTGGAAGAGTGGTGGGAACCACTTTTATTGTAGCATGTGAGAGTTTTATACTGTAACATATTTTTTTATTGTTACTGTAGCATGTGAGAGCTTTATACTGTTTATAACTGAGATTGTGGTGAGAACTGAGTAGTTTCTACCACTGCCAAACACTCCCTAATACAAAACAAAAAGGTCACTAAATATATACAACCAACATCGATGTGCTCAACAATTAGAGATTTAAGCTATAAAAACCAACCAAAAAAAAAAAAGAAGGAAAAATGATTATAACAAAAGAATCCAACACAACAATTAGTTAGACTTTGCGCGTTAGCTTGTTAAGATAATTGCACAAAAAAAAAAAAAAAGGTAGATTAGTTTTCCAACAAAGTCGCCTAAACGAGTCTTGTTTTTTTTTTTTTTTTTTGATGGAATGTTAAGGTTATTTGTAAGGGGTTATTAGTAAGGGGGTGAATGTGGGTGGCACTGTTGTAAATAAGTTTAAAGAAAGTGACTTATTATTAGATGATTTTATTTGAGAAAGTTAAGATACCACATTCAAAGCATTAGGCTATCATATACAAAGAAATCTAAAATAATGTTTCCATCGAACACTCCTCTAAATTAATTCATAGTTAATTTGTTTTAAGTGATATTTAATTCAAAATTCCATAATTTTAAACTAAAAAATAAACCAATAATTCTATTTGTCCAAAAAATATTTACAAAAATGGTTTGGGACTAATGAGCATATAATTTCAAGCTCCAATAAAACCAACAAATTAATTAAACTCTTTAATTAATATATAATTTTTTATTATTTCAACTTCACTCCACTAAAAACTTAAAATTACATTCTTTAAATTTTAGATATAATTACTCATATTTTAGAGTTGTCGATTTGATGTAGTCATTGCAAATAAATTGATCTGTAAATAATTCATAATTAGAGTCAAGTAAAATATGTTAACTTACGTAAGTACTTCGTTCTTCTTGATTGTCATTGATTCTTTAATGAATAATAATTCAGGAACTTAATTACAACCAAAACCAAGCACCTCTTGATTCATGATATTCAAACATGGAAAATGAAATTATATATGTAGCTTTGAATCTGACCCTTGTGTAAAGTTGCACAATCCAATATAACCCCAAATATAAGGATTAATATTTATTATTTACATAGTATATTTACAATATTTTACATATTTTTACAGCATTTTTTTATTTTTAGAATTTCATAGTTTAGGATTAATAACAAGAAATGCAGATAAAATTAAAATGGAATTTCAACAACAAGTGTAAATAATTTAAAATAACTTTAGCAAAGTAAAAACAATAATAACAACAATTTAAAGGGATAAAACAGTAATTATAATAGAGCTAAGATTTAAAGGTTCTGTTCTAGTAATTAACTTAAATATATTTTAGTTTTTTAATTATTTATTAATTGGTTTAAGAATGCATTATGCCATCCTATATCGACAATAAATCAAGAATTACCAAGCATTTATTTGTCATTCCATGTCTATAATGCAGCAAAAACTCAACTTAATAAACAAGCAAGAGGAGAAAAGAGAAAGAGACGAATCTCCCTTCGAAGTCGAAAATTCCTCAAACTAATTACAAAAAGTGAGAGGTTGGAGAGCATAATAGGAAGAGGCTAGTCTCCAACAACGATGACGAATGACTATAGAGATTTCGAAGAGGACAATCTTTGCCCACTCTCTAGCTATAGCAACAAGCGTGGAAGGAGGAACTGACGACGAGGCTGGAAGAGGAGGGGATTACGAGACTTGTATGGGTCTTCACTCGCCCTTGTGTAAGGTGAGTGGCGAGTGACCCTCGCAGCTCCCTCGTGATTTGGTTCTCATAATCCCTAAATCCAATGGTGTTAAACTAGAGTCGAGGATCTTATTGACAATGGAGGTGAGGAGAGGGTGTAAGTGGTTGATCTTGGTGAAGAAGGTGACAGAGCCACAGGAGGAGGGCTACTGAGGGAGGGAAATATGGGCGTGAAAGGTTCTCGGTTTCATCCTTTTCAATGGCGTTCTTCTTTTGTGTGCATAGATAGAGAGAAAGATAGGGGAAAGATAGGGTTCTCTCGATTTTTTTTAAATTTTTGTTAATTTTTATTAATACCATTTATTGTTTTTTAAATATCAAGTATGTACTATATGTACTAAAATATGTTAGAAACCAAAACAAACTAGAATTCTGCCAAGATCGTTCATGTTAAATCATTGAGAGAAATAATTTCAAATTGCAGAAGCGTACCTTGATTCATGATCTTGGATTGTTGTGGGTTATTGCCTTCCAATCCAATACGTACTCCTTGTGATTTTCTTGAAGATGGGATTTCAGAGAAAACAGGAAGAAAATAAACGTACGTATGGATTGGAGACCATAACCAGAATAAATAACTTTAGTTATTTTAATGTATTTTCAGTTTTGCCCATCATAAAATCTGGAAATTATAAATTGGTATCTACACATATATTATTAATAATAATGACCCATACTTTATATTAATACCCAAAAGCCTTTCAACTTTATCTTAATTATATCACTTTAATTTAGGCTTTACCTTAAGATAGCATTAAACAACACATTTAAATGCATATGTAGGCCCACATGAAAAATTAATTTCCAACAATCTCCCACTTGGGCCACATATGTATCTTTGCAAAAAAGTGTTTACCTTAATGAGCTCAACTTTTGCTATCACAAATAAGGGTATTCCTGAACAATCTCGTCCATTGATCATACCAACATAGGACCAAAGCGGTCTTTGTCACAAATATAGCGTGACTAGACCCATCAATAATCACACATATTGATATAACCAAATGACATAGATCAAGTATGGATGTGTAGCATGGAAATTACATGCAAAGTGATCTAAACATGTCTATTTCTAACTGGTCCTACCTTATACCTTAATGAGATCAAAACCGTACCATAATTATAGTGTAAGTAAACTATATTCTTTATTTCTGCAGAAAACATATACAAACACACAATGTCTATATATAAAGAAAATTAGCATTCAAATACAAACTCCCACTAAAACTGCATATCATCAAATAACTGAACACCCATGTGAGCAGTGTGCTCATGAAAGACCTTGGGTGGAAGCCCTTTTGTAAGCGGATCCGCTATCATGAAGTTTGTACCAATATGCTCTATAGACACCTGACCACTCTAAACTCTTTCTTCAACAACAAGAAACTTAATCTCTATATGCTTTGACTTTGAAGAGCTCCTGTTGTTGTTGGAATATAAGACTACAGATTTATTGTCACAAAACAACTTAAGTGGTCTTTCTATACTTTTCACAGTCCGCAGCCCAGTGACAAAGTTTCGCAGCCATATTCCATGATTGGATGCCTCATAACATGCTATAAATTCTGCCTCCATAGTGGAAGAAGCTATGAGTGACTGCTTAGCACTCCTCCAAGAAATAGCTCCTCTAGCAAGCAAAAAAAATATAGCCCGAAGTGGATCGACGACTATCTTGACATCCAGCAAAATCTGAATCCGAATAACTAATGATCTCGAGTTGGTCTGACATTCTATATGTAAGCATGTGATCTTTTGTTCTCTGTAAATATCGCATAACCCGTTTGGCTGCTTTCCAATGATCCATTCTAGGGTTACTCAAATATCTGCCTAACAATCCAACAATGTATGCTATATCTGGACGAGTACAAACTTGAGCATACATTAGACTCCCAACAGCTGATGCATATGGGATCTTTTCCATTTCCTTAACCTCAAGGTTGTTCTTAGGACACTGACTTAAACTGAACTTATCTCCTTTAGCCACAGGGGTATCTCCTGGTTTACAATCCTGCATGCCAAATCTTTTAAGTACCTTTTCGATATAGCTTTTTTGTGATAACCCAAGTATACCCCGAGAGCGATCTCGGTGTATTTTAATTCCTAACACAAAAGAGGCGTCACCAAGATCTTTCATTTCAAATTTCTTTGATAGAAATCTCTTGGTTTCGTGCAATAAGCCTATATCATTGGTGGCAAGCAGTATATCGTCAACATACAATACCAGGAGAATACACTTACTCCCACTGAACTTATGGTATATACAGTCATCTATAGTGTTCATCTCGAAACCGAATGAGACTATCACTTGATGAAATTTGTAATACCATTGACGAGAAGCTTGCTTAAGCCCATAGATGGATTTCTTTAATTTGCAAAGCATCTTCTTTGGGTCTCTCGACTCAAAGTTTTCTGGCTACACCATATAAATCGTTTCATCAATGTCACCATTTAGAAACGCCGTCTTAACATCCATCTGATGTAGCTCAAGATCAAAAGGCGCTACAAGTGCCATAATTGTCCTAAAAGAGTCTTTCGTTGAAACCGGAGAAAAAGTCTCTTTATAATCAACACCTTCCTTTTGAGTAAAGCCCTTAGCAACAAGATGAGCTTTATATCGCTCTACATCACCCTTCAAATCCCTCTTGGTTTTAAATATTCATTTACAACCAATGGGCTTCGTACATTCAGGTAATGGAACGAGATCCCAAACGTCATTGTCCTTCATAGACTTTATCTCATCCTTCATGGCATCCATCCACTTTTGAGAGTTAGAACTATGCATGGCTTGACGGACATTGATCGGATTATCATCCATCAATCCAACACTTTCCTCATGTTCTTGGAGAAATACTATGTAATCATCCGAAATAGCACTTCTCCTCTCTCTAGTAGATCTCCTTAATGACACAAGTTCCTGAGGTTCTGGTTCTTGAGGTTGTTGAGTTTGTACCTGAAGGGATTGAATGACTATGTCTGGTTGTTCTTGATATGCAATTTGATCAACGTCAGGGATAGAAGCCTGAACATTATCAAAAGCAATTGTAGGAATAGGAACCAATCCCTCTTGTACAAAAGGAACAGGATCAAATTCATCTTCAAAGACAAAGTCTCTAACCTTATTTCTCCCCCAAACTCAACATCCTCAAAGAATGTTGCAATTTCCGTCTCAAAAATAGCCCTAGTAGTGGGATCATAAAATTGTAACCCCTTGACCGTTCAGAGTATCCAATGAAATAGCAGCTCACTGTCTTGGAGTCCAATTTCTTTTCATTGGGCATATAAGGCCTTGCTTCTGCTGGACAACCCCAAGTATGTAAATGCTTCAGACTAGGCCTTTTGCCAGTCCAAAGCTCATAAGGTGTTTTAGCTGCTGCTTTTGCTGGTACTCTGTTAAGAATGTAAGTTGCAGTCTTAAGTGCTTCACCTCAGAGGGATTCAGGTAAGGTGGAATGACAAATCATACTCCTCACCATGTCCTTAAGTGTCCGGTTTCGTCTCTCAGCTACACCATTCATGCTAGGTGAACCTAGCATGGTATATTGAGGGACTATCCCGCATTCCTCTAGAAATTTAGCAAAAGGTCTTGGACGTTGTTCACCTGATCCGTCATATCTGCCATAGTACTCACCACCACGGTCAGATCTAAGGCCCTTAATTCTTTTACTGAGTTGAAGCTCAACCTCAGCCTTATATGACTCGAACACGTCCAAAGTTTGTGACTTCTCATGTATGAGATATAGGTAGCCATACTGGGAGTAATCGTCTATGAACGATACAAAATATTGTTGACCATTCCATGAAGCCACAGAAAATGGTCCACAAATGTTCGTATGTATCAATTCTAAGACATCCGTAGCTCTATTGGTACCCAAACCCCTTTTGTTTGTCTGTTTCCCTTTAATACAATTAACACAGGTTTCAAAATTTGTAAAATTGAGAGAATTAAGAATTCCATCTGACACAAGTCTTTCCATCCTTTTTCTTGAAATATGTCCTAATCGCTTATGCCATAATACAACGGAATTCTCATCGGTTAATTTACGTTTTATGCCACGAGAACTAACATGGAAGATTTCATTATAAGAAGCAACTGTATCAAGCAAATATATAGTTATCTTGAAATGATAAAGAACCGGTACCGACAACATTTGAATTTAAAGAAAGACTAAACTGACTATTTCTAAATGAATAATAGTATCCAGATTTGTCCAAAGCAGAAATAGAAATTAAATTCCGCCTAAACGACGGTACAACAAAGGTGTCTTTTAAATCTAAATTATAACAAGAACTTAATAATAACCTAAAATGCCCTATTGCTTCAACTTCTACCGATTTGTCATCTCCCACATAGATGAATCTTTCAGCATCAATTGGCTTTCGGTAGCTCAGGCAACCCTACATAGACACACTTATATGAGTAGTGGCACCTGAATTAATCCACCAAGTGTGTCTTGGCACTGAAGTTAAATTAACCTCAGAACAAACCAAATTAAGAAGCATACCTTTCTTTGCAAGCCAAGCATGATACTTGGTGCAGACCTTCTTCATGTGTCCAGGTTTACCACAAAAGAAACAACTATGATTTTCATCCTTATCCTTATGTTGCTTCTTTTGTGCTAGATCTTTAGCAGCTTCATTACTTTTCTTTCTTTTCTTTTTCTTGTCCTTAGAGGTGCTAGCCAAGTGAGCACTTTCAGTCTTCTCTTGCTTCAGTCTTTCTTCCTCTTGCACACAATAAGAAATTAACTCATTAAGAGTCCATTTCTCTTTCTGGCAGTTGTAACTGATCTTGAATTGGCTGAATTGTGTAGGAAGAGAAATCAAGACAAGATGCACTAGAAGTTCCTCAGAAATTTCTAGATCTAGTGTCTTTAATCTTGAAGCCAGATGAGACATTTCCATAATGTACTCCCTTATGTTTTCTTTTGCTTTGTACCTCATTGAAATCAGGCTCGCCAAAAGCGTGCTTGTTTCAGCCTTATCATTCTTTGCAAAGCATTTCTCAATGGCCTCAAGGAAACCCTTGGCAGTAGTGACCTCATCAGGCACAGTGCCCCTGAAGACTTCTGGAATGCCTCTCTTAATAATTATCAGACTCATTCTGTTGGAACGATCCCATTTTTCAAGTTCATTTTTATCCTCAACGGAACTAGAATCCGTAATAGTGGGACGTTCAACCCTTATGGCTAAGTTCAGATCTAGGCAACCGAGAACGATCAACACATCCTCTTTCCAGTCCTTGAAGTTAGTCCCATTCAACATAGGAATGGAATTAACATTTGCAGATATCGAGGAAGATAATGCTACAGCTGAATAAAGAACAAAATCACATAATCACATAAGAGTTCACATAAAACAACCAATAAAATTCAAACAATGATTAATCCCATCACAAGAAACCTATAACAACATTAATATTTAGTCTTTGAATAGAAATATTAACTTGTAAGTGGTATTCTTGGTGTAGTGATCAAATATTAACAATAAATCATATCAAATAATAAGCTAATCTTTGGATCTACTTATTATTTATATGCCAAAAATAACCATATAATTGTTACATATTTATCACCACAGGTATGAATTTAATTCGGCCAAATATTAAGCTTCCTTTGGGCCGATTAATATTCACATGAATTAAATTCACACAACCATCTTAATATCACAAATTAATTAACATCCACAAAAGAGGCTACTTTGGCAGCTTATTGGTTCAATTAATTAATTTGATAATATTAATCATCTAAAAACACAATTTAAATTTTGAAGTTGCATCCAAAATTGACCCCAAAAAATAAAAATTAAAAAAAAGGTCAAAAAAAGTCAACGAGGTCAAAGTCAACCATCAAAGTTGACGGTTGACCCTTGTCCGGGTCAAAGGGGACCGGGTTGAGTTGTGGACCGGGTTAGGTTAACCCAACCCGGATCCACTTCCAGGCCCCCCCCCCCCCTCTCCTTCCTTTTTTTTTTTTTTTTTTTTAAATCTGGGTCACCTAGGGGTTGAGCCCCTGGGTCTCCTTCTGGTCATGGGCCTATGTGGCCCGTGAAATGCAGAATCAATTCTGGGCTAAGCCTAGAATTCCATCACACCCAGGGGTCACAACCCCCCTAGGTATCGACGCCAGAGCCAACAGCCAAAGATGTTTCGCCGGAGGCTGCGGCTCTGCTCGCCGGTGGAACGTCACTACCGCACCCAGAGAGTGCTGGCGCCGGCGGCGAAGCAGCAAGCCGCCGGTGAAACCCAAAATTGGCCCGCCTCTATTCCTTCGATAAAACCAAGCACGACCGGCCGAACAGCGGCTTTTGGCCGCTGTTTCCACTCCTCCGCCGCGGCCAGAGACCACGACTTGTCCTTTCCGGCGCCACATGATGGTCGCGACTTGATTTCCTTGCCGGCGGCGGTGAGATTGCTGCCGGTAATCCAAAGGGTTACTCAACCCACACACAGTTCGTTTGAGATCGTATATGGCAGTGAGTAAATTTTTTTTTTTTTTGT
The DNA here is from genome assembly GCA_025403435.1 of Artocarpus heterophyllus. NCBI lineage: Eukaryota > Viridiplantae > Streptophyta > Magnoliopsida > Rosales > Moraceae > Artocarpus > Artocarpus heterophyllus. The sequence continues at coordinate 15,927,777 of CM046347.1, read as the reverse complement.
TAAATGCAGCCCTGACTCGAAAGGAGGAGGAAAACAAAGTCAACAATTCTTGATTCATTTAATGCATAAACAGCAGCCATTAGTTTTATTTTCTTGAACGAACTTGAAAACCGAATATATGTACATGAATACAATAACATATAACGTATTCTATGAACAATTCAACCAAAAATTTGAGAAAATATTTCTCAACAATTCAGCATGAAATCGTTCTGATGCCACTTGTTAGAAACCAAAACAAACCAGAATTCTGCCAAGATCGTTCATGTTAAATCATTAAGAGAAATAATTCCAAATTGCGGAAGCGTACCTTAATTCATGATCTTGGATTGTTGTGGGTTATTACCTTCAAATCCAATACGTACTCCTTGTGATTTTCTTGAAGATGGGATTTCAGAGAAAACAGGAAAAAAATAAACGTACGTATGGATTAGAGACCATAACCAGAATAAATAACTTTAGTTATTTTAATGTATTTCCAGTTTTGCCCATCATAAAATCTGAAAATTACAAATTGGTATCTACACATATATTATTGATAATAATGACCCATACTTTATATTAATACCCAAAAGCCTTTCAACTTTATCTTAATTATATCACTTTAATTTAGTCTTTACCTTAAGATAGCATTAAACAACACATTTAAATACATATGTAGGCCCACATGAAAAATTAATTTCCAACAAAATATTCTTACTAATGTGGTCATGTGCACATCACGTGAGGTAAAAGTTTGTTAAAAACTCTTCTATACTAAAAACAATAGTTTTGGTTGGTTAAATAAAAAAATTAGGGACCAAATATTTACTTTTGTTAAAGATCAGAGACCACAAGGGTTATTATTCCTTTTTAGGGTCTGTTTATTTCGAGTATTATTTAGACTCAATAGACTCAAATTTAGATTCGAGTATCAAGAATCATTTGGATATGTGTTTGTTTCTCCAAAAATTTGAATCCTTTGAGTATCAAAAATCTAAGTTTTCAGAGTTCTCATTCCCTCTTAAACTTTTGATACTCGGATATTTTTGCTACAGTAAAACTTAAAATTCTCTCTCCTATATTTAAGAAAAAAAATCATAACTTCTTCATTTATTATCCAATTGAAATGATTCTTTTTTCATTGTGTTTTTAGTGAAAAGAGGAATAAATTAAGTTTCATATTGCATATTTTTTAGGATCATTAACATTAAGATTTTATTAGATTTGTTAATAAATTAAAAACTATTTTCACTATCTTTTCAAATACAAATTTTAATTTTATTCTATACTTAGATTAAAATCCTAAATGCACATCCAAACACAAATTTAGATAATAATTTAAATTACTAACTTAAAATCTAACTCAAATCATACTAATTTAAATCAAATTATTAATTTTAATTCATTTACCAAAAGGATCCTTAATTTTTTTGATTAAAGATGAAACATTTGGGCTGGGCTGTCGGAGATTACGAGGCTGAGAAAAGGATATTGAATTCGGGGGCGTGCCCATTCGGCAACCGAGAAGTGGAAGAAACAGGTTGTCGGGCGGGTACACCCGATCCGAGTGGGGAGGATTAACCGGGTCTGAGTTGGATCGGAAAATTGGGGAGGAAAGGAAGGGGGAAGAGAAAGCAAAAGTTCCAGACCTTAGAGAGAGAGAGAGAGAGATTGCGGTTTCGAATTGGATGACGCGATGGTGACGATCTTAGATGAGGAAGATCAGAATTTGGCTCACTTCCTCGAATCCCAGGTTCTCTCCCAGGTCTCCGACCAGGTAAGCGTTCTAAAAACCCTCGTCTCTGTTTCGTCATTTCTAATTCCAATTCCAATTTCAGAATCAGAAATCAAAAATATTAGAATCAGAATCAGAATTGGTTGTGTTAGGAAGAGGAAGAAGAAGAAGAGCCCAAAGCAAAGAGAAGGCGTCAAGAAGAAGAAGAAACGAAAGAGCCAAAGCCAGAGGCTGAAGCAACACCGGGTTCGGGTTCTTCATGGAAGAGGATTGAATCAGGCCTTTTCAGTAAAATCCCTCCCGAACTCTTCCCTCACATCCTCAAATTCCTCTCTTCTGAGGTTCTCTTTCTTTCTTTCTATTCAATCAGCCATTTTGATTTTTAATGTATCTTGCTAAAATTCATTCATTGTTTGCATTGAAGGATCTGGTTGCATGCGCGCTTGTTTGTAGATTCCTTAGCAACGCCGCCTCTGATGAATCCCTCTGGCGTCGCTTGTCAGTTTTCTTTTCAATGTTTTGTTTCTCAAATTTATATGCTTTTTATTATCATCATATACAATCATAATAATGTCTGCTCTGTTTTATAGGTATTGTATGCGATGGGGTCTTTTGCCTCCTTCCAACAAACTACGTCAATGTCCTTGGAAAAAGCTTTATATTCAGGTCCTTCTCTTTCTTAGAGGAATATATATATATATGATTTTTTTTAATATGTACAAGTTTAACAAGCTTAATTGAGTTTTTAACTTCTTACATTGACATTTGATATGAAAATCGTGTTCATACACAACTCAACAAATATTAATCTAATTTCTAGTGTTTTAAGCGCTGGTGATAATGTTGAATTTTCAATATGTGGGATAATCAAGGTTGAAGTACTTGGAAATGTTGATTCCCAATGTTAGTTACTCCTACTTGCAATATGGCGTTGCTTCTAGTTAAAACTTTAGATATTGTGTCGAAGATTTTCGTCTTTCATGTTAGAACTTAGAAACATGGATTCAGTTGGTTTTTGTGTGTTCCAGCGTGATGAAGAGGACATGGTGGAACTTGTGAGGAATTGTCCGGCTGAGTTTAAAGAGTATTACATCCAAATGCAAGCTGCCAAGAGAAGCCAAGCACCTCTTCCTTCACAGGTAGCTGCACTTACTTGTACTCTGCTCACATTTTTCTGTTTCATTTTCACTCAGTTACATGTTATTTTTCTTGGGGCATTCCCGTCCATTACTTGAACTCGTTAGCTCTTGACCCATGATTGCGACAAATTTTTAAATTGAGGCTCCAATTTGCCAGAACTGAAGGTTTGGGGGCCAAATTTCCAAACATCGATAAGTTCATGCCCATGTCTCAATAACGTAGATAGCATAGCATGCATATTTATGGGGCAGGGAATCTTAGACACAATACAGTGTACACTTCAATGTGGATTTAGTTTGTTTTTTGTGCACTTTAATGGTGATATTTGGACTCTAATATATGCAGTCATTGGTATGGTTTTGTGTGTGTGTGTGTGTGTGTGACGGTGATACTGCTTCTGTCCAGATTACAAATAATACCTTCAGTTTTGCCCTAGGAGTATCCAATTGTGGGAAAAAGAACAATCTAATTTTTTTTTTTTTTGGCATGTTGAAGGTGATTGATGACCGCGTAATCCTTGACAAGACAGTGTCTGATCAAGTGTCTATGTGGAAAAGCAGTAGAGGCCTGACTGATAAAGTAGTCATGGATCATGCTTGTTCTGGAGAAACCTGTTCTTACCACCAAATTGGAGATGTATTTGTTTGTGAGAAGACTGGACATGTCCATGGTAGGAGCCTCTGTAATAGAATATAGTGTGTCAATACACCTCATTTATGTCAATGATGTTCTGTTCTTACATAATGCTGAGGAAACTTTCGCACTTAGTTGACCATGCTTATGTTTGCTTTTCCAATTTCCAGTTTGTGATGATACGTGCAGAGAGGCTGTTATGGATCCGACCAACGAGCTTTGGGTCTGTACAATATCGGGCCACTGTTTCGACAGGCTACTCTCACCAGCTGAAATGGAGCCAGATGTTGTGAGTGAATCTCCACCTGCTAACAATTGATCAAATTCCATACCTTTGAAATTGATTATTCGTTCTACAAGTTGTCCCCTTGAAAAGTTAAAAGAGAATTTCTATGATTTTTCCTATTATCAGTGCGAAACATTTTATAAATCATAAGTAGCATCTAGCTATACAAAGAACCATGCATGAACTAGAAATGTAGTGGTTTTCTTATTGATAGTTTGATTCTGCCCGACTCTTTGTACTCTAGGAACAGCAACAAGGCGGTGTTACAGATGAGGCAGAACCATTTATGGGATCCGGGCGCTTTGGTATCTCTTTTTTCCTCATTTAATCAGAGTTATTTTTTAAAAATGATTGTGTTTAGATCTCATGAAATGTTATCCATGTGAACTGGGCAGCCCGAGCTTATATGTTGGGATATAATTGTGCTGATGAGAAGGAGCTCGAAGCAGCGTTGAGGTTTTGCTGAATATTTAAAAAAAAAAAAAAAAAACCAAGCAAGGGAGAAAATGTTGTTTATTATTTTGTTTATGAATAATTTTCGATTCAGACAACTATTTATTTAAATTATACATCTAAGAATAGATATGATAGGTGTACTTGTTAACGTTTAAAAAAGAAAAAGACCTACTTAGTTCGGTACTTTTGTTATATTTTTAGATTTGGTATGGTCTGTATTTTATCGCACCGTTATTTTCTATTTTTCTTTTATATGTTATTACTACTTTTTGTGTTATTGTACTTTTGTTTGGAAAGCATGAAATGTTTGGCGAGAAGTTGATGAAGTGAAGGTGGTCATCGTTTTCCTCAACCTAGTAAGGTCGTGTTGCGTGCTTTCTGTCACTCCATGTTTCTCTAAGCAATCTGTACAGTTGCACTATTCGATTTTTATCGCAATAACACATCTATGATTCAGATTTGAGGTCCCTACAAAGCGCATGTTTGATGTATATGTGATAAAAAAAAAAAGAAAATGAGAAAGACCAACCAAAAGCGCTCATCTAAGAAACTTGGCATCAAGCAGAGCAGCATCACCGGTTAAAAAAAAAAAGGCCATTAAATTAGTTAAAAAAGGGTGAGGAAAACAAATTAATTTTTGAGTCGAGGGTAACACAAGTGGGGAAATATAATTCGAGGAAAATACACTACATGTTACTTTTTTCTTGGGTGAATTTGAGAAATACTATAGGTCAATTTGAGAAATATATTTATTTTTGTAGCATTGTTTTTCAATCTTACCGTTTTTTTTTTTGAGAAAATTTGAAACTTACTACTTTTAAAGAGTTTAAAAACATAATTGATTATAAGTGTTTTGGGTTATAATTAGGCAAATAAGTGTTACCGAAAGGGTATTTTGATCTTTTTAGTTACGAGAAGTAGTATGAAATAAAATAAGAAAAAATAAATGGTAGAATATAATAGTGATGGTGAAAAAGTGGTATGCAACTTGATTTCCTCCTCCTTTTGTGGTATTTTTTTTATTTTTAATTCTATACCTTTTATGAGAGTTTGAAACATCCCACGTCCAAGGCATATATAGACACCATTGTTTTCAAGTATTTTGGACTAAGGTTAGGTAAATATGTGTTATTTATAGTATTTATGTCTTTTTGACTACGAAAAATTGTATTAACAAAACAAAAAAAATTGGTTGAATATAATAGTGGTTGGTAGTAAAAAAGTGACCTATTACCTAATTTACTCATTTTAATTATGCACTAAGAATGGTTAGTAAAAAGTTTGTGCCACTTTTATAACAAACTCGTCAGCAACTGTTTTCAACAACATTAATATTCTTCAATAAAAAAAAAATTTCCCCTTCTTTCTCCCTCTCCCTCCCAGAATTTCTCACCCTTAGAATTTCTCACTCCTTCTCCTCTGTTTGTTTCTTTGAGGCTGTTTGGTATTATTTTTTAAATAGGTTAAAATAATTGTCTTAAAAAATAAGAATTTTTTGAAAATTATGTTGAGAGTATTTTAAAAATTTTTTTCTCGAAAAACATACAAAAATATTTTTAAAAATTTTGAAAACAAAAACAAATGAGGCCTTTATTTCTCTCTCTCTACTCGACTTCCTCCTATGTCTCTCTCTCCTCTTTGCTCGCAACAACAGTGCTTGCGAAGGGGCTTTGAGACGGGGCTTCATGACGATGTCCTCTGCTCGCGACATTGAAGCTTGTGATAGAGAATCGCGACAATGGAGTCACCACGATGATTTCTCTGCTCGTTGACTTCCTCCGCTACTCATCACAATGGAGCTTTAAGACCATGGAGGAAACTCGATGAAACTTGCCACAAAGATCAATGCACCTATTCTTTCTTTTCCAGCGGGAAGCTCCAAATGTAGAGTGACCTTGATATGGCCTCTTTGCTTTCTTCTTAATCAGCTAGCCAACCTCGATTTGCTCCTGAGATCCAATGTTTTTCACTAGTCGCATGCTATTGTCATGACTAGGGCCGACAATTTGTGTTCGCAAGTTGTATTCAGGTCGACACAATTATAAAACAACTCGATAAGTTTGAATATAAATATAATACAATTAATGACATGACACGACACGCAAACACGTTTATTAAACGGGTTGTGGCGGGTTGCACGACAAAACCCTACACATCAACGCCGTCATATCTCATCCCTTATGCACTCCCTTATGCACTCACCGTCATTAGACGATGATTCTTTCTCAAGTTCATCCCCGCCAACTCCTCCACATGGGTTAACCCCATTTTATTTCTCAAATCAACCATTTCCATAGAGTTCGATCCCAAGACATCTCAAGAAACAAATCCCTCACCTTCCGATTCGGTATTTTTACAGCCAAATCTTTAGGATTTTCCATCAAAAATGCCCATTCTCGAGGAATTGCTCAACCCACGGAGAACTTGTAAAAATATGTTGTTATAATTCAACGTTGAAGATGAGTTTGGCCAAGTGATCATTTAGGACCATTCTGAATGGAATCAACTTGGGATAGTAGACATCTAAAATGTTGTTTTTTTTTTTTTGGCCCGTCTATTGTAATTTCATATAATGTACACGACTAGAATTTTTCCCAATACCTATTCTATTTTGAACATTCACACGTTTAATATTAGCTACTGTTATAAGTTTATCAGTGCGAAGACTGGGGATTTGCAAGATTTGAAAAATGTAATGAGGAAACATATAAAATGCACTTTTATAGAAGTTTATCACTCATGAACGCCGTCGGCATGTTGAAGGGGGAGAAGGAGAGATACCAAGCATGGAGACGGTAATCACCATCGCTGTTGATGGTGCTCGTAGAAAGGGCTGGCGGAGCACCGTCGACAGCAGCTATGGTAGATCTAGGTTTTTATTTTTTAAAATAATTATTAGAATATTTAGCATTGAGTTGTATATGGTACGGTTTATCATAGCTTTAATACTTTTTTAAGTTTCTACCGTCGGATTTTGATCGAACGGTTATAATAAATATACTCCATGAGTAGGGACCGAACAGAGCTTTTTCGTAAATAAAAATATAAAAACGACAAAGAACTCCTCAAAAAAAAAAAAAAAAAAGGACAAAGATAAAACCCCCCAAGCTACCGTTTGGAATTTCACAGGAGGGCTAAACCCTAAACCCTAAACCCCAACTTTTCTCATGTTCCGCCCGTCTTCGGTCTCTCCCAAACGACGTCGTTTCCACAGCCCACCGCACACACAAAAGGGGAAACCCCTTAAACCTTTCAGCCGCCCCTCCACATTCGGTCTCTCCAAATCTCTTAATCTCTAACTCTGTCCCGACCGGCTGAACCCCTGCCTCCCCCGCCTCCGCCTCCGCCGGCTGCCGTCATCCCGCGCTGTTTCTCCGCCTCCTCTGCCTCGCCGTCGCAGCCTCAGTTTGTGTGTTTAGGTATCGAAGTTTCTTCTCTCATAATCTATTCAGATTAGCCTATTAGGTTGAAGTACATATAGGTTGTTGTTACACACGTGTGTGTGTATACATATATATATATATATATATATATATATATATATAACACACACAACACAGCTGTGGAGCAGTTCAATGGTACCTAAAACAGGATGAATGTGCCACTGAATTTTGAGGTTTTATGTTTTGGATTGTGGGTCTTAAAGAAAAAAGTGGTGCTTTGCCTGCTTTTTTTTTTTTTTTTTTTTTTTTTTTTTAATGTTGAAGAAAAAGTTATCTGTCTCTATTTCAGTCTCTGCCCTTGGTTTCACTGTGTCGAAAATGGGGAGGAAATTGGGATCGGCAGACTCGCTGGAGGAGCTGCGAGAGCTCTTCAGACACCACATCGAGTCATTTGATCACCTCATCGATGCCGGCTTGGAGACGTTGCTTCTCCGAATCAAGCCCGTCGAGGTCCATGATCCTTCCTCCAACAAAACCCTCAGGAATATCCTTTTTCATGTTTCTGTTCTTTATTTATGACTTAAATTTTATTAGAGAAAATCAAAAATTGAAAATTGGGGAACTATTCATACATTGCTGAAAAGAAGCTTTATTTCTTATGTAATTGATGTTTATACTTGACTTATACCTTACTATGGCTGGATAAACCTGAAGTGTTTGCACCAGTGAAGGAACGGTTGTTGAGATCCATGAAAGACCCTCTCTTTCCGTTCGAGGTGAGATTAAGACTTATTTCATCCGCAAATTACGTGCATATACGATTGCACATTGGAATTAGTATGTACATGTTATATGTGTTAATTGGTCGGTTGTATTTTATCTGACAGTGTAGACAAGCTAAGATTTCATACACGGGGAAGTTCATGGCTGAAGTTTGCTTTCAGTATGATAATGGAGCTGTTATAAGAGAGAAATTCAATTTTGGGCAGTTTCCCATAATGCTAAAGGTTTGTTTTCTTTGGGATTTTGCTTTTGAGGGATGTTTTTGGCACTTGGGAAAATCTTTTGCAAAGTCTTCAACAAAAGGAGTATATTGTGTGCGTTTATATTGTTATGCTCATATGCTGTTGCGTGGACAACTTGAATGATTTGACAAACAGGCAACTAAAAGAGAAGTCAGAAACCAATCTGAAAAAATCCATTACTTTCCAGCGTTTTCTGTGTATTTTCTAAATTGGAAGGATGTAAGGGGTGGTTAGTTGTTCTTTGTTTGGTTTTATGGATTTGAGGGTCTTTTTTTGGTTCTTTAGTCTCTTGTTGTTATTGCAAGGATTCCTTGTTCCCTTTCATTTATACAAGTAAACTTCAGTTTCTTATCTTATTAAAAAAGGCATCTACTTTATGTTTTTTGTCAATCATGTTTGGACATTGTGTATTTTCCATTTTTCTGCCCTTTCAGTTTTTTTTTTATTTTTATTGTCAATATAAGAAAACTTCCTTTTAGTGATAAAATAAACAATTCAGAGGAAAGAAAAGGAGAAATTAGCAAAAGCAAATTGAGAAAAAACTGCTGATATGCTCTCTTTGTTCAATGCAGTCAAAGCTTTGCAACTTGAGTGGTGCAGATCCTCAAAAACTAGTTGCTTCCAGAGAAGAGGCGTCCGAAATGGGTGGGTGAGTATTTTAAATATTAACTTGATCTTTACTTTCAAAATGACATTTCTCCGTATCTGTGGGATGACGCTTATGATTATCAGACTTTAAAAGTGCAAATTTCATATTTTTAAAACAAATACCTGATATATAGTGAACCATAATTCCACTGTGTTGTTAATTATCCTTATTGAATGGCTATATTTTAAAGAATAAGTAATTTGGGATTAACATAATGGTTGAATTTGTATTTATTCCTAATGTGATAATTTACCAAAAAGTGTTATTTAACCATTGGAAATTTTATAGCGTTCAACACAAACTAGGGGTCTGGAAATCGTCTCGTACATTTGCTGGAGTTTTAGCATATATTATATATGGTGTCATGGTCTTGCGCTACATAAGAACCTTGTTCGGCACATTTTTCTTTAGGCCCTTTTTTCCTCTGGTTTATTACTTGATTTGCTCTTTCTCATTTTTTTTAATTGTTATTGTTTAGTTACTTTGTCTTAAACGGGCTTGAAAGAGTTGTTCGCCTTTTGATACTACCAAAGAGAAACTATGTAAGTGGACCTTCCTCACTGACCTTTTTGTTGTCTTCTTAGTCTTATTCTGGTTTCATGTAGATTTTTGAAATTTAAGTTCCTTTTAAGCTTTTCTCCCCACTGTTTAAGACCATTAATATATATATTCATTCTGTTCAGCCAATGAGTATGGTTCGTAATTCATTTTGTGACCGGCGGCAAGGATATACTGATAAAGCAGTTAGTATAAGGTCCTCTTTTTATTTATTTATTTTTTTATGCTCATCTAATTTCTTACATTATTTAGAAAAGGAGTTATCGTTGGCAATAGTCTAGTTAAAGTTTCGTCCTGTTTGTTATCACTTATCACGTTCTTATGTTCAACTTATTTGACCTTTTACTTTTGCCATCAACTTTTTCTTATTTTTTTAAATGAAAACCCCAGGTGTGTTAGAGAGGATCAGTCTTCAGTGTCAGTACGAGTGTATTACCTTCGTAATGCAAGTGCAAGACTTGGATTTTGGTGAGCAATTTTATGTCTTCCAATAGCAAAGAAAACTTGGTTTGTGACCTTGAGATACAACTAGAATACCTGTACACATAATTATTTATTTATACATATTAATGCACTTGTTTATTTTGGTAATTTTGGAGGGTACAAGGAAGAGAGTACTTGTTTCCGGTTGGCGTCGTTCTAAAGGTTAGATTTATATGTTCTTCCCTATTGGAGTTTTGCTTTTGTTTTTGCTTTCTATATCATTAATTAATGAAGTCTTTGCTTATTAAAAAAGAAACGAAAAGAGAAGAATAGAAAGGAAATGTTCTTCCCTTCTGGCTAATATTTTTATTACACTCTATAATCTATATTGGAAAATACTGACTGGCGTATTTACCATTGCAGTAGCTTTTGATTATATTCGCTATAGCTTTAGCCAATTTCTAGCTTCAATTAGTCTTTCTTTTTTCTTTTTTTCATTTTTCATTTTTCTTTTTGCCTTTTTCCCTTTTTTTTTAATTTATATACACATTTGAGAAACAAAATCTTGTTAATGAAGAACAATCAGCAATTACAAAAAAGGTATCTCTTTGAGGACGAAATTCTCAATGAGGATATAGAAGAAGCCAAAAGAACTAAAATTAACAAGGCACCACTTGTAACTGAAAACACGCTACGAACTTAGATGGAATCTCTTGATATTTGGCTCTTTTAAGGAGACAACTAGCTTCTTGTTCAATCTCCTTGAAAATCCTTCCATTCCTTTCCATCCAAATTACCCAAAGAGTAGCCAGCTCCAGAAATTTCCGCTTTGCCATCTTACTCAACCGAAACCAATAGGTTTTTCCACCATTAGAGAGCCACAATTGTATGAAACACAACTATTTTGTTTTTTTTACAAAAACAGGCACACTGTAATTTGCAGGCTCTTGTTGACACTACTGATCGCGAGATTTATGCGAGCTTGACTTGCTGCTACAATGAGAAATATGGCAAGGGAAAAGGTGTTGTTGGAACACAACTTCTTGGTGAAAGGGCTCAAATAATTCTAGATGAAGTCCGGGATTTGAACCTTTTCACTCGTAGAGAATGTCTAGAGCATATTGGTAATTTCTATATCCTTTTTAATTGTCCATTTGTTATTTACTTTTCCTTTTGAAAATTTGTTCCATGTCAAAATGTATAGTAGTAACTGTCTTTGTTACTTTCATCTTATCATCAAATAGGAGAGCACTTTCAACCCGTTGTGGAAGGACTCGAAAACAAAAGTTATTCTGTTGTAAGTCACGTGTATTTAACTGTGCTTTCTTTCTTTCTTTTCTGTTTTGTTATTTGTTTATTTATTTTAATCTTTTGTAGGTTGCAGATTCTGTTCTGAAGGACTACATATTTGTCCACCTTGATAACAACTATGACAAGTTCAATCTGCTAATGTTAGCAATGATTTCTAATTTCATTTTTGTATTTCTGTCTTTTGTTTTTCTCTGAAGATTGATTTCGTTTTCAATTGTCTCAATATTTTATTTTCCTTTTATTTGTTATTCCTGTCTTCCTGAGATTGTTTATGTCCTCCTTTCGTTCTGTTTCTAGTTTCATGGTGCAGAAACTTTTTTCGCTTGTAGATCAGACTTCTGCGCCAGACAACTCAGATTCCTTGCAAAATCAGGAAGTCTTACTACCTGGTCACCTGATTTCCATTTATCTCAAGGTAGAAACATAAATCTTCTTTATTATGGAAGAAGCTTTAGTACCCAAAATTGCAATAGCTTTCGTGACAATTACTGCGAAAAGATCAAAGTGGAAATGACACACGAAAATTGTCCAGTAGCTCATTATTTGCAATTTGGTTTTCTTATAGATACATCTATTGATGTCTTCCTATAAGCCTATAAGTCTGTTGTAAGTTATAACTCGTTCGAATTGCATATTGTGTGGCTTAGGAAAAACTGGAGGATTGGTTAAACAAGGCCAAAAAGCTTCTTCAAGATGAGATTAACAACAAAGGCAAAAGTTTTAATTCTTGCAGCTGTATGTGCTTGCCTTTTCTCTCTCACTTCTTTATTTTTTTGTCTGAAACTCCTTTCAATTTTTAGCTTTAAGGGATTATACGGTAATAATAGTCTTCTTTGTGAGCAAAGGCAAGACTATTCCTGTTACGCGAGCCAAAATAAACAGGTTTTCCCACCATTAAAAAGCCACAATTCACTTCAAAAAAAAAAAAAAGATAAAAAAAGAAAAAAGAAAGGGCTACAATTTCTAGGGTACCTCACTGAAAACCAGCTTTCCTAATAAACTTATTCCACAGATCGTTAGTCACAGAACAGTTCCTTTATTGCTTCTTGATTTCCTGGTTTAGTTCACGCTTACTTTTTTTTTTTGTTATTAAAGTTGTTTCTTATTAAAGAATGACATAAATTTGTTATTCAATATTTTAGTGTTACTTTCAACAGTATTTGATAAATAAAGGTCTTTACAGTAGTGGACAGATTACCCATGTCGTTCGACTTTTTTGGTCATTCGATGTCTGGGAGTTTTTAGGTTTTGTGTTGTCATAGCTTTGGTTGTTTAACTTTTTTACTTGAGCATTTTTTTCTAATGCAGTGGGTCCAGTTAAGAAGGTTATGGATAAGAATCCTTCAAAACAGATCAGTACCGCTGTTGAAAACATGTTAAAAACTGGAAGACTTGTTACTCAGACAGGTCTAGATTTGCAACAGGTATTGGCTTACTACTGGGGTGTATGCATTTCAATGTCATAGAGTTATTCCAACTGCTCTATCTTCTTTCTTTCGTGCTTAAAAATGTAGGCGAGGATGTATTAGTCATATGAACTGAGTTTATAAAAAAATATCTTGCAAAATCAGGTACATGCTTCCTTTCTTTTTCAAGTCAGAAAGATTTTTAAACGTCTATTAATGTAAGATGTAATAAAATCTTAAGCATAAGCCCATCAAAGATAAAACGAAAGAAAATAAAAATCTTATTTATAAATTATAAAATATATAAAAAATGCAGTTCTTTTTTTTATTAAAATAAAATAAAAATACTAGCTAAATAAAATTTTATAAAATCAAACTTGTCCTGCAGCCAAGGCCAAGGTTCTTGTAAGCTATAGCATGGAATAGGTAATAAACTGTCTTTTGACATGGGTACTTCACTTGGTACTGTAATTTATCTTATTGTGAAGAGGTAAACCTCACAGCTTGAAGTTTGGTTAATTTGCAAGCTTGGGAATTTTATGTCAATTGGATCTTCAGAAATGTGAATCATGATTTGTCTAAAGTTGTATAAATTATGAATTGCCCCTAATGAATTTTGTTACTTATTCTAGAGGGCAGGGTTTACGGTTCAGGCAGAGAGACTTAATTATTTACGCTTCCTCTCTCATTTTCGTGCTGTGCATCGAGGGGCTTCATTTGCTGGACTTCGTACAACTAGTGTGCGGAAGCTGTTACCGGAGTATGCATATGCTATTACTGTTATTTTATTATTATTACTATTTTTAATGCTAATAAGTTGGTACGCATATGCTGCTAACTTAATAACATTGTAAACTTTTATTTTGGATTTGATTAATTGTTTATATTAAATTTACAGTTCTTGGGGTTTCCTATGCCCTGTGCACACACCTGATGGGGAGCCATGTGGCTTGTTGAACCATATGACTTGCACCTGTCGTAAGTTTTTGCTTAAATGCCGCAGTTCTATATTTTTGTTGTTCCTTTACGGTCTACAAAAGAATTCAAAGAGATAGTAACTTTCCACATATTGTTGCGTTCAGAAGATGCATTGTATTTGTTTATGATTTTTTTTTTCCTACTACGGTAGTACTTTGGAGGACCCTTGCTCTCTGTTGCTTTCTTCGTACTTGATATTGTTTCCGCATAAAGAAAAGATATTGTTTGAATGTTGACATTCCCAGGTTGTCCTTTCTGGTTCTTTGTCTTCTTTTCTTTTAACAAGTTTTCTTTTTTCTTGTAAATAATGTTGACATTTGCTTAGTACTGTTTTTTATTTTATTTTAAGTGTTTTAGGTTTAATATATTTAAGTTTGCTTTATTTATTGGGTCCCACTTTGGTTTGGAACTTTAATTTTATGTTTGAGGTTTGATATATTTATTGAGGTGGGGTTTTTTTTTTTTTTTTTTTTTTTGGGGGGGGGGGGGGGGGGGGGGGGGGTTGGTGGGGTGGGTATGGAAGAACTTTGGCTGATATGTTACATTGGTCGGCTTTCGATCTGCCTTTCATTTGGTTTAGATGTGTAATGAATTTCTTAAATAAATAAATAAAAGATAGATGGATAGATTAGATTGATAGAGATGCAGGAACAGGTAAAAACAATGGTTCTACTAATTACTGGCACCTAGTGATTATGCTTTGCTTTGATGCTGTGGTTTATTTGATGCTATGGATGGTATGTTCTTATATGCTAATATAACTTTGCCGGTTATTTCTTCACCTGCTGAGTTTCTTTGTTAATGACCAACTAGAGTGTTGGCTGCTGTATGGATATTTCCGTTTTGTTGTTGCAATTAAAGTGACATCTCTTAACCTTGTCATATTTCTTTCAGGAATTACATCTTACTTTGATTCACAAGGAAAAATCAGGGACTTCTTTAAGATAAGAATGTCTATTTTGAGTGTTTTGGTTGAGGTTGGAATGTCACCTTCATTGCCAAAGTTGGTTCAAGCTGGTCCTCCAGAAGTTCTTTGTGTTCTCTTAGATGGCCGTATTGTTGGCTCTATATCTTCCTGTGTGATTGAGAAAGTTGTGGCTCACTTACGGAGATTGAAAGTTTCACCTGCTTCGGGGGTTTGTCATTATTTTTTCTTGTCCTTTTTTTTTTTCCCTTCCCAACCCCTCCTTTTTTTCCTTTTCCTTTTCCTGTTATCTATTCTCGTTGATGTTGCTGTTGCATGGATAACTTTCAGATTCCTGATGACCTTGAAGTGGGATATGTTCCTTTGAGCATGGGAGGAACATATCCTGGTCTGTACCTGTTCACATCTCCTGCTCGATTTGTTCGGCCAGTTAAAAATATTTCAATCCCATGTACAGATGACCAAAATATTGAACTTATTGGGCCATTTGAACAGGTAAATGCAACATTATAGAGTGTATTTTTCATGATGATGATGATTTTATTTTATATTTTTATTTTGTGGTAAACTGATTTTTTTTTAATCTGCTCAGTGCTCTCAAGAGCAGTAAGTGACAAGTCTATACTTTCTTACGATAGGTTTTCATGGAAATAAAATGTCCTGATGGTGGCGATGGTGGAAGAAAAGATTTGTTTCCTGCAACTCATGAAGAAATACATCCAACCGGGATGCTTAGTGTGGTTGCTAATCTTATACCTTGGCCAAACCATAATCAGAGTCCGCGTAACATGTACCAGTGTCAGGTTCTTTATATTCAGCACCCTCTGTTTGTCTTTCGTAATGTCAAGACGAGTTGTTGCTGTCATTTCTTGTTTATCTGTTTGCTGCATATCGTTCCATTGTTTATTCCTTATTTGGACATTAACTGTAGATGGCAAAACAAACGATGGGTTTTTCTTTACAAGCACTTCACTGCCGTGCTGATCAAAAACTATATCATCTTCAGGTTGGTTCATGTCTATTTTCTTTTCTCTTGCCACCCACCTTTTCTTTAATCTGTTTCTTTTCTTTATGTCAACAAAGATCTCCTTCATTGGGAAAATCATAAGTTCTCTTTACAAGATGTGACAGCGGCAACAGTTATCATCCCCTATTTCCTGGAAACCTTAATACTAATATAAACAAGTTAGGATAATGCATTTATATGTTTTAAACTAGATTAGAAAAAGCTCAAACGGTTATGAGCTAATTGTGATCAACAGTCAACTAAGCCCGTTTGGCATTAGTTGGTTCTAACCAACTTTTCAGTTAGGAATAGTGTAAAACGCTAACATACTACAGTAAAAGAGAAAAGGTTGCTATAGTGTAAAGCTGTCACATGCTATAGCATTTACAGTTTAACCAATGGTTTTAACCACCATGCTAAACGCCCACGTTGTATAATCTTGAACATTTAATGATTCAAAATGGAAATCAGCATGAACGTTCGTATTGGAGGTTTTGTAAAACATTGTTAGTTTAATTTTTGTCTGTTGCTTGCTTATCTTTTCTTTTGGAATTGTTGATGAAAGGATGGCCATTCCAGTTTTTTAGTTTGGCTGTATAATATGTATTAACATTTCTATGAGAAAGAAGATAAGATGTCAGCTTTTTGGGCCCATTACTTGTGGGAATGAGACAAATTAATGTGGACCTAATACAATCATACTTCTTACTCTGTATTGTTGTTATGTATTTTGTCTTGGGCAATTTCATTACCCTTCTCCACTTATAGTGAACATTTTCTCTCATTCTTAGACCCCGCAATCTCCCATTGTGCGCACAAGTGCGTATACAAAGTACAACATGGACGAGTATCCATCTGGCACAAATGCAATTGTTGCTGTACTTGCATATACTGGGTGAGGATTTCAGACATGTGTCAGTAATTCTTATTCGAGTTTTTCTTTTTTCTCTTTCTTTCTTTTGCTTGTTCGATGATTTAGTGTATTACTTGTGAAATCCAGATATGATATGGAAGATGCCATGATTCTAAATAAGTCGTCTGTGGATCGTGGAATGTTCTATGGACAAATATATCAGGTTTGTTCTTGCTATACTGCATAGTGCTACATAAAGCCATAGTTGGAAGTTATGATTTCCCCGTTGCCAACCAACTCTAGGGTTGGGTGCACTTTCAATAAAATATGTAATTATTTTGATAATATGCCATTGTTGTTTCTTAAACATAGTAAGCTAGAGTTTACATTTTTGGTTGTCTCACCTTATTCTGTCTTGTAAGTGTTTTGGTTGTAACCATGATTTGTAAATGGCTAACTTCTCTGTTCTTGTGTAGATCTCTTCCTATTCATTTCCCTTTTTTTTTCTTATCAAATTACTAAATACAAGTTATTAATTTTTTCCTAGCCTTCACATTAAAAATGTAATGGATATGTTAACCTGTGCTTATATCTATAAGTTTGCATGCCAATATGAAGTGATGTTGACAATTTCAGGATCTTTATGAAGACTTATCTTTATGATTGTTGTTTATTGTTTTAGTTTGTATAAATACCACTAGCACATAACATTATCTTTCTTTTGGGATTTGAACTCTTCTTCACCTAACAACCGACTTCTTTCAGACAGAGACAATTGACTTGTCTGATCCGAGTAATAGGTCTGATCGGGTTCAGTCAGTGTTTAGAAGGAGCAATGTTGATAAGTCAACGCATTCATTGATTGACTCAGATGGCCTTCCTTATGTTGGGCAGGTTAGCTATTTATATTTGGTACCCATTTTCTCGTTTTATGTTTTTCTGTGTGGCTGCGTTTGTGCGTCTACGCACATCCATATATGGAAATAGGAGCTCATTATTATGCTTATGAACTTACCTTTTCCCCCCCTTTTTTTTTTCCAACTTTTCAGACAATAAAGCCAAATGAACCCTTTTGTAGCATTTATAATGAAGTGACAGGTGCGACAAGAACCATGAAGCGAAAAGGTTCAGAACCTGCTGTTATTGACTATGTTGCTATTGACATCAAAAACAAGAAGGACCTTCAGAAGGTAGGTAGTGAATCTCAAATTTGTATTGCCATACTTGTTAATAGAATTATTAAAAGTTTTTAAAAGTTATGGGGTTGGTTTAAATATTGTAACTTTTGCTTTTGCCTCGTGTTTTCTTTTTGTTTTTTTTCTTGAAGGATACCTCATCCTCATTTTTATCTTCATTATTTTGATAATCTGATCAATAAAAGGAGTTCTCCAATAAAAAAAATAGAATGATTAAAAATTCAGAAATACATAATTGGGGTATGGTTATTTGCGTTCGTGTGCCTCTGTTTGTGTACCAACTTGCTTGGTGAATAACCACGAATTTCATGCTTCCAAAGATTGTATGCTTCGATGGGGCCTTAAGTTTAGAAGTGAGGCCCAGTAAGTGATCTTGGGGGATTTGGAGGCTTTACTAAAATCAAATAAAACAAAGTAAATTGAAAAAACTTGGCACTGTGTTTTATTTTTGGTGAACTGGCTTCCATGGTACACCTTGGCTCATCATATATAATCATTTATAGAATGTCACATAGATGACTATCAAGATTTTAGTCCACATAGGTCTATAACATTAAAATGAATATGGCTAACTTTGGGTGGACTCATCGTTTCTTGGTCATTCCACCATTTCACTGAGATCAATATTCAATGACTTCCATAAAAAACCCCCTCCCATTTTTTTTTTTTCATACTAGTGATTTGTGTGCATGTATGATTATTTATTATATGGTTCTTATGCTTGAATCCAAGGCTTTTGCATCTAACTTTTCTCTGTAAAAATAAACAGGTCAATATTCGCTTTCGACAACCTAGAGGCCCCATTATTGGTGATAAGTTTAGTAGCCGACATGGGCAGAAAGGTGTTTGCTCTCAGTTGTGGCCTGATATTGATATGCCATTTTCTGGAGCCACTGGAATGCGACCAGATCTTATTATTAATCCACATGCATTTCCATCGAGGATGACAATAGCCATGCTTCTGGAATCAATTGCTGCGAAGGTGGTTTTCTTTTCTTTCCTATCTATTGCAATAGGGAGAATATTATTTGGTTTATCCCTCTAATCTTGGTTTTAGGACCTGAAAGAAATGAAATCACTGATGGTATGGAGATGTTGATTTGGGTGATGCATCACCTCATTTTAGATTTATATCTTTCCTCTGATTCGTTTCGGATAGCTATTCTTTGTATCTAGATTATTTGTCTCTGGAATTGTTCACTTGTTTTTCTCACTGATGTCATTATTCTTGTTATTACAAATTCAATTGCTTTATATTTTGTTCCCCCCATTTTTCGGTCATTATTGAGATATGTTCTGAATATGAACTTATAGAATAATTATTTCTTCTGATAGGGAGGTAGCTTGCATGGAAAATATGTGGACGCAACTCCATTTTCTGGTTTGGTTAAAGGGGCTAAGCAAGAAAATGAATCAAAAAATTCCACTTCACTTGTTGATGAGCTTGGTCAAATGTTAAGAGAGAAGGGATTTAATTACCATGGCGTTGAGGTATTGTACAGTGGGGTTTATGGAACAGAACTCCCATGTGAGATTTTTATTGGGCCCGTCTATTATCAACGATTGCGGCATATGGTCTCAGATAAATTTCAGGTCCTAGAGCATTATTGACTCTCTGTCTTCTTTTCTTCTATTTTATGTATCACCGCATATGTCTAGTCTTGGTTCCCACTCATTATTTCTGTCTTTGGATGTCCTCTCGTGTGACAAATATAACTTAGCTGAAACTTGTGGAATTATGTTGGGGTTGACTGTAATATACCATGCGCTCTTTACAAATTTTGTCAGTGTTATTTAGACCTGTGGTCGTTGTGGTTTGACTTTTATGTAAACAATTGTTTCTGAGGGCCTTTAGGGCTCTTTGGCTAGTGCCTACTTTTATTGGTCTTGAAAGGGCTTATAATGCTTGCAAGTTTGTTTGTTTGTTTGTTTTTTTTTTTTTTTGTTTTTTGATTTTTTTTTAATTTTTATAACTAGGATAGGGGATAAGATGTGTTTGATGCAAGACTGGTAAAATAAAAAGGAAGTAGCTTAATGGATTAATTTGCAAAAAGCGACAATAGCATGAGCTCTGATGCTGGCATCTGAACCTTTAGGTGACTAGTATATGTATAAATTCTATACAATATTTGAAAAAGGTACTTATTTTTTCTGTTGACGATTATGTTTCAAAGTTAGCCAGATGTATCGCAAATGCATGAAAGTTAGTTTTCTTAATGGTATTCATACCAATGTTATGCAGTGTGCTTTTTGTCTAGTTTCGGATCATCAATTCCTTTAGTAATGGTTTGCTTTGGTACACAGGTCCGTTCCACAGGAACAATAGACCAAGTGACGCGGCAGCCCATCAAAGGACGGAAACGTGGCGGTGGTATTCGTTTTGGGGAAATGGAGAGGGACTCCATGCTTGCCCATGGAGCAGCATATTTGTTGCATGATAGGCTTCATACGTGTTCAGATTACCATATTGCCGACGTATGTTCCCTGTGTGGAAGCATCCTCACAACAACATTCCTTCAGCAACAGAAGCGGATTCGTGAGATCGGTGGGTTACCCCCAATCAAATCTTCCAGGAAAGTCACCTGCCATGCTTGTCAAACAAGTAAAGGGATGGAGACGGTCGCGATGCCCTATGTCTTTAGGTATTTGGCTTCAGAGTTGGCATCTATGAACATAAAATTGACACTCCAGGTGAGTAATGGTGCGGGAGCGTGAGGTCGACCACAGTTTTGACATTTGGGATTTGGTGCAAAATTATATTCCAGCATCTTCTTGTACATACTGGATCTGTTCTTTACATAATCATAATATATGAAATGGAATATGAATGGCTCTTTCTGTCCACTGGACTAGGGAGGTTGGCCATCCCTCACCGATATTCATGTTCTACTGTTTTTCATTATGGTGTTTCTTGTTTCCAGTTTTGACGCTATACCATGTTCTTGCAGATGTGTTAGACTTTTATCATTATATGAAATATTTCAAATTTTATTGTACTCGATTATCTGCTTTCAAGCCTCAATGGAGATTGTAATAACATTGTCGTCTAGGCTTTGGATGTTTTGTTTTGTCCTGTCATGTAATGGATTAGTGTGAACTCTCTTCTCTGAATTGCTGCATTATACTGATATTTTAAAGAAGTCTTAGGCTGTAGCGTTCTCTCTCTCGAGA
This sequence comes from Artocarpus heterophyllus, assembly GCA_025403435.1. Taxonomy (NCBI): domain Eukaryota; kingdom Viridiplantae; phylum Streptophyta; class Magnoliopsida; order Rosales; family Moraceae; genus Artocarpus; species Artocarpus heterophyllus. Next base: position 15,906,661 of record CM046347.1, on the reverse strand, counting down.
ATGACGCCCCTATCTAGGGATTGAGAGTCCTGTACTCGGTTCTCAGTGAACATTTGTTTCCTTTTTCTTTGGCTTCCATCATCTAGAGAGAGAACAGGAAGCTCTCGAGCGCCAACCACTGGAAGGAGCGAGCGATGGACTCGGATTTCCATGTAGAAGTGGCTTCGGTCTCAAAGCTTACTCTTTTGGGAAACATCCTTATTCATAAGCATATGAGCAAGTCCCTAATTAGCAAGCTTTTAATCGGAATGTGGGGCAATGCCTTTAATGGAGAATGAAGGAGCTAAAGCGACGAGTTTTCACCCGAGGAAAACAAAGAATGGGGTTTACAGAAAAGGCCATGGTCGGTGGATGGGTCTCATCTCAACATACAAGAATGGCTGGAGGATGGGGTGTGGACAAAAGTGGACTTTAATCTGTTTCGATTCTGGCTCCAAATTCACGGTTTACCGACTGGATTTAACTCGCCTGAAAATGCTAGGAAGGCGGCCACTATAGCAGGGAATCTGGAGGTTGTGGTTCAAAGAGATGATGATCTTCCAAATCTTAAATTTGCTCGGTCATCATCTACTTATCCTTGAGAAGACCATTTGTGGGAGGGTTCAATCTCGTCGTGTTATGGATCCAGTTCAAATATGAACATCTCCTGAAATTCTGCCACCAGTGTGGGCGGATTGGCCACAAGAATATCAGTTGTAGGAGTGAAGTAGCCATGGTGGACGATGGGAAAGGCAGAAGGGTGCTGGCTTTTGGTTGATGGACGTATGCAGAGGTTGTTGGATGCTTCTCGGCGGAGCAGAAATCGGAAATTGCTTTCCACAGAAGAAAACTCCAGAGAGTGTCTATAAAGGAAGTCTCAGAAAGATTAACGATGAATAAAGATTCCGGCAGCATCTGGACAAGATGTTGTCCTTGATTGCGTACAGAGCTGTACTCAAGGTGGGTCTCACAACGGTGTGGATGAGGTGGGTAATGCGAATCAGAGCAGTGGAGAAGGTGGGATGCAGATTGCAGAGTAATGGGGTATTTTATCTAGAGCAGTAAAAGACAAAAAGGACTATTAGGGACGACGTGCCAGTAAAGGATTGCTGACCAAAAGATGCAGCCCAATCTGTCCAACAAATCCTCGGAAGTGCGCAAATCCATTGCTAAAATCTCTTAAATAGAACTCTCTACAGATTTTCAAGGTCTTCCTTGGAGCACTAAGCTACCATATTGCTGAAGCGTACAAAGCGCTTATGAAACCTGGAATAATAACCAGATTTGAGGCTTCTCCCTCATTGCTAGAACGCCTTGTTTGTGTGGTAAACTCTTCCTTATCAGGGTTCATTTATCAACGAACTGGTTCTAAGAAACGAAAAGTGAATTCATTCATTTGCTCGACCTTTGATCTAAAGGGAGTGGCTGTGGAGCTAACGGTAGAAAGAGGAAAAGTTGGGGACTAACAAATTAAAGGGAGAGGATGGGGAATCGTCATCAAAATCAAGAGAGAGAATCACTAAGAGGTACAAGAAAGTTGTGGATCAGACACCAATGCCTTGAAGAACTCGAGGACACAGCTCATTAAAGAAGAGACAGAGGATAACAACGCTATTGGAGTTGAGGTAATCTTCGATCCAAATCTACCTGTGGCCGGGGCAGGGGAGGCAGGCCTTATCATGCCCCCCAAGTCGCCATGAAGACACTAAGTTGGAACTGTCGTGGAATTGGTAATCCCCGAGCAGAGGAGGGCCTTCAGGCCCTTATTCAGAAACACAATCCTGATGTTGTATTTCTCATGAAAAGAGAGGGACACTCGTAGTATGGATTTACAGTGGCATAGATTGGGGTTTATGGGAGGTTGTTATTTTGATGCAATTGGCAAAGCTGGTGGTTTAAGTTGCTATTGGAAAGCTGGGTGGGTTAGAATAGAATCCTATGCTCTGAAAGATAAATTCATTAAACTCAGAATTGTTGACGGTAATGTAGCATGGGCAATAGCTGGGGATTTGAACACTATACTATCTAGTTTGGGTAAGTGAGACGGCAGGCCATGGAGTTCAAGAGATGGAAAGTTGCTTAGAGAATTTTTGGATTCCACAAGGGGTATTGACTTAGGTTTCACTAGTGTTCGATTCACATAGACTTATGGGCATGAACTAACATCATTGGTGAAGGAAAGACTAGATCGAGCTATTGTAAGTGTCGAATGGTGTACCAATTTTTCCAAGGCCGGAGTGCCGAACTTGCCTATCATAGATTCGGATCATAGCCCATTCATTTTACAGATGGTGATCAAAGAAGGGAGAATGGCCCATCCTTTGTGATTCTTTGAAGCTTGGACAGGATATGATTATTGTAGAACTACGATTAATGGGGCTTGGGGCACCATTTCTCAGGATTTCACAGCTTCAAGTTGATGAATATTGCTTTAACTTGAAGTGCTTTGTCAAACAAAAACTGCTTTGGGAATCAAAAATTAAATTGATGGCCCTAGAAGATAAACTCAGGGAGATCCAAGGTTCTAATCCAAATGCTGAGAATTTAAGGGGGAGGCAAAATTGGAGATTTTGGAATGTCGGGCTAGAATTTGTATGTTTCTAAAGAATTGTGGCTTAGAAAGGGATATCAAAATACAAAATTCTTCCAAGCATACACGGTGGTGAGGCAAAAGAGAAATCATATTTAGGCCCTGGAAAAATTCTATTGGCCGGTGGCTAAGGAATAGGGTTGATATCAGGCGACATCTCATTAATTGTTTCACAGAGACTTTCAACTCTTCGAAACCGCCGCTGAATGATCATATATCTTAACTCATTAAGCCAAAGATTACTGTTAAAGATAGTCAGATGTTGTTGGTTGATCCTACGGCTAAGGAAGTCAGGAAAATTGTTTGGGCAATGAACCCCCTTAAGGCCCTAGGTCTAGATGGCATGTCAGGAATTTTCTATAAAACTTACTAAGACATTGTCAGATGTCAAGTGGTAGACTTTGTTAAAAGTTTTTAGAAGTGGACGTTTGTGTAGCCTTGGAATTATTCTTTTCTGGTTCTTATACCTAAAATTGAGGTAGCCACTTGCGATCATCTTAGACCAGTTGGCCTTTGCAATTTTTGTTACAAGATTGTGTCTAAGATCATTGCGAATCAGATGTCGAGAGTGTTGGAAAAAATAGTACGCAACATAATTTTTAAAATTTTTATATCAGAGTATTTTTCAAAACACAGTTTGACACGCCATATGCATAAATTAACCAGATCTTACTAACCTTTGTATGATGAAGAACTTCCATAATCCGGGAAGAGAAATAATGCTCTAGAAGAGTTTCAACCAACTGGTATTCTTCGCTATTCTCTATCCACGATCTGAGTGAGTGTGGGCTCACACGTATAGTTCTTCCACCAAGTGACTCTCATTCCAACCAATTGAGAGAACCCAAAGCTAGTGTTTGTGATTTGTGAACAAGAGCTCTCAGGGAGTTTTCAGAATCTCACTAGCAAAGTTTCAGTCTTAATCTCTCAATTAATCTAAATAATAAAGAGACTCACTCCCCTTTATATAGAGATTGGGTCCAGGAGTCAGTCCTCATCAAATAAGGCCTCAAAAATTTGAATCAGAATCAAACTAGAATCGATATCTGATAAAATCCACGTCTAAAACACGTGATAAAAAATCCCACGGTCGGTAGGCCAAATTAGCAGATAGGCCTACCGAACATGTCCCATCGGCAGGCCGAAGTTTAAGATCGGCCTGTCGAACTTACGATTTTTTATCCTTGCGAATCTTTATCTTCCACCCAAGATTCTTAGGATAGAGCCTCAGTTTTAATTCAAACAACCCAATAGAAAAGTTATCTGATTAAAACAGTCATATCTAAATAATCTCTAGGAAAATAGATATTCCTGATAATTAAACAAGTTTATCTTGATTTAATTTATTCAAAATTAAATCAACTGATAAACAGTCAAGAATTATCCGATCCTAATAATTCAACAAGTTTATCTTGAATTAATTTTGTCACAAAATTAATTCATCCGATAAACATACATGAATAATTTGATTCTTTCAAATTTTAGCCAATCTGATAAATCTGACATAATCACCAATTATTGGAAAAGCACGCCGTTTCGTTACAGGATTTCTTGTGAGCTAGCAAAGGGGACCAAATGGACCTATATAGTTTAAGCTCATGAAAATTATGAAACCTAAAATCTCAGATATACATTTCATAATTATCAACTCCAATGCTACTCCACTAAAAGCTTGGAGTTGCACTCTCGAACTATGTAGAATTACGAAGCCCGTGTAGCTAAGTCTCCCTAACATATCGTAATGTATCGTATCTTCATAGGATTATCCATAGTCGGCTTAAGGACAAGTTCTGTTTTACATTCCTGATTATTTTTATCTTACGTTCTATTATCTCACCATAAAAAAACTTACCATTCAAAGACAGTGTACCATTTGGTTACACCTATGTATCCAAATGGTTGAGCGCTCTAGTTTTTCAATTATAGGATAACGTATATAGGAGGATATCACTACTCTTAAAGAGGAGCTATGGATTCCATATCTATAAATAACAGGTCTACGCTATCAAGAGTCATGCCTCCAACATACCGGCATGCATACCACTATTAAAATGTGGGTGTCACCTTTGGTACATCAAAAGACATAAGTCAAGACAACAGGCCAACTATTTATCTCAGGATTAAGATATAATACAAATGATTGTCTAAAGTGAATCGATTTGCTGAGATAAAATTATTAATCCAAATCAATTCACTTTATATCCCGATCCAACACATCATCACTTATGACAATGTGTCAATGTTTCTATTCACGGAGTCCACCTCCGATGGTCAAGACAAACCATCTCCCATTAAGGATATAGATAACATAACAGTCTTTGCATGAATAAAGCGCTCAACTTTATTTTCTTGATTGCGGATCTTATGATTTAGACTGTCACCTTAAGAATCGTGTCTTCCGCATAATCTGTCCATCATATACCCAATTCTTAAAGGTTTAGACCAACAATCTCAGACTATTATTTGCTTAACATACATTCAACAAATATGAACGTAAAGATGACAAGATTTGGTATATAAATAATAAATGAATTCTTTATTGATAAAAATGTCTCTAAAAACACATTACATTTTTACTCCTTAAGGCATACACGTCTAACAGAGAGTTCTTGGCAAGTTGATTTCACCTTTCTAGTTGGCATTTGTGCTGGGAAGATGGATAGCTGAAAACTCTATCCTAGCCCAAAGAGGTAATTCACACAATGAAACAAAAAAAGGGTAAAGGTGGTCTTATGGGAATAAAGCTAGACATGAGCAAGGCATATGCTCGGTTGCAGTGGAGCTTTCTTTATAGGTTTTGAAAACGAATGGATTTTATGATAGGTTTTGTGGTGTATAAAACTAAGTTTGAGAAGAAATACATGTTTTTCACTCGTATTCATCACAATTTAGAGTACACATATTTATAACCAAAGATAGGTAACCGAAATCCTAACTAACTCCCTTTCAAGAAGAAAATCCCTAAAGAAGAGGAAACTAAATTAGACAATCCTAACAATACCGATAATTGGAAATGATAAAAGAAAAAAATAGGAAATTATCCTAACTAATCCTAACTAAGATCCTAACAACCAAGGAACAATTATTCTGATTTCCCACACTCCCCCTCAAGCTGGTGAATAGATGTCTCTCATTCCGAGCTTGGAAATACATGACTCAAAACTTGACTTCTGAAGTGCCTTGGTAAGAACATCAGCCTCCTGTGACTCGGCAAGGACATATGACAGATCAATATTTCCATTCTCTACTTCTGTCTTAATGAAGTTCCTGTTTATCCTGACATGCTTCATCCTGTTATGCTGAACTGGATTGTGTACCACACTAATTGTAGATTTGCTGTTGCTGTACAACTTCATAGGCTTGGTCACTAGGATGTTTAGATCTTCCATCAGCCTCTGTATCCAGATAAGCTTGCACGTAGCTTGGGCTATGGCTCTATACTCAGCTTCTACACTACCGTAGGCAACTACAGATTGCTTCTTGCTTCTCCAAGTCACCAAATTCCCCCACACCTTTGTACAATAACCTGTGGTTAACCTGCCTCTTCCACTACTCCAGCCCAATCCGCATCTAAGAAACCCACCACTTCTCTAGCTTTGGTTTTCTGAAACAACAACCCTTACCAAGGCTTCCTTTGAGGTATCTCAAAATTTGATTAACAACTTCCATATGCCTTTTAGTGGAAGCATGCATAAATTGACTTACAACGATCACATTAAAGGCAATATCACGTTTCGTGAATGATAGGTAAATTAGTTTTCCCACTAGTTGTTGGTAGCTCTCCCTATTTACTAGAGGATCTTCCTTTGACACTTGTTGCTTCCAATTTCTGTCTAAAGGAGTGCTAGCTAGCTTACACCCAAGCTTCCCTGTCTCCTTAAGGAGGTCTAGTGTATACTTTCACTGTGAAATAAAGATTCCTTGCTTACTTCTTGCAATCTCCATTCCTAGGAAGTATTTAAGAGCCCTGAGATCTTTAACTCTAAATTTAACTTGCAGCGTTTCCTTTAGATCCCTGATTTCCTCCTTATCATCTCCTATGATTACCATATCATCAACATACACTATCAAAATAGCTAGCTTACTAGATTTACTCTTCTTCACGAATAGAGTATGATTTGCTTGTCCCTGTATGTAGTTGAGTTGTTTCATCACCATACTAAACCGAGTGAACTAGGCTCTTGGAGATTGTTTGAGACCATATAGAGACCTTTTCAGTTTACACACGTTGTGTTGATCGTCTTGTGACTCAAAACCATGTGGAACTTTCATATATACTTCTTCTTCCAACTTACCATTGAGAAATGCATTCTTGATATCAAGTTGGTGTAGCTTCCAATCCAGGTTTGCAGTTAGGGGCAACAAGACTCTTATGGAGTTGAGTTTGGCAACTGGTACGAATGTCTCTTAATAGTTGATGTTGCATATCCCTGTGCTACCAGTCTTGCCTTATACCTTTCCATGGATCCATCTAGTTTGCATTTAACAGTGAATATCCACTTACTGCCTATAGCCCTTTTTCCATCTGGGAGTTTTACAAATTCCCAGGTGTCATTTTCATTTAGAGCCTTCATTTCTTCTAATATAGCAGCTTTCCAATTCGGATCCTGGAAGGCTTCATGTACATTTCTAGGAACTTGAATTTTATTAATTTCAGAGACAAAGGCTTTGAAGTTCTATGACAACTTGGAATATGTAAGGTAATTGCCAAGTGGATACCTCGGGTGTCTAGTGCAGGGTCTAACTCCTTTTCCTATGGCAATGGGAAGGTCCAAGTCGCTATCCTCATTCACATCTTCCTACTTCCCTATCTCAGCCTCTGCTACACCTGTTTTAGTCCCTTCTTCCTTGTCCGTAGTAGGTGGATCTGCCATTGGTTTAGGTTCTTGTTCATGCATGGGAGCTCGTGGTCTCCTTGAGTAAACCAAAGTTGGCTTTTCTCTTGCAATGTTTAGCTCTCCCCTTTGACTTAAGTCATTACCATTTCTCCCAGACTTAGGAGGATTGGATGCAATGTTTGGGAGATTCAATAGAGGTATGGTGACATTGGGATCCCAATGTTGGTCTCTTTGCGTATGTTTCTCCCCCTAGAGACTAACTTGGGAATAGAAATTTTGGTCTTCGAAAAACTTTCTCCCCCTAGAGACTAACTTGGGAATAGAAATTTTGGTCTTCGAAAAACGTGACATCTGATGAGATTAGAAACCGTTTAGAGGAAGGATGATAACATTTGAATCCTTTTTGTTTAGAGGAATAGCCAAGGAAAATACACTTTAAGGATTTTGGATCAAGCTTTACCTCGAGTTGGTTGAGTATTATGGACAAAGACAACACAACCAAAAACTCACAGTGGAAGAGAGTTGGGGACCCAAGAAGATTTAAAAACTAATACCAATTCACTAAAGGGGGTCAATACTGTAGGACTCTGGAAGGTAGACGGTTAATGAGGTATGTCAAGGTAAGAATAGCATCTTTCCAGAATGAATGAGGAACATTACAATAAAACATGATTGACCTTGCAACCTCAAGTAAGTGAGGATTTTTCCTCTCTGAAACTCCATTTTGTTGAGGAGTATATGTACATGAACTTTGATGGTGTATCTTATACTCATTTAGGTAGGTATTCAACTCATGAGAAAAACACTCCCGACCATTGTCTGTTTGAAGAATATGAATCGGAGATTGAAACACATTTGCAATGAGTTTATGGAATTGTTTAAAGATTTTTGTAACTTCTAATTTTTCATGCATGAGATAGACCCCACAAACTCTAGTGTGGTCATCAATAAAGGTGACAAACCATCGTTCCCTTGTTAAATTTGGCACACGCGTAAGACCCCACACATCACTATGAATTAAGTGAAACGGTCTTGATGGTTTGTATGTGTGAGGAGGATAAGATGTACGGGTTTGTTTTGCAAGAACACAATGATCACAACTAAGGGATAAATGATCTTTATTAATAAATAAATGAGGATACAAATGTTTCAAATATAGAAAACTTGGATGACCTAGTCTATTGTGCCACAGTTTGACATTAGAATTAGAAAAAAATAGAAAAAATAGTAGATAACCTAGGCTTTGGGGAGAGCTCAACATTTGACAGATAATAGAGGCCATTTTACTCCTCAGTATTCCCAATCGTCCTCTTCAATGATAGATCTTGAAATTCACAATAAGATGGAAAGAATGTTACGGATCAGTTCAAATCTTTGGTTATTTTACTTACTGAAATTAAATTGCACTTTAATTCAAAAACGTGAAGAACGGAGTTCAACTTCAAACCGCCAACTTCTATATCCCCTATTCCTGCTGCCTTACACTTAGTGCCATCTACTACAGTGATACAGATATTTTCTTTGTAGGTTTTATAATTAATAAACCTTGTGTTGGAACTGGACATATGATCAGATGCACCAGCATCCACAACCTAAGCATTGTGTGGATTTGTGAGATAATAGAGACATGGTACCTTTATGAGCTGTTAAGGCATTAGAACCTAAGGAGGTGAGATTGCTTTCCTTAGCAGTCGATGGAGTATTCAACAAATTCCGTAGAATCTCCATCTTCTCAGTTGTGAATGGTTGAGAGCAGGTTGTGATTATTGTCTCTGCTGAATAGGCGTTCTTCCGCCGTTGATTCCATGGCTTCCAATATGCCGGTTTACCATGGATATCCCAGCATGTGTCCTTGGTATGATATGGCTTCTTACAATGCTCACACCACAGTTGTTTGTCCTTCATGGTTTGGGCCCTAAAACTGCTTCCTTCATTTCGAGTAGCCAAAGCTAATCCTTGTGCCTCTGTTGTCGTGCTTTTTGAAGGGGAAGACATCACTTTTCTTCTCGTTTCCTCGCGTCCAACCTCTACAAAGACTTTTTTGAGTGTAGGTAAGGGCTTCATACCGAGAATCTGTCCTTTAACTTCATCAAGTTCATGATTCAATCCATGCAAAAAATCAAAGATCGTGTCCTTCTCCAACATTTTGCTGTACAATAGTCCATCATTAGGGCACCTCCAAATCACCTTATAGAACAAATCTATTTCCTGCCACAATTTTGAGAGAGTATTAAAGTCCTCGGTGACTGTAGATGTGACTTGTCGAGTATCGAGAATGGTAAGATCGAATCTCAAAGCTCTGTGAGATGTTTTCAACATCAGAATACATTTCCTTCACTGCCTCCTAGATCTCCTTCGCCATTTGATAGAGCAGATATAGGCATCCAATTTTTGGCTCCATCGAATTAATCAGCCATGCCATCACGGTTGAGTTCTCTGCCTCCCACACACCATAATTGGCTGCACCCAGTTCTGGCGCTGCTATTGTTCCCGTCAAGTAACCTACCTTTCCTCTGCTTTTGATCACCAACTGGACTGACTGGTATCACTCTTTGAAATTGCTGCCATTGAGTTTGTGTATGGTTATTTGAATGGAAGGATTTTCGAACTGGTTAGAAACAATGGGTAATCGAGTGTTTGACACAATCGGTTGACTCCACTGTGGATGACATCGTTGACACCGAATTTTTTTGACAAAGGGATTTCACCAGTGGATTACCGGCTCTAATACCATAAAACTAAGTTTGAGAAGAAATACGTGTTTTTCACTCTTATTCATCACAATTCAGAGTACACATATTTATAACCAAAGATAGGTAACCAAAGTCCTAACTAACTCCCTTTTAAGAAGAGAATCCCTAAAGAACAGGAAACTAAATTAGACAATCCTAACAATATCGATTATTAGAAATAATAAAAGAAAACCATAGGAAATTATCCTAACTAATCCTAACTAAGATCCTAACAACCAAGGAACAATTATTCTGATTTCCCACAATGTAATTAGAGCATGTGTCCATCGGTCTCTTTTTCCATTTTCCTCAATGGAAGCCTTCTTCCGCCATTTAGACCCAATTCAGGATTAAGACAAGGGGATTCTCTACCCCCTTATCGACAAAGGGATCCTCTATCCCCTTATCTTATCGCAGTTACTTATCCGGGAGGAATGTAAGGGATCTTTGGCTGGTATTAGTATTGCAAAAAATGTACTGCCTCTTACCCGTCTCATGTTTGCCGATGACAATATTATTTGGTTGGGTTACGGAGCAGGGGGCACAAGCTTTTAAATTTTGCTCGAGATGGTCTGGCCAACGGATTAACTATGGAAAGTCTAGGATACCGGAGACTATGAGAAGGAAGGTATGCAGAATTCTTTCCATGGAAGAGGTTCGTCGTGATGAAAGATACCTTGGGAACCCGCTATTTCAATCAAAGAATCATTGCAAGGACTTTGAGTTCCTAAAACACAAGGTCATGCTTCGATTAGAAGGCTGGAGAATAAACTCCTATCCTAGGCTAGGCGAACAACTCTTATCCAATCGGTTTTACAGTTGATACCCTCTTATGCTTTCTCTACCTATTGAGTTCCAGCGGCGGTGAATAGTGGAATTGATAGCTCATGTAGAAAATTCTAGTGGAAAGGTGATATATCTCACTCAAGGTGTTTTGCCTCGAAGTCAGGGGATTCGATTTGCCTTTGGAGAGAAATGGAGGCCTAGGGTTAAGACGTTGTCAGGATTTCAATATGGCGTTACTTGCAAAGTTGGGGTGGAAGATTGCATCTGGAGATGGAGCTTGGTGGGTAGAAGCTTTGAGAAACATATACTGCGAGGGGAATTTCCTTCGGAGGAGTAGTATGCGGAGTAATTCCTCTTGCGTTTGGAGGGGAATTTGGAGTACAAAGGATCTTATTCGGAGAGGGTCTTGCTATCTTATCGAAGATGGTCTCTCTGCTTCAATTTGGGATAGCCTTTGGGTCCCTTGGAGGGAGACACTTGGGGAAAGGGCTACCTTCAATCCAAGGGACTCTCTTTCTACTAACGTTGAAGAAGTTTCTGATTTGTTTGTTGCAGGTACTAGACAATGGGACGTTCATCTTCTCAACATGATCTTTGCAAGGGAGATAGGGGCAAAATTGAGCACTATTCGACCCCTGCCTTTTCCAATGGAGGACAAATTCATCTGGAAAGCTTCAAAGTCTGGCCGCTTTGCGGTCGAGAGTGCCTACTAGTTCGATCAAAGACATCACTTTTCGAACACTTCAACAATTTGACCTAAACTGTGGAACTCAAAACTGCATTTTAGGCTTAAACTGTTGCTGTCTAGAGTGGCTTACAACATTCTACCTACCTCAGACCGTCTGAAACAAGTGTTCCCTAATATCCAAGCAATTTGCAATCAGTGTGGTCACCCTCATCAATCAGTGATCCATGTTCTTTGGGAATGTGACCTGGCGAGGACAGTATGGTTCAGTGCCTTATGGGGCTGTCGAACTACCCCAATGAGCTGGAGCAGATCCTATCAATTAATTGAGTGGTGTCTAAAAAGAGAGGATGTTAATATCATTTGAGCGGCTTGCATCATTGACATACTTTGGAAGGCTAGAAACAACGGACTGCACAAATTTTCAACTTCAAATCCGATGAGGCTAATAGAAACAATTTTGGTTGCTGCAGAAGATTTTTCGAGAGCTACATTCAAGAAGAAGAGAGACTCTAATACCGGGTTATTGGACTCTGGTGCAAGTAATGTTTCTCCAGCTGGAGATTACAAGAGATTAAATGTAGATGCGGCTTTTAAGGACAGAATTGCTGGTTTAGGACGTGCGGCTAGAGATGAGAGTGGGAGGGTTCTGTGGATCTGCACTGAGAAGACTCATTCACGTTCAGCTCTAGAGGATGAACTTCTGGCAATCCAGTTAGCCTTGAGGTGTCCATCCAATCAGGGTTGGCTCACGTCCGCAGTGGAGAGTGACTCCAAAGTGGCAATCCAGGCCATAACTTTGGCATCTCCTCTTGTTGACTGGCAGGCTATCCCAACTTTTTTTAATATTTCTTATTTACCCGGCTTGTTTTCTAATGCGAATCTCTTTGGATTCCTAGAAACAGTAATACTAATGCTCATGCATTAGCTAAATGGGCGTTTTCTCATTTTGCCCATGGCTATTTTGACTTTGAGGGAAGCTGCCCCCTTGTGGCAGCTAACTGTTAATTGCGGATTAATAAAATCCAAGAATTTTCACTAGCCAAAAAGGGGTAAAAAAAAAAGCCACAACGGAGATTGTGATAGATTTAAACCTGGCTATGTTAGCAAAATCTCTTGCTTTTTGTGTGCTATCCTGTCCATGAAAGATGTGTCACTCATGGTTTGTTTACACAGATAAATTTGTACCGCACAGCTAAAAGTCCATTTAACTATGCAGAAAACAGAAAGGAACAAATTTGAATACTTATAAAATGCTGGAAAAAAGTGAATAAAAAGGTTCTATTAAACCCCCCAAAAAAATTTCCTAGTATCTCACTCTTAAAGATGTAATATCTGCAGTTGACAAATGAGAATTTGCTAATACTTCAATGTAATGTCATTTCCTGAGAACAATGAAGACGAGGTACTGACCCTGAATGTGTAGCTAGCATTGTAAAAAAAAAATGCGAGGCCAATTAATAAATTGAAGGTAGGAAGAAACAATGAAGACGAAGTACCTGACCCTAAAATCCGCATCTTCCATCCCATTTTATTTGAGCTTTCAAAAAGTTGATACCAAAGAGGGTTTAAAAAAATAATAATGTTACACAAGGAATTCTTTGCCTCGTTCTCTATTAAGTTAGATCCTCAATTAGGGATACATTCTTTTCCATGTACAAAGATGTATGGACCCTCCTCGTCTTAAAAGAACCTTCCAAGGGATATTTCTCCCAGTGCATCTGCTCTAGTATGGAGTATGGATGGATTCTTGACAATGTGGGAGCTGAAAAACTCACAAAGGTGGGTGATCATCCTCGGGTTTCTGAGGTGGGATGGGCTTCCAACCTGGTTTTTCATCCCAATACATGTCATAATATATGTGACCTGGTGAGTGATCCATCACACAACACCATATACCGACATATCGCTTCACGCGTCTCCTGAATTTCTCTTCCCTTGTCTGACACCATCATTTAGAAGACTTGGTATATATAGCACAAGACGAGATAAAAATGAAGAATTAGATGCTAGTGGAAAAACAGATTGTGGAAAACTTACATTGTCCATGAAACGTATAAATGCATCTTGCATTGAAGAGAATTGAAGAACTTTGACATCCTTGAAGGACGAGAATATCGTCTTCAACTGTATATGAAAGTGGAAAATTTTTGTTCAGTTTATAGGGAGATGAACATCTTAGTTCGAGTATGCACAGGAAACGCAAGTTGTGTGTAAGAATCGAGTACCATTTCTTCGCTGCTACGCTTTGGAAATCTGAGCACACCTGGTGGACTCGTGTCATTTGATGCATGACAATCTTGGGCTCCTTCTTCACAAAGATGAACCTCTAGCCATGAATCTTTCACCTATAAAAACATTCAGAAGAAGGACAAGGCATCTGCGTTAAGGAAAGAGAGAGAAATGAAAGAAAACACGATGCTAGAACTAGATTATCATGAATGTTAAACCTGTTGGGGCATTAATGGATTGTCAAAGAAAGAGTATTCTCTAATGTTGATCCCAGGACCGTATTCCTCCTCAGGCAGTTCTTTGAGCATCATATTTACCTGCAGTGCGTAGTATAAGTTGAAATCAATTTTACATGCAGTAATTATATGAATTGGTTGATTTAAGAAGAGCAAATGCTCTAATTGCATTTTGATCTGAAAATGCCAACACTCTAGTAAAGAAAGCCTTGTGAAGAGTGTATTTTTTTACTTGAACAAACAGTAACTACCTCGAACACATGGTCCAGAGGGCAAAGAAACGGTTGTCTAGTCATAGACCCCTCCAGAACTCCAGGGTGTGGAAACCAAAGCCGATCCAACCTACACCATAATGGAGGCATGACCTAAAATTCAAACACTGAAAGACTATCAAAATACATTCATTGACATCTAAACAATACAACAGAGAATGTTAAAGGTCAATGCGCAAAAAAAAAAAAAATGATATCCAAAATTTAAAAAACAAAAATCAAACCAGACAAACATGCATGTCTTAGCCTAATGATATACGTGCAGAGCTCATTTTGGTTCAAACCAACTTTACTACAGTGTTTTCTCTTATAAAATTTGAATTGCTAGTGTTTTAGGTTCAAACTCTTAGTTCGAACTATGTTCCCAAACGGGCTCAAGTTCAAGCAGATAAGCAATTTAGACGACACACTTGGCCATTTCTAAGAAAATTTAAAACAGAAGCATGGAAATTATATTTTGATTCTATATGGTGAAAGTGAATTGCTCAAACCAGTATTGCGTTCAATTATTTCCCATACACGGTGTTTCTGTTGCTTTTCAGGTTATTCATTTTATTGCATCCCTAGTTAGGTCCCTACAATAGGGACTAAGTTGATATTGTTGGGTTCAATATCACATGTCCAAATATTGAACAAAAACACTTAACTCGAATTCTTCTACACCACCAAATTCATTTTACTTTTCCCAATCTCAGTTTGAAGCCTGCCTTGGGACGAGGACCAGGCATTGGCTAAAAAACTATGCTTGTTAAATTAGCAACATAAGCACAGACAGACTTCATTTTGGCTTGTGCTTAAACAACCCTGGCTCGTTTAAAGACACTCTAAAAAAAAACAATCCTTACCTGTAACAGACACTAAACATTCTAGACGAACTTGATGATGACACCCGCAAAAACAATGGAAAAATGTCGATGGTTGTGGAAATACTGAAATGGATTACGTTTAACTCCAGCAAATTCTTTGCTTTAATATAAACTAGTATGAAATATAAGGTAAACAAAAAGAAATATCAACGCATAAATTTTTCTCACCAGGGTGCGATTCAAAAGAGAAGCAATTGCCAGTGCTGTCCGTATTTGTTTTATCTGAAAAGAGTAAGTTGTAATGCATATTAACGAATGTAACTTGGCCATATAACAAAATGCAGAAGTTAGTGGGAGTAGGTTAATACATGCATACTTGGTAATTAACAAGAGCAAAATGGGATTCAACGCTATGCTCCCCATCAAGTAACAAGCTCTTAGGAATATATGGCTTAAATGACAAGAAACCTCCTGCATAAATTTAAAAGAATTAATTTAGCATTAGTTTTTCACTACAACTGGGATTGATATCGTTACAAGCCTAATCTTAATGTTTAACACCTAGACTTCGGTTGTTTCCTGCTTAAGTGGAAAGTCTCCTGGAGTGATTGGTAATAGAGATCAATATTTATTTATTTATTTATTTTATTATAGATGGTAAATAAACAATGAATTAGTTCTAGTTAATTTTGTTCCCAACAATGACCAGTACCCATAAGTAGCAAGTAAAGAAGTAGAAACAGCTGAGAGAAAAGAAAGGAAAGGAAACTTGCACACAAACGTGTCATCTATTTAATGTCATTGTCAAACAACACTTAGAGCTGCAGCTGTCATATCGTAAAGGTTTTTAATTCTGAGACATGAATAAATTGGCTTCCTGAGACTCAAGCTTCTTGACAAATATTATGTAGGAAGGCATTTTAGATACTTGAAATATAGATTGAAAGTGACTGAACGTCGAAGACACCCAAAACGGTTATGCATCTTGTCATTTATGTAACTTCTTACTAGACATAGATGAAGATAATAAGATATTATGGGCAAGAATAATGGATAAGTAAAGGGATCTGCAACTACAAAACCGTCAAAGACTAGTGTACAGAGCAAGCAACTGAAAAAACAAATGCATCCTAATACAGACAAAAGACATGGCCTAGTTGTACCTGGTGCATCATAATACTCTGGTGGATCATAGAAGACCATGCCTTCCCGCAGTCTATGACGCTTTCCCTCCGTGCCTGCATACTGAAATGTTGTGTGCACAGCATAGGGCTTCAATTTGAGTTGCTGATACATGGCCTGCCACATCAGCATTACAGCTTATGAAGCAGGAGAACATTAAATACAGTTTATGATACTATATTAACCGTGTCAAGGGGGAATTTTAAGCTTTATGGCACAAGAGTAATTGGAAAATTATATAATAAAGAAAAGGAATTAGAAGTGTAGAATCCATGGAGTGATCAACGAGGATACACTGTCCAAACAAGGCGAGCAAAGAGATACATGTCCTACCTGGACAAAATATGTATGCCCACTACAGAATATGCTTGCTGGTAAAACTCCAATCTTAAGATTTCCATCATAAGCATACACAAGTCCGCTTTCCTTATCAACTGATGGTCCTAACTGCCTGCGGACAAGTTCATTAAAACCATTCTGATCCCAAATCTTTTCGTCCGCCAGAAGTATTTCTTTCCATTCCTTCGCCAATTTCTTTGCAGCATCTGTTGGCCGCCAATGGAAAATTCCTATGTTGTAGGCAGCACCTACTGTTCAGGGAAAACAAGATATACATTAATATTGAGTCAATTAAAGCCTTGAGTATGGTATTTTTCAAGAGTAAAATTAAGTGATCCGGAGAGAGCACTGCAAAGGAACATAAGGACAACGACCATTTATTATCGGAATCATAATGTCTAAGTTGAAATGGAATAAACTGTCTGGCAAGGGTGCGAGCTTATGATCCGTGTCATTAGTCTTATATTCCAGCAGAGAATTTAAATAACGGACACTCACTAACCACTAATCCTCAATCTAAGAGCAAAGTACGGATGTATAGATACGTTCACTTTCTACAGATTCTGTAGCAAAAGGCGCTCTAGTAACTACTTAGCTTTTTCTCCAAAAAAAACTTTGTAGTCACAGAAATCATGGAATCCAATGTAAGTAGCTTACTTCTAAAAGTTTCGATGTCAGTACCATTTGCGGCTATACAAATTTTCCCTTTGAACTGATGGCCTATTCTTTTGTAACAAAGCATTCAGTCGTCTAACATTTGACAGAAAAACGTATAGTTACTGAAGGAAAATTGATTTTTAAAATTTTTTTTCCCAAAGCTTCACCTTGTTGCCAAATATCCAGACTGTCATCAACAACTGTTGGCACAACACTATCACTGGAAGTCAAGACATCCGCTCCCGGATATCGAGCAAGATAAGGAAGTGGATTCTGTTTGACAAACAAAGCAGATAACTTGAAATGAATAACAGAAGAAACAGAGCCAAAAACGAACAAACAAAGAAACCCAGAAAGCTTTGCCATAAAATAAATTAGAATCTACTCATATCAAAAGATACAAAAACAAAATTTCAAACCCCAAAAAAAAAAAAAGTTGTACCTTTAACCAAACCATGTCTGTATCACACATCAACAACTCAAAACCATAAGGAAGGATGGAGTCAATCAAAATAACTTTCTCTCTGCCCATCTTGTGAAATGTTGGTGATCCCCATCCAACATCTATTGTGCTCATATGGCTCCCCATGTCAAACACAGGAATCCCTTTCCAATACAATGCCTCTAATAGTTTCGTGTCCATTGCACCTAAACCACAAACACATATAACAAACAATCAAATACTAAACACAAAAAGACCTTTTCTTTTTGTTTTTTAAAAAATTACTTACCAACAAGAAGGTTAGAAAGGTTAAGATCTGTCAAGTGCTTAACCCAGGTGAGAATAAAGTCCATGAATGCAAAGTTCCCAAAGGTGATTATGATGACATTATCTTTGACCCTTTGCTGAACAAGTTCCTTTGTCAATCTAAAACTCTTCAAAGGCGGCATTTTTTTAGTCCGAGGCGGCGCTTCCCAAATAGGCCTGACCCCTCCTGAGCTCGGAGTTTGAGTCTCCACCATTGGAGTCGCAACTGCTGCTTTAACTGTATTAACTCTCGCTGTTGGTTCTGAAAAATTCGATGGGGCTGATGCTGCTGCTGCTTCATCTGCATAAATTGCGCGCAAAAAAAGCATGAAGATGAGAAATTGAATGCATAAACAGAGAGATAGAAGAGGAATGATACAGACCACCGAAGAGAGAAGAGGAAGAGAAAGAGGAAGAAGAATTGGGTGAAGAAGAGTAAATGGCGGAGAAGACGTAGAAAGAGGAGACGAGAATCCCAATTACGACGCTGCCGTAGATTGCCACAAACACTGGTTTCCAATTCCGAGCTTCCTCTATTGCATTCCTCCAGCCCATCGCACAATTTTTTTTCTTTTTTTTTTTATTTTTTTGTTTTGTTTTGTTTTGTTTTACACTCTCTTCTCCTTCGCTCTCTTGTTTTCTATGAATCTGATGATCGGAGAAGGAAGGTCAACAGCCTTCCTGCACTTCTCTCTCTTTCTTTCCCTTGCAGAATCCCAACGCTGTGTACTTGATTCAAAATTATCACTCGAGTTAAAATCTCAGTTCTGATGCTAAATTATCTTTTATCTGTTTTGGTAAATAGATTTAAATAAGTGATAGATTTAAATTAATGATTTAATTTAAATTGTATGATTTAAATTAAGGTTTAAATTGTTATATGTATTGAAGTTTAAATGTGTATTTAAATTTTAATCTAAATATGAAATAAAATTAAAATTTATGTTTGGAAAGATAATGAAAATAGTTTTTGATTTATGCACAAATCTAATAAAATTTTATGCAATATCTCAATTTATTCCTCTAATGATTAGGAACACAATAAAAAAATTATTTAAATTGTATATCAAATAAAGAAGTTATGATTTTTTTTTTCAAATATAAGTAAGAGAATTTTACTTTTTACTGTAGCTAAATATCTATATATCAAAAGTTTAAGGGTTAAGGGGTTCATAACTCTAAAAACTTTGTTAACGTAAATTTACTATTTGAGTGTTAAATAAAAATCTCTAATATAATGCTATTTTTAATACAAAATTTGTTATATATTAAATTTTATGACCAATTTATCACAAAATTTATGTAATAAATTTAACATTTGATTTTTATTAATGAGTAGATTGACTTTTTTTAATAATTATTACATTCTTACTTTTTAATTATTTTAATATTAAAAGTTTATTTTCACAAGTTTCAAAGTTTAATAATTATAATAAAAGACAAATATGACATTCTAAATGATATTATACATTGAAGTATAAAATAAAATAATACATCAACTATGCTATTTTTATATTTTTTAATGATAAATATAACATTCATATTAACAATTATGTTAGAGATGGTCTTATCAGCCTTATTAGTCTTAAGAATCTATGACTATCATATCATTTTAGTTCTTGAATTTTTGTTTTATAACAATTTTGGTTCTTAATACTAAAATTTGGTGAAAGATTTATGAACTTTCACGAAGATCATCACACCTTGGCCTCATAGTGATCGGTTTTCTTTCTTTTTTTTTTTTAATCCTTTGTACAGAAATAGTTATATTAAACACAAACCTGCTATTTGGCTGAGTGGTGGAAACCACCAGCTGTTTGGCTGAGTGGTAGAAACCACAGTTCCTACCACAAACTCAGTTATAAATAGTGTAATGCTCTCACATGCTACAGTAACAATAAAAAAATTTTGCTACAGTATAAAGCTTTCACATGTTATAGTAAAAATGGTTCTAATCAATTGTTGCCACCATCCTTCCAAACACCACAAAATATTCTCTTCATTGTGAAAAAACCCATGAGTTGCGTTCTATATAAGTATTTTGGTAAAAGTTTTAGTCATTAGGTGGGTCACACATGATAATCTCCTAGAAATTTTAAAAGTCATCTGTAAATTTTAATATCAAAGACTAACGGCATGTTTTTTTTTAATATGTTTAAATAAAATTTTAAACAAATTTTGTTTAATTTTTTATGAGAAATTCCCTATAACAAAAGAAGATTGAATTCAAAATTTTTGGTTTAAATAAATAAAAACGAAGGTTAAAATTGTTATAAGAATTTGTCAAAATTATAAATTAAAAAATAAAAGTGATAAAATGCTATTAATTAGGAACCAATAGTATAAACCTTAATAATAATAATAATAATAATTGTTTAGAAAAATGATTCTATAAAAGAAAATTGGAAATATGTTTAATAAAAATAATGAATTGTGATTGCTTTTTTAATCAATTAAAGATTAACGTGAAAGATTATTATTTAATTCTTTTGTAATTTAGTGGGTTTGAGAGTTAATATACATTGTTTAGTTGAAATACTGCCGTACTACACAATATTGTCGTAGAACAATAACCCCATATATTGTTCATGGAAGATAATCATAAGAACAACAATAATGCAAGGTAATTTGAACAAAAGTGTATGTAAATCTTAACACTCTAATAAAAAAAAAAAAAAGATTATTATTATTGTTTTTTGGGGGGTTGGTGGGTAGCGCCATGTATATAGTTTGGATCTGTCAGAATAGGCTCTATATTTGTTTACTGATTTTTTTTTTTTTAATTTAAGGCCAGATTCTTTTATAACATAATTGGTTAGTTTGTTTTTATATTCCATGCACGTGTCGTATGCAAGTGCGACAGCTTTGCATACCCAACATCCTAATTATTTTATCCTCAAGATTGCTGACATTGAACCCATTTGTTATTATTTTAAGAATTTTTAGGAATATTTTTACATTATTTTTAAGATAAAAATTTTAAAAACACTTTTAACATAATTTTTTAAAAATTCTTATTTTTTAAAATAAAATCATTTTCACCTATTTTGAACATACTAAAATAAAATTATCTTACTAAAAATAGATATATTTATTCTCATTTTTTCACGCTTTTTTTAGACTGGCTATTTTTTTATCGAAAAATTATAGAACTGGAAAGATTATGCTTAATTCCTGCATGGTGTAGAAAAATAGAGTAAAAAATAATCTGGAGTTGTTCCTAGTACACCTAAGTTCGAATTTTTTTCTTTGTTTAGATTATTCTCTTCAAGCTCACAAACATAATAATCTACATATGCATCACATGAGGTGAAGAAACTAAGGCCTTCAAGCATATCAAGAGCTATATACTAGTAAAAAAATAAAAAAATAATAAAAAAAAACCCTAGATGAAGAGTTAAAAAGACTACAAGTTAGGGGAAGGTATATTGTATATAAAGCATAATTAGCAATTATGTGGGAGTTGGGGTTCTCCACCACAAACACAAGAAAGATGTGCATATTTGGAGGCATTGCTGTAGTAGTACTAGTTTTGGTCATCATCTTAAGAAGGTTGGGATTACCATATCTAACTATGAAAAGAAGACCAACCCCATCTTCAATGTAATCATGATCATCGCATAGGTTTGGAAAGTGATACTACTAGGAGTAGTAAAGTTCATGTCGTTGTTGTAGAGAAGTAGGTGTGATTTGTGAGGATGAAGATTAAGAGCTATACACTCGATAAGCTGCGCCATGCCACCAAGGATTTCAGAGTTCAAATAGGACTCAGAGCTACTAGTCCCGTCTATCTTGCGGAGGTTGGAGTTGTGAAGCAGATGATGGACAAAAGAGAAGGCTCCAAGAAGGGTTTTCTTGGATAAAATTTCGCTTCTTCTTAGGGTTTCTCACCTCAATTTGGTCTCATTGAAGATTAGCACTTGGACTTATTGAACTTTGGCGATGTTAGTTTGTCCCTAAGTGGTAAAACTAATTTATAAATACATAGGGCAAAGACTTTCCACATTTTTGTAAATCTACAATATGACCCCATTTTTGTTATACAAACATATACACACACGCGCATGTAAAGCAGGAGAAAACCTTCTAGTGTTGGAGTATGTTCCAAAAGGGAGCCTACAAAAGGCAGGAATACTTTCATGGGAGAGCCGCTTGACATTGCAAAGGCCCTTCACTACCTCCACTCCCAAGCCCATCATCCTGCCATCCATAGAGACGTCAAGTCCTCCAACATTCTAATACTCAGCGACCACCATAGCAAGCTGGCCGACTTTGGGCTTTCTAAGCGTCACGGCCCAGCTCAGGCCCACTTCGGTCAAGGGCTCATTTGGGTACGTGGGCACCAACTACCTCAACACGGGCCTACTGAGCCCAAAGAGCGATGTATATAGTTTTGGAGTCGTGCCAATGAAGTGGATAACAGGCCTCAAGTCCACCCAAGGCCTGGCCACGCTAGTTGAGTGGACCCACCAGTGGCGAATGAAGCATGGGAATGATTTAATTTGATGGTGGCGGTGTTGTTAGATCCCAAACTTCATGAGAAGGCCAACTTGGATTTTTGGTTATTTCTTGCATTTTGGTCTGATTTAGAAGTTTGCTTGCTTTTTTCTTTTTTCCTTTTTTCTATTTTGTTTTTGAAGTTGAACCACTATTTGCTTTTTTATTGTCGTGGCTTTGTTGTGTTATTTTAACTACTGAGGATGGTATTGTATTTCATTTTACTCGTTTTTTGTTCTTCAATTGATGGTTATTTTTGTTTTGTTATTTCTAGATTCTCAAACATTGTGCAAACATGTTAGAGATGTCAAAATATGCCAAGTCTAATAGGCCGATGCAAGTACAGTGTGTTAAAAAGTAAGCACGGTACGTCATGACGTGCTTATTAAATCGGTCTAGCATATCTTGCTTATTAAATAGGCTAGACTTGGTGTAACTTTTGGGTATGAAGCATGTTAAGGGCACGACACGGTAAAGGCCCGGCATGAGCATGGGAACGTGAGCACGTTAAAAGCATTATTGAAGTCCAATTATAAGCACGATTAAAATATGCAATATAAACTAATTTTATTAATATATTTTATATTTTTATAAATATTTTTTTTATAAAAAGAAGTTCTAAATTTCAATAGATTTGATTAAAAAAGAAAAAAAAATCACATAGATTCTTTGTTGTTAGTAAATTGTCAATTGCCAATTATATACTTTCCCTCTTTGATTTATATGAAAAGCTAAATAATGGAAACCACACCATATAAGATTTTATAATGTTGTTGTGCTCATAAAAAGATTTTTTTAATTAATAATACACTTTCTTTTGTTACGATTTAGTGTTCTCATTTTTTTTTGTACACGATAAATAAATGGATAGGCCCAGCTAGAGCCGGTAATTTCAGACATGACACAATAACACGATACGAAAACGACATGATATAAATGGGTTTGGACCGTACGAATATTAATTGGGCCATAAATAGGTTGGCACGAATAACACAAAAATAAATGTGTTGGATTCGTGCTAGCACGTTTAACACACTTAATTAAGTGTGCAATAAATGTGTCAACACGACACGACTCGTACGCTTATAGTACATTAAAACTTAAAATAAAAAAATTTAAAGAATTTTGCCGCCATCAAGAATAGAACTTGCACCTAAGGGTGCTTTTTTGTGTGTCTCACTACCATGTTGGGCTGTCTTTAGGTACTTAAGAATAGCTTTTATTATATTTATATTGATTTTTTGTTTTTGAAACTTGAAGTCCCACATCGAAAGTAAATAGAGCTCTCTCTCAACTCTTCTTCAATAAATGCCTTAATTTTGCCCATTAAGTCTGTATTACAAACGAAATGCGTTTGTGGTTTTGAGGCTATTCTTCTCTGATGAGAAGAAAAAAAAATACAGTTGAAAGTGTTTAATAATTTAAAAATTAGAGAAAAAATGAAAATATGTTTAAAATATTTAATAATTAAGGAGTAGTGTATTATTTTCATTAATATTTATTATTTAAAGCTTATTAGTTTATTTTGGTTTTAAAAAAATTACATAGAAAAAATTAAATATTAATTTTTTTAATTGTGTAAAAAAAGTATATAGTAAAAAATTAAATATTAATATAGTAAAAAATTAGTAAATTAAGTATATAGTAAAAATTAAATATTAATTTTTTTAATAGTGTGAAAATTGTGTCGTGTTATTTGTGTTATAGGCGTGTCGTGTTCGTGTTTGTATTTTCGGCACATTTATTAATCGTGTCGTGTTTGTGTTTAGTCTAATCGTGCCGTGTTATAAACGTGTTGGCAAGAACACGACACATAAACACGAATTGCCAGCCCTAGGCCCAGCCACGACACAAAGCACGCTTGTGTAACGCCCCTAAGTGGGGGTTATTAGTTTTTAATAAATAAAATAAAGATTAAAAAATAAAAATAAAACTTCACAACAAATATATCTGGGACTTAAATAAAAACTCTCAAAACAAAATAAAATATAAACAACAATTTAAATTATAGTTTAATGTAGCACCATAAATTTAACAATACAAAACTGCCATCATCATCATCGTCATTTCAACCCTCAACAAATCTTAATACAGTCACAGAAAAGTAAAATTCGATGCTTACATTATCATGATGGACATTCTTAGCAAATAAACCAAATCCAATGTTATACAGCTACATAGCTTCCTTAACTATTTTCTCGTCGCCACCTCACACTTGGTGAGTCTTGAAAAGATAGAAATATAGGTGAATGAGTGACAACATGCTCAGCAGGGAAACCATTACTCACCTCTAGGTTTTTTATCATTGCTACATTAAAACCTGCATGGTTAGTTAGTGTTCATCATTATCTAGATTATGAGATTTATTATTATCATATTCTATGAATACCATAGTTAATCATTACCGAGTTTTATACATATACATATATACAAATACTACAATTCATCATTATTCCTAGGTATCCACGCTCAATAGAGTATCACTCAACTCATCGAAACCTAAATGGGTGCGCTTGACCACCCTCCAATCATTCGAAGGGTGTTCCGGTGAGGGGATATCAAATCCCCAATCCTCACCAAGTCGATTTCTGTACAATGCGTTTTGGGACTTTTGACCCAAGGGAGTGTCATCACCTCCCCTTATTTTACCTTTTAGGGTATTCGTGCCCAAGGACGTAACCGCCACCCTCTTCACGTCTCACCATTTCTCTATAATCAATCTTTGTCTTTAAACTTAGTTTTCCTAACCATGCTTTTCAATTTACATCAACGTGTGCCAAATCATTATGTTTCTCGCTATACAATATAGGATGAGTTTCACATCATCAAATTATAGATATTATCATATACGTTCAAAATATCATATACATATCTTGCAACATAAAATTACCAAATTTTGATTTACCAAAACCTCACAAAAGGTGACTAATAGAATCCTTACCTCTTTGCAAATTACCCTACTAAAAACTTCCAGCTCACAATAACA
Organism: Artocarpus heterophyllus; assembly: GCA_025403435.1. Lineage (NCBI taxonomy): Eukaryota > Viridiplantae > Streptophyta > Magnoliopsida > Rosales > Moraceae > Artocarpus > Artocarpus heterophyllus. The sequence goes on along the minus strand of CM046347.1, from coordinate 15,881,096 downwards.
AGCTCAACACTTAAGCCCCAAGTACTCCGTCATCCTACGACGTATAAAATAACCATACTTTAACTAAAATTCCTAATCATACCAATTTATCTTCTATTCTTATTAGTGTGCCATAATCATTTATATGAAATCCTTTGAATATTTTGTAACACAAAACGATGAAAACATATGAATTTGGATTATCTGATTAGCCTGTCGATTAAGCTCAGCCTAATGCCTGAGGTAAAATCTAGAAAACTCCAGTTTTCTATTTTTAAAGATTTTGAGCTTCAAAGCTCAGTCTGACCTGTTTTAACAAATCCTAAAACATGAAAAATACACAGAAACCATAGATTATCATGCCAATAAAACACGTAAATTTTTTCCCCAAATTTTTATGCGTAAAACATGTTTAAAAATTCTCAAACATTGACTTTTACAGAAACTTACAAAAACATGATCTAAATAGGAAATTGTTCAAACTCAAAACAAACACAATTCAATTTGGATGTGTATAAAAACACAAGCCTAAATCATGAAATGAAAAACAATTACATAATCTAAACATAGTAACTTGGAAAAAAGGGGAAGGCAATAAGAATTTGGGTTTTTGGTTAGAAACTCTATTTTGTTTCCTTGAGAAATTGTTATTAGGCTTGACTATTTGCTTGAGAAAAGAGATCCTAAGTTGAGATGGAACTTTTTGATCAAATTGAGAAGGTGAAGGAGAGAGACGAAGTAAAAAGGGGGAGAGAAATGGTGAGCGGTGTAAAATGCGAGGGAAAATGAGTTATCCGATATGTTTTAGGAGTTGGTGGCTTTGGGCATTTCAGTGAATAGTCTAATTGGGAGACTCATAAAAAGAAAGAAAAGAAAAGGGGATAAGGCCTTTGTGGGGAACCAAGGCATGTGACTTGTTTGATTCAAGTCTTATATTCTCTTTATTTGTTTATTTATTTTCTTTTTAACCATTACACGATAAAGACAATAAAAGAGGGTCTACTATGGCATTTTAGTAAATATACTAAATAAGTATAGGAAATTTTAGGAAATTTTAAAAATAAGTAAAAATAAATATTGTAAAATAGATTTTAAATGAAACAAATTTTTAATTAGCACACTAATAATTAATTTAATTAACATAATACCCATTAGGAAAATAATGAATATTACAACTCTACCCCTTTAAAGAAATTTCATCCTCGAAATTTCCAATCTAACTATACTAGTAAAAATCACAATTTTGTAATAATTTTGCTTTCGACTCTACACCCTCTGTGTTATTTTATCTCCAACTATTGGTCACCATGTTTCTATTCATTGGCTTGGGACATCAATTATACTCTAGATATCAAATTCCTCAACAAGAGTATTTCTAACAGGTTCCAACTTATAACACCGTATAATGGTTTAAGAATCTGATCAGAAAAGCACACATACTAATCATTTTTTAGTCCTTCACTATCCATGGATTGTGATTTACAATTACACTAAGGAGATTGCTAAAGAAATTCTATATACTTCGTCTTTGGGTTCATTTTCCTTTCTGAGTAAGGAAAAGTCAAGAATGGTTGATTTCATATTCCAACTAATAAACTAAAACATAATCTTAAATTGTGTAACACAATCGCTTCTATTCAAAATCATACATTAAAATTATACATAGAGATATTAGAGGGAAGTTCATAGTGGTAAACAAACTCGACAGATTCTTCATTAAACTACTACCTTTATGACACACAAACGTTTCACCCACATAAGACACTCATATTTTCTATGAAGTATCCCTACAATTGACTTTGGCACTTTCACAAAACATTAACAGAGTACTACATATTACAAACATGATACATATATGTTTCGAGAGTATAAGGTACTCCGTATACCAACTATCCACATCATGCATGCTTAGAGAGTACAAAAACATCGATAAACAAAAGATCAAACCATAAATAGGATGCGTTTCGAGAGTATCAAGTACTCCATATTATCAGCCATCCCGGCATTGGGGTCAATAAATCTAAAGATTTTAACAACAACATACCATAAGAAATATAAAGTGTGGGGAAAACGGTTATTCGTAATACATGAAACACGGACGTACACGTCATGGGTAAAACCAAAATATTACAGACTGAGATTCAAATCAAATGGCCGCTTTTGGCTTTCCTTCTCCTATTTAAGCTTGGACGTTGCAGTTCGGACTCCGGATGGATGATTTGCGTCTTATCTAACAATTCCTCAGCGATTGAAGCAGTAATAAAGATTTGTCTCCTCGATTCCACAATGAAGTTTTCCTCTCCAGCGTAATCTAAAATTTTCAAAAGACCATCATAAAAATCATTTACATTTAAAAGTCTCAAAGGTTTAGAATGAAAGCCCAATAAATGCCAACTAGCAACCACAAATATTTCCTCAATGGTACCTTAACCACTAGGTAATGCTATAAAAGCATCATATTTATCAATCATGGTTTTATGACGTTTAGTGGTGTCTAAAACTCTTTTCTCCCTACCTATTGTTTTTCCACAAAGGTTCCTGTAACACCCCTATGTGGGGGTTAACAGTTTTGAATAAGTAAAAATAATTTTAAATTTCATATTATTTAAATCAATTAAACAATGCCCATGGGTCTTTAAACATCAAGAAAAATAAAAATAAACGTTTTAAATACAAACCACAATTTTTAGTGTAGCACCAAATATATATACTACAGTCATCATCACCATAGTACAATTCCCAAATAACTTAACACAGCCATCATAAAAAAAAATTATACAACTCTTACATGTTGTAGATAAGTTACAAATAAACAAGGTCTTCTAACACGAAAACAGCAGGGTTGTTTTCGCCTATTCCTCTTCAGATATGTTGCACTGAGTTCCACCTGAGAGATGAAGATATGATAGGGATGAGCATCGACATGCCCAGTAGGGAAATCATGACTCACTTTATGGTTTATCCATTACCACATTAAAACTGCATGGTTAGTAAGTTACATCATATTCTAGATTATGAGGTTTATTATGATCACATCTTGTGGATACCATAGTTAATCATTACCAAGTTTCTTAATTACACTTTTATACAAATATTACCAATCATCATTGTTCCTAGGTATCCATGTTAAATAGAGTCTCACTCAACTCATCGAAACTCAAATGGGCGCACTTGATCACCCTATAAACATTCCAAGGGTATTCCGGTGAGGGGACATCAAGCCCCGAGTCCTCACCAAGTCGATTCCTGTACAGTGTATTTTGGGACTTTCAATCCAAGGAAGCGTCATCACCTTCCCTCTATTTTACCTTTTAGGGTATTCGTGCCCAAGGACGTAACCACCGCCCTTTTTACATCTCACTATTCCTTTGTATTCAATTTTTATTTATTGAGTCAATTTTCTAACCATGCTTCTCAATTTAACATATGTCAAATCACTATATTCCTTGCTATACAATATACATATTTCACAACATAAAACAAAACAAATTTAATTTACCAAAAACCTCACAAAAGATGAGTAATAGAATCCCTACCTTCAAAGCTTAACAACAAACTTTTAATCTTGGAATTAATTAACGTTAGCTCCACACATCCATGACCCTAAGACATGCATAAGGACAATTAAAACTAGAGCACAACGCATAATCACATTCATAAGTGAATTATGTGTAAACCCGTCTACTAGTGCCATTAAAGTATTTTTATGCAATTGTTCTTTAAATACTAAGTAAACAATTTTTATCTTAAACACAATATAAAATACATACAAGTAATTTCTATGTTTTAGTCTCTAATAAGAATTCATAAATCATTTAGGATAGTATTGAAAAGGTTGTAAGACATTAAGAGACTAGAAGGTGAGCAAAGTTGGGTTTTTGGTTCAAGTTAATAGCTGGTATACCATGACAACTTGGTGGTATACTTTTGCAAAAAGGCGGGTTCACTATCTACAATCAACACACGGGTTAACAGGTGGTTTACTTAAGGTAGATGGGTGGTTTATTTCCGCTGGCAGGTTTACTAGTTTCTAATCCGAAAATTGAAAAATTCATAGAAATTAAAATACAACTCCGATTTAGGCTCATGATAGCTCGTTGGAAAGCTTAGGATGTCTACTTTTTAAATATGCAAACCAATTTATAAAATTCATTTTCATTTAACTCCAGAATTTTAAGAAATAGCCACTGCCCATAGAGGTATTATAAAGTTTATGGGATGTCAAATTTTTCTTTAACCTAAAGCATATTATCCTTGTTTAAAATCTCAAAACCATTCCAAAATTTGCAACATGCATTATATAATCACAATAAACATATTCTCATGAGTTTTATACCAAAATCGTTATCAAATTATATCTCTAGCCTTTCTGTAAATAATGATGAAAACATGCTTAAGTTTGCTCTTTAAGCTCAAAACATTATAACATCAATCTTAAAGTTATGGAAACCGGTTTTAAACATTCCTAGCATATTTCTAACATTGTTATCAAACCAAAATAAAAGTCGGTTGTGGGTTGTAACTCAAGACTCAAGTTTTTGTTCTAAATATTCAAGGATGCATGTTAACATAACTAGAAATTTGCATGAATTTTGAACACGAAAATTATGCATTAGACATGGAGAAAACACATACTAAAAACTAAGTTTAGATTAAAGAAAACCTGCCTCAAAACTCCTTTGAAAAGCACCAAAGTTTGGGTTAACAATCAAGCTTGAATTAACTCTAAAACCGCCTCGACCATGGTTGGGAATTATAATTGTCTTGGCCACAAAGAGAGCGTTGTGCTCTATGTCTTTAGTTAGAATTTGAAGTGAGAAAGGGAGAGAATGAGAAACTAGAGAAGAAGGTGGTGATGGTTAAATAAAAAGATATCAAAATGCTTGAAAGGAATGAGAAGTTTACGGGGGAAAGTTGTAAGAAGAAACAAAAGAGCATTAAAAGAAAATATCATCATGTCTCCCATGGAGACTTTTAGCAAATAATGCCAACATAATTGAGGGAACAATTGGAGTGAATTATGGAAGAAGATGAGGAAATAATTAAATAGATGGTTGAGAAAATATCTCCATGTCTTCTATTAGTTGAGGGAAAATAATTCAATGTCCCCTTCGGAGACCTTTAGCAAAATGAGAAGAAGGCTACATAATTGAGCATTAATTTAGGAAGACAAGATTGGTAGAAGTGAGTATTGGTAAATTTTGAATGTTTCTTAGGAAGACTTGGTAAGAAAATACTAAAGTGGTATTTTTTTTTAATGATCATAGACAACTTAGTAATTTTAAATAGTCATATTTTATTCATTAAATTTTACAAAATCATGCCCGTTAAAAATACGGTGTTACAGTTCCCCTCAGCCAGGAGTCGAGGAATAATTCTCAGGACTTCGACACCGCCAGACTTAGCTGATGTTGCAACATTTCCATCAATCCTAAACTACCACCCCCATAAGTCAAGTTAATTTTCATGCATGCTAAGGTTTGTCCTAAGTGTCTTATAGCTTCTAGATAAACTTTGTCTTTTCCAAGGCTAGAACCACAAAAGACACAAACATTGTTTATTTTTTTGGTTGACTGGGAAGTATACATATTTGATTTATACGATTGGTTGCTTGTGTCTACTCCGTTTAGACTCAGGGTTCTACTTGAGTAAATATACATGTTGTCTTTTTAACCATTACATGAGAAAGACGATAAAAAAGGGTCTACCATGGCATTTTAGTAAATATACTAAATAAGTATAGGAAATATTAGGAAATTCCAAAAATAAGCAAAAATAAATATTGTAAAATAGATTTTAAATGAAACAAATTTTTAATTGGCACACCAATAATTAATTTAATTAGAAATAACCTACTAAGTTTTCCTACTGTCCTGAGTCTTGTCCGTTGAATCTTCCATGAACCTAAGCAGCAATCCACCTAAAGGGGGGGAAAAGTTTGAAACAAATAAAACGTGAGTGAAAGGCTTAGTAGGACTATATTTCAAGAAATAATAATTTAAAAGGAAATATCCTTATTTAAGAAATCATTTAAGAGCAGACTTGAATAAACAAATTTAAATAAAATCATTCTTACCTAAAAAAGTTTATTGGTCGACCAGAAAGATCATCAATTTCTTTTCCTAGGCAAACCATATGAATAACACCACCGTAGTGGCCCAGCTGGGTTTTAGGATCTGCTCCCAAGGTCGATCGCTACACGACCCGATCTCTGATATAGCATCATGCCCTTATATTCGTTTTCATCATTATTCAAAACCCATTTACTATGTGTTATTATTTACATTCATTATGAAGTTCATCTTAGTCTATGGATTATAAAAGTAATCGATAAATTTCATTTTCAATCAACCGTTAGAATCAAAATTTTGTTGTAACTGAGAATACTTTGGACATTTTTGATGATTTTAATTGTATGATGCTCGCAAAGTTTAGATTGTGAACAAAAATAATGAATATTGTAGTACTATGTAGTTCTGTAATGACTAGAAAAAAAATTTTATTAATAAAACCTAATATTTAAGTGGGTTTAATTAATGAATTTACCCTTAAAATTGTAACTTTTGTAAAATTGTGATAATATGTAAATAAGCAGTATTAATTGAGTATTACACTGTGAATGTGATGTCATGATGAATATTTTTTAATACAGATTTTATGAGTTAAATTACTCAAAAATTTGTAAATAATATCCATAAAGTGAATTTTGTATCACAATTAATTGTAAAATTGTGATACAAACGAATGAGTACTTAGTATACGAGTAAGACATAGAGTCCACCGAAACCTAACCTAGTGTAAAAAGGAGGCCGACACAGTAAAAGTATACTATTAAGTGAAAACATAGGTATGAAAAATGTTACGTTTGGCCTTCAAAAGTAGACTAAAGGCCAGTAGAATAGTTTACATAGTCTAAGGTTACAAGTTGCACTGATTTGACCATGGCAGTGTAGGAAAAATACTGAGTGGTGAAAAAATTATACAGTGTAAAATTTTTGGCCCACTAAGTGGACACCCAACAAAATTCTATTGGGCCACCATATCACAAAAAGTAGCCCAATCACAATTGCCATCTAGCAAGCCCATTAATTGTTGATGAGTCACCATAAGTTGTGATAAGCTTGTATTAATTTTGAATTAAGCCAAATTTACTCTTATTTCCTTCCCTCAACATCCGGCAGCCTTGGAAAGCCATTCAACAAAAAATTTCCAAACTCAAAATCTTGCACAAATTGACCCCAACCAAATTCAAGAAGCATAGGTTAAAGGATATCTTTAAAATTGAGGTAAAACCTAAACTTTTTTTTAGTTTTCTTAAGGTTTTTTATGGGTTATGGAGGGATTTGATTCAAGGAGATTTTTACATGAAAAAATGCTTAGGAAAGAGCTTCAAAGGAGTCCTTGGAAGGCTTGAAGCACAAAATTCCTATTTGGGTAAGTTTTAAACCCTTAAATTTGAATTTATGTAATTTTTGTTTTGATCTTTATTATTTCTAAAGCATGTGATGTTTTTAGGCAAAGTTTTGATTATATTCCATGAGTATGTGACTTATAGTATGATAGTATAGTCAAAATTACGGGTTGTTGATGCAAAATGCTAGTTTATGCAAAAAATGATAGTTTATTCAACAAATGTTAGTTTTGTAATTTTAAGGTTAAGTTTTGCAAAAATGGTGTTTTGGTATAGAAAAGGTTTGGAAAAGGGGTGAATCTGGCTATGCAGTGGCTGGATGGTAGTTTTAAAATGGATTTTTACAAAAATAACCTAAGGACTAAATTGAAAGAAAAAGCTTTCCCTCGGTAGATTTAAAAAATACCCAAAAACACCCCTAAACAGTGAGAATTTAGGAAAATTTAAAACATGAAAGTTGTAAATCTCGATGAAACTGTTAAGTATCATGGACGGTTCGTCAAAAATCTCAACCGATTGTGAGATTTTAATTTTTCAAGAATTTCTTAAAAGTGGAAAAAAATGTTAAAATGGAAAAATGTTATTTTTCAAAATGATTTAAGATACGGTACTTTAAGTAAAAATAGTTCTTATGAAAAATGGGAAATTTTGGTTTAAAGAGATAAATTTTAGGCCGGGGGCAAAATTGTCAAAAATTTTCAGTTATGGACTAAACTGTAAAGTTTTACGAAAATGGGGCGTAGATATGAAATAAGGAGATCCGAGCCATTAGGGTATTGTTTTAAAATTAATACGTGACAATTTTTGTTAAAATAATGAAATTGAGCTCGGATAGGTTAATAGGCTCACGGAGGGCAAAATCGTCATTTTTGCCCGTATAGCCCGAACCATGTCAAATGTTTCAAAACGAGAAAAAGTATTGATTAGAAAGATTTCCCCCCTTTGTTAGAAATGGTAGGGTAGAGTTAGATAAAAATAAGAAAAACCAATGGTTTCCAGAGTTGTATATAGTTATGCAACTCAGTCCACTAATTAACGATCACTGTGTGTTGAAACATAGTGAATATTGGCTAATGGCTTTGAAATTGGCCAATAGGATCCTAGAAGTTTAAGACGGAGCAAAATCGATGTTGAATTACCCGACGTTCGAATCAAGTAAGTACCCATCCCACCTACAACATGGAATCGTAAGTATAGAGTGTGACATATGTTATGTATGCTTGTGTGTATAACAAGGTGTATACCTATGTGTATGCTATGATATGAGTTTCTTTAAGTATGTTGGTGTATACTTGTGCATATACATATACATGTGTGTACATTATATGGTATACTGGTGTGTATGTTAACGTATACCTGTAAGTATAAAAGTATGTACTAGTATATACTATTTTGTACAAGAATATTTATGTATGGTGTATAACATGCATTTGTCACTTCATGCATGGTATGTTAACCATAATAATTGGGCTGGTAATTATGTCACCAGAAATTAAGAAAGGTGTTATACTGACTCCTGATTCAAGAGGAGTTCAAGAATATAGTATGGTCACGGTGTTACGTAGACCTAAGTGCGCAATGGTACGAACACTTGGGCCCTAGTTAAAGATAAGAAATGAAAATGATAAAGAAGGTTTATAAGAAAGCATAAATGGTTCATGCATTTTATTGAATGAGCATGTGGGTTATATGAGACTTACTCGGCGTAAGCTCATTAAGTATTTCATGCAGTAGGTATTCCTACTAAAAGGTCAGAACCAAGTCACTGATGAGCTGGCGGAGGCTGATGAGTAATGAGCAGAAAGGGGTATGGATGCCGCCACAGTTACGTTTCTGCTACTGTATATTTTAAACTTGTTTTCTTTGAACGTGCTATGTAAGAACGGAACATATTTAGGTATATCAAAACCTCTTTTGAGAATATTTAGCAACAATATTGGAAAAGAAAGTGTGTTATATAAATATATGTATCTGTTTACACCTGATGAATTGCTAAACTTCACATGAAGAACTTGTCCTTAAAAAAAAAATTTCCTAAAGTTTTACACCTATACATAAATATATATATATATATAAGAGTCTTTCACAGCCTGAAAAAAGAAACAGGTTGTGATAAGTTCATTGAAAGGTATTATAAATTTATAATAACAAATAGTGTAATTTGTCTCGGTAGTCTTTTAACTTTATAACATGTGAACTTTTGGTCATTCTTTTTAATTTTGATAAAATAACCTTGTACTCTTAAAATTTTGGCAATCAAAATGCCTTCCATTAAAATTAACCCATAACCTAACGAAAATATGTGCTAGTTATACGACTGACTTTGAAGGACTATACTAGTAAAATCATCCACTTTACATTTTTATAAAATAAAAAAAAAAACTCAAACGATGAAATATCTGTTGGTCTCGTCTTCTCCGATGAAATACTCAGACAGATTGGGTCGTCTTCTTTGGTGGGGTTTGCTTTAGAGATGGGTTCGCGGCTGGGCAGGGTTCATGGCAGAAAAAGGTTCGTGGCTGGGCGGTGTTTGTGGCTTGGCGGTTTTCGTGCCGTGTATGGGGTCGCAAGAAGGAAAATATTCACTAGATCTTGAAGGTGGCGGAGACGTGCGGTTTCATTGGAGGCGGCGGATCTTGTGGCGGCTCCAATGGATCTGGAGGCAGCAAGTCTTGCAACGGGGCTGCTGTTTCTTACTCTTTGCGATTTTTGATTTACAGATACCTTTTCTTTTCCATTTTTGGATGTCTAAAATTTAAATTTTTTTTGGTTTTCAAAGAAATTCAATGGTGCTTATGATTTTTCAAAAATGATGGAGGAGTGATTGATTTTCATAGGTATGAATGAGTTTTTTAATTCATTTTCGTAGGAGTGGATCAAGCAGGCTCAAAATGGAGAGTGCTGGGCTGGGTTTTGTTTTTGTTTTTTTTGTTTTGTTTTGTTTTGTTTTGTTTTTTTTTTTTTGAGATCAATTTTCTAAAGAAAATGGCACATTATAGTTCAGTTCAAAGAATACAACTGTGAAAACAAATCTCGCCCTACAGAGATAGTTACAAAATCAAAACCCATGACTTGGGCATGTGGTAGTGATGGTTGCCACTCCTTTGAAATCGCACGTTCTAAGGAGACCATGCCATCTTATGAGAATAAGCATTTGAAAGCATACGTTTCATATGCAACCACGTTAGGCACATGATGGGTATAGATAGAGAAGGCGAAGCAGAACATCCATGGAAAAAACCACTTCAAATATTCTTCAGTTCTCCAGAAACCACATAAAATGGAACCAACCGCCAATGAAACTCTAGATCGAACTCTGGGTTTTGGGATTTATAATTTATTAAAAAGGGGTCGGTGTTTTTTGGTCCAAATTAAGGGCATTTTCATGATGGGCCCCGTGTAATTCTGTGAATTTTGTATGGATTTTGATAGGAGGTACTTCTAAGTAGTTTTAAGAGTTTAAGGGTTGTTAGGCTAAAATTAGAAAAGAGAAATTAAAATGTCATCTACTAAAGTGTTGAGAGACCACGAGTGCAAATTTCTCCAATGAATATTGTAGTGTATCATTAAGATTAAAAATCACATATGTAAAAGTAGATAGATATTGTTACCGTAACATATTATGGAAGTGTTTGGTAACAAAGTTGGAATTGCAAGTTGAAACCAATATACTATAGCATATAAAAGATGTACACTATAACAAACTTTGACTTTACATTATAGCATGTGAGAGTTTTATATTGTAACAGTTAAAACTATTAGTTCCAATTAGGTTTACCAAATGAAACCTACAAAGAGTCCATGGGTTTTGTACAAAATGACCTTAGAGTTTGCAGCATTTGAATCTTCTCACTCTTTTAAGTTAAAAACACTAATACTTTTTTTCTTTTACATTTAGTTGGAAGCATTAGCTCTATAAGAGTATATATATATTTTTAATATATGCATTGATAAATATTTTGAACTTAGCATCGAGTATTGTCTATCCAAGAAAATAAATATTTTGGTGAGGGAAAATCAAATAAACTAATTAGAGTGTATATAAGGAGGGAAATTTGTTTAATGTAAGGGTACTTATGGGGAAAAAAAAAATCAGAGGAACGATTCTATAAATAAAAGTTATTCATTAGGGTTTAAGTTTGATGAAATAATATTTGAGAGGATTGTAATCATCAATACAAGATTTTAAGGGTAAAAAGACCAAAAAAAAAACAAAAAACAAAAAAAAAACAAAACAAAATAACGTGACTACATCTTTTTAGTTGTAAACTAGAGAGAACTCTACATAGATAAATCCAAATCCTTTGAAAAAAAAAACCTTCCTCTACAAGTATCCTATACTTCTTTTATGTTTTTTTTTTTTTTTTCTTTTTCTCAATATAAGTAGCTCATGCTGTCTACTCTTTTTTTTTTTTTTTTTTTTTTTTTGAGAAATCATCTACAGTCTACTTGAAGCCGTTGTGCCTACCTTCTTTTTTTTTTTTTTTTTTGGTGTGGAAGTTGATCCGCATCATTAGAGAGGCATAAAAAAGTCTTCAAATGCGACAAACGGCGGTTGTGGTTGCACAAATTAGTAATAGTTTTGTCCTTGTCAGGCCAGTTTTTAAAAGCGGTTGACGGTGGATTGTGTCGTTTAGCAATTTAAAACCTAATAAACTAATTGCTTCTGAACACTACAAGTGGTATTTGGCACAACAACCTGAATGGAGATTTTTTTTAACCCTGAATAAAAGTGAATCGAGCTTAACGTAGCGAAATTGATATTTCTTGATTTAATGATTTATGCGAAATAACCATTTCTTTCTTTCCAAGACAATCCTTGGAAATTAACTAGACAAACATGCATAAAACACTCGATCATTGTTAAGGAGAAATTGGTGACGAGTAATATAAGGCCCCGTTTAGTTTGAGTATTTTTTATACTCGATGAATTTAAATATAGATTCAAGTATTAATAATTTTTGAATAGGTATTTGTTGTCCTCAAAATTTGAATCATTTGAGTATTAAGAATTCAAGTTTTCAGAGTTCTGACTCTCCTAAATTTTTGATACTCAGATATCTTTGCTACAGTAAAAACTAAAATTTTCTCTCCTATATTTGAGGGAAAAAAATCATAACTTCTTTATTTAATATCCAATTGAGATGATATTTTTTCATTATATTCTTAGTAAAGAGAGGAATAAATTAATATTCATATTACATATTTTTTGAATCATTAACATTAAGATTTTATTAGATTTGTTAATAAATCAAAAACTATTTTCACAACCTTTTCAAACAAAAATTTCACTTTTATTCAATGCTCAGATTAAAACTTAAATGCACATCCAAACACCAATTCGGATAACAATTCAAATCACTAACTCAAATCTTAATTCAAATCACACTAACTCAAATCAAATCACTAATTCAAATCTATTTACCAAACGGTCCCTAAGACAATATTATAGTCAAAATTTTTTTTTGCAATTTGTAAATGCCAATATAAGACAATATTAAGTAAAAAATTCCTATCATTCAATTGTTAATAGTCAAAGGACGGCTTATGCCTCAAAAATCAACTTAGAGCGACTATAACATCAAGAGAAGATGATGATTGCTTTTTCCAAAGAGTCGATTGTCGATTTCTCTCCAAAATATTTCCAAACATCTTCTCAATTTAGAAAAAGATCTCGTTAGCAGTTGCGGATTCGACAAGTAAAATAGCTCTATTTTAGGAAAAGGAAATATTCTTAAGGATTGGGAAAGCTAAACGTTAGACAAGATTGGAAACTTTACTTGAAACAATACTTTTCATGAAGGGGATGATTTTAACTATATAAAAAAAAAAACAGATGATGACTTCAAGGCATGAAACAGCTAGTTTCGCCCACATTCTCTTCCCAATCCATTGTTTTCTTTCTGAGTAAATTACACTGACCTTCTTTGCTTTACACAAGTTACAAAGACATTCTCTGGACCAAAACTAATTACACTAACACCCCTGAAATTAACTCTGTTAAATTTTTAGTTAAAATTATAAATATACCCCTTTTAATTTCTACTATTGATCTAAGAACATCAAATATCAATCATTGATCTAAAAAAAAAAAAAAAAACCTAATCTAACCTAGCCAAACAGCTGCTCCCCTTGCCTCCCCCCTACCCCAACTCCCACCCCCATGCCCAGGCCCATGCCACCCGCCTCTTGGGCCGGTGACCTAGCCCACCGCCATGCCGAGGCCCCCGCCACCTACCTCTCGACCTTGACGAGACCTCACCCTTGTCGCCCACCCCACCCCACCCCACTGCAGACCTGGAGCACCCATAGAGACAAAGAGAGAGAGAAAAACAGAGAGATAGAGTTTTCTTTGTTTTTGTTTTTTTTTTTTAAACTTAAATTTGTTTTTTGAGCTGATAAATCATATTTCTTTAGGTTTTTTTTCTTTAAAATAGTCTTTTTTAATTTTTTTGGAATAAAGATTTTTTCCTTAATAATTTTTTAAATTATAACTTTTTTAAAAAATAATTTTTTAGTTATATATATGTTTTATTTTTTTCCAAAAAAATATCATTTTTTTTTAATTTTTGTTTATAATTTGTAAAGTTTAATAAAAATAAATAAACATTCTTTATAATTGAATTATGGTTTTGTTAGAATTAGTTAGTTTTGATTTTGTTAAAATTAATTTCTTTTAGTTTTGTTGAGATTGATGTGTGATTTTCATTACTTTGTGTGGTTATTATTACTTTATGTGATTAATTTGTATAACGGCTAACTTTTTAAAATTGAAATCTTCTAGTAGAATGAAATTTATAGTTACAAGTGTGTTTAAATTGTTTATACTTATTTTTTAATATTAAAGAATGTCAAAATGCCATTTTCAGGTACATAAATATCTTAAAACGTTTTCTGATTGACGGAGGGGCAATGTTGGCATTTTAAGTAAAATTAATGACCAAATAATAGTTAAATATGATCAACTAACAGAGGAGGTTTTTCTGTAATTTTTTTGGATAGTTAGGGGGTGTTAGTGTGATTAGTTTTGGTCTAGGGGATATCTTTGTAATTTGGGTAAATAATAGTTGGTTCTACTATTTTTTCTCTACATATACAATATAATTGAAGAAATAATAAAATCACTCTCTATTTTCTACTATTGCCATGTGTCAGCTCATTTTCCTTTAAAAAATAAACATAACTAAAGACCATTATTTAACACTTTATTTTATTTATGCCATTCTTCCTATTTTACAAGGGATAATGAATTTTGAGAGAGATTTTTTGTTTTTACAAAATTACCAGTGAAGATGAAATTCAATCACATGGTATAGGAAAAACGAACAAGGATATACAAAACCTTTGTCCTGGGCGTTTGCTTAGAATTCAGCTTTCTCATCTGCGCCCTTTTGCTTTAGAATTCATTTTTCTCTTCAACACTTACTCATCCTTTTCTCCAAGGTAAGTTATCAACTTTAGAGCAGGGGGAAAAAAACACTCTACTTGCAAAATCAAGTCTTTGTTGGATTTTTATTTGTTATCCAAAATCAACATATACTTGCTAAAGCTCCTCTTCTTCATTGGGTTTTCTTGCAATACGAATTTCTTTAATTTTTTTTTTTCTGAAAACGAATTTTTTGATAAATTTTCATTTCTTCCATTATGTGTCAATATTTCCTCTAGTTTATTTTGCTATTTTTTAATGAACCATCTTTTTTTTTTTTTTTTGTAGATTACCGTGGATCTGAACTTAGATAAAGAAATTGACAAGGAAGGTGTCCAAAGTGTTGATATTACTATTGATGATGATGGGGACAAAATTACATAGCCTTGTATTGGTATGAATTTTAGTTCACATGAAGAGGCATTTTCCTTTTATTTGAAGTATGCAAAGTTGGTTGGGTTTGGAATTTCAAAAAAATCTAGTCGCCGGTAAAAAACAAGAAGTGAATTCATTGATGTGAAATTTTCTTGCGCATGGTATGGAGCAAAACGTGAATCTAATGCTTTAAATCCACGTTCTTGCTTGAAGATAAATTGTAAAGCATCATTGCATGTAAAGAGAAGATTAGATAGAAAAGGGTATGCTCGTAGTTTCATCAAAGAGCACAGTCATGAATTATACCCAGATTATTCTCATTACTGTCCATGCCACAGAAGTATTACCCCTTCAAACAAACATAATATTGGTGTTGGTACAAGTAAAATTTTTGCCGTAATGGGCAAGCAATACGGTGGACATGAAAATATTGGATTTTTGGAAAAAGACATTGGAAATCATTTGGATGAAGAAAAACGTTTGGCATTAGAAAAAGGAGATTCTAAGGCAATGCTTGACCACTTTATGCAAATGCAAGAACAAAATCCAAATTTCTTTTATGTAATGGACCGAGCCTGTTTGGCATTAGTTGGTTATAATCAACTTTTTAGTTAGGAGCAGTGTAAAGCTCTCATATGCCACAGTAAAAATAAAAAAGTTGCTACAGTGTAAAGCTCTCACATATTACAATATTACAGTTCTAATTAATGGTTCTAACCACCATGTCAAAACTCTAAGTCTAAAAAATGTATTTAGATTGACGAAAAAGTCAAGAAGATTATAAGATTTTTGGAGATGTTGTATCTTTTGACACAACATACATTACAAACAAATACAAGATGCCATTTGCTCCATTTATTGGAGTGCACAATCATTTTCAGTCCACACTACTTCGATGTGCTTTGCTTGCTGATGAAACTACATAGACATTTGTTTGGCTGATGCAAACATGGGTTAGAGCAATGGGTGGAAAAGCTCCAAATGCTATACTTACCGACCAAGACAAAGCTATGAAAGCAGCAATTGAGCTTGTCGATTAAGATTGGTTTTGTTTTTGAAAATGTTTTTCCCATTTTCAAAAACACAAAAGAATGAAAATGGAAATGCAACAACGTTTGCCAAAAAAATTTTGAAAAAATGAAAATGAAATTGTTCCTTTTTTTTTTTTCCAATTTTTTTCCTCAAATTAGAAAAAAAAGGTCATTTTTTGAACTCTTTTCTATTTTCTTGTCTCAGCCCCCCCTCTCTTCCCACTCGTCTTCTCTCCGGTGACCTTCAACGATCGTCCTAGGCGCCCAACCCAGCGACCCACTCTTCGACGGCAAAACCCAGCAACTCCATTGGCAATCACGACGTCGCCCAGTTAGAGCACGGCAACCCACGACGTAGCGTCCTAAGCACCCCATCCCTTGCCGGTGAACCCAACGCCCCTCGCTAGCGACCTCCCACCCTAGAGCTCCTTGCCACTGGCCTTCCGATCCCAATGCGGGTGATCTTTGACCCAACCAAATCTCTGTCGAAGCTTGCGATAGTAAAATCCCAGCTCGTGTGATCTCATAAGAGGAAGATCGCCTTCGCGTTGTCGATATCAGGTGTAGGGTTGGCTCCATCACATCATCATCACGTAGGGTTGGCTCTGTCGTCGTTGATCTATGCATTGCCCTTCACCGGCGTGCTGCGCTCACCGGAGCAGCAGAGGAAGAGGAAGTCTTCCTTGTTTTGTCAATTATAATAAATAAAGTATTAATATATTAGTAAATAGTTTTTTAATTAAATTTTGGTTTTATTTATTATATTAATAATTTTGTTGTAAAAAATATTTGTGTTTAAAAATATATCATATATACAATTAAACACAATTTCAAGACAATCCTAGCATATTTTTCAAAAAATTCTTATTTTTAACTTTTTTTAAAAACAAAAAATAAAATAAAAACATTACCAAACGGCTGATATTGCTTTTGTTTGTGCCCATATTGAAAAAAAAAAATCCTGAAAACTAGGCCATGCAATAAAGAAAAATGACCACTTTATGAGAATTTTCAACAATTGTGCTCGCATTGTTATAGGTTCTGACAACATATTTCCCATTGTTTTTACTTTTTTTTTTTCGCATTTTATTTGTCATTATCATGGTTTATCAAAATCAAGCACCGTATAAATCGCCAAAATGACATCAAATGGGCGATTGATCCTTGATACAATTCGGTTATAGATTTTGCCTTTCAATTATCTTATGACGACGATGGTAATTATAAAACCATGTCATTCCTCAAATTCAACAAAAATTTGTAAGTTGCGGTTGGCTTTTGTGTGTCAAATCTGTAAGGGGACAAAGGACCAGGATTAGGTATCTATCATATTCAAACAACGTGGAAAACATACATTCACACAACCATTCAACATTTAATCATGCAACCAAAAACGTCTCTTTTATTCAAGTGGTTTAAGTCCGTTGGTTTCGATACTCAAATTACGGTTTAAATTATTTTGCTATAGTATTTTTTCTCATAAAAATTTAAATCTTTATTCAAATACTCGAACCAAACGGGTTCTTAAACTCAAACAATAAAACCCTTACATATTACATTATAAAATAAAAGTAATTTATAATGTAAAATTTTTATATGCTACAGTATTTTACACTAATAATTAGTTCAAATTAATGCTCCCAAACATCTAGTAATTTTTATTTTTTCACCCATAAAACATATTGACATTGCAAACCCTGTTTTGAACTAATAATTGGTCAATGTGCTTTTCACCCATAAACACATATTGATATTGCAAGCCCTGTTTTTCACCGTATGAAATATATCGCCATCAGTGTATTTAATCCCTCATTTCCTCCAATGCAAATTTATCCATGCTTTTAAAGAGGTCGCTGACACATCATCATCTTCAAAACTTGTGTCATTATCGGAACTTCCATTTCAAAGAGGCATGAAAGTGAATTAAATCAATTTTGTAATTTATAAGGATGGACAATCAATTTTAACTTGGATTATTCTTTATAGGAGATTTGCAGTTCAATCTATTTTTGTATAGATTGTAAACTAGTATATATTATACACTGTCACATTTCCCATTCTCTAACAAAATCCTTTATTCAAACACCATTTCATCAAAATTGGCCATTATTCTTGTGGGGGTTGCGTGGGCAAATTTTCAAACACTCAAAATTCAACTTGAATATCATTTATTGCACCTTTTTCTTAATCATGACTTTGCGCTAGGAAGATAATCACTTTTATCAAGGCTGCTTATTAATCAAACACTAATAAAAACTGTGCAAAGAATCAAATCTTGTAGTGAAGAAAGAGAACCAATGTATTTTATTAGATTAAAAAAAAAAGTCAAGTCTGGTACATAATCGCAATATTCAAATGATCAATGAACTACTATAATACCCACAAAAAAAAGTGAAAATAATAAAGCAAAGAAAAGTAAATAAATGTCCCAAAATCAACACGGTCCTCTTCATCAGAATATAACAATCCAAAGCAAAAACTAGACGACGATGATCATGTGAAACCCCTTAGAAGCATGCGTCCAAAGCACAGCAGCAACACAAGGCAGCACAGCTGCATAGTTACATAAACACACCAACAAACAATACAAATATCAGTCCAAATAAATCATTTAATTTGTCACTCAAAATTTAAAAAACTCATTTAGTACAAAAGTTGATATATGTAATTAGTCAGGAACAGGGTCATAATCACGAGGGAGAAAATCACATATGTATAATATAAGACGAACTATAAGTTCTAACATAATATATGTATAAACTTAAAACAAAAAACAAAAATTCTACTAGGACGGCCATCTATCTTCGGCTATGTGTGGTTCTGTCTCGTATGTATACGGGTGCAAAATATATATACAAGAAGGGGAGGGGGGCAGGGGGGAGGGAGGGGTGGGGTTTGATTATTACCATCCTTTCCAGAAGCCATCACCCCTAGACTTGGTTTCAACACGAAGAGGCTGCTGGTTTTGTGAGTACCCTGCAGGACCATCTTTGGTCGGATAGCCAGCTGGTGGTGGCGCCGCGTAAGCGTTGGTGGAGGTTGGAGGATATGCTGCACATCATCATTCCAAACCAGATCTTCATCAATTAAAACTTCCCACCAAAAATAAAAATAGTTATATATAATTTGGCCCTTCTTTTTCATTATAGTTGTTCAAAAAATTGAAATTTGAAGCCCCATGATAATTAGTATCGCCAAAACAGATGAAACAGTGAACTTAAACAATAATTCTTACATATGTGTATGTATATATGTATTTACACACACACACACATATATATAATTTACCTGCAGGCTGGGCTGAACTCATCTTTGCACGAAGAAGTGGATCTTTTGAAGAAAATCAAAGACAAGATATGTATGCTGCTATATGTAAGTCAAGAGAGAGAAAGAGGTTGATATATTACATATAGATGAAAGTGAAGATATGTAGGAGATCAATATATATATATTTATATGCAAGGGGATGAAAGAGGACAGAGGAAGGAAGATCTGTCTGCCGGAGAGTAGAGGTTGTATCGTGGGAAGGCAGAGTGGAGAAGCTAAAAACCGCGTGGGGAACAGATCATAAAGTCATCAGCACAACGAAAAAAAGTAGAATAATTAGATGCTTACTACCATTTAAACAATAAATAATGCAGGCCCATTTCTTTTTATTGATGTTTATCTATATAATTATTTTATAATTACTAATCATTTGTCGTCCAAGCATTGGGAGGGGATGTTTGCAATTTTTGTTATTTGTACACGTCTTATAGTTTTGATGCCACGTTTTCATATGATCTCAATTCTTGAAGTTTTGCAACTGCATCGAGGGATTAAAATCAACTGTTTGATTTTGTTTCACCCTCTTAATACGTAGATCATCTCCGATATAAATGTCAATATTAATGTTATATATGTTGCCAAAAAGCATGTTATTTTATTTTATGCTCTAATAAAATAATCAATATTAATGTTGAATTTTAAACTTGAAGTAAATTTTTAATATTAAAATAATTAAAAAATAAAAATATTGTAATTATTAAAGCAAAAAAGTCAATCACCAACCAATAGGAATCAAATGCTAAATTTGTATATGCTAAACTTTGTAACAAACAACAAATGCAACATTAAAAATAGCATTATATTGGAAAGAGTTTTTTTTTATTTACATTCAAATGCTAAATTTTCCATTAACTAACTAGAGCTGTCAATTTGGGCCAAGTGGGCTGGTCCATGGCCCATATCTTTTGGCCTGACCCTGGTCAGACCGAGCCTAAGCTTCAGGCAGGGCTGGGTCGAAGATTTAGGTGTAAATTGAAACCGGGCTAGGCTAGGCCAGCTCAATTAGATAATTTCTTTTCAAATTCCTTTGTACAAGTTTGGACGTCATGACCTAGGGTCGGATCGAGCCGGGCCTCCATTTTCATTAATTAGGCCGGGTCGGGCAGCCCAAATGTACACCTTTACCATTAACCTATCAATTTAGTATTGTATTAGAGATGCTCTTAGTGTTCTAAATAATTTTAGACTTTAAGTATGTTGCGTTATTTAATAAACTCAAAAACAAAAGTATTAAAAATTACTTAAATAATATTGTAATTTGTTTAATTGACCAATTATAATGTGATTACTTCTCACTATTATAATCACTCTGAGTTCATTACTAGCAAATGGAAAAACGCCACAAAAGTGGTGCAAACTGCAAAATAATCAAGATAAAATTTCAAATTAGTGTCCTATGTTATATTAAAATATGTGTTTAGTACCTTATGTACCTCAACCTTTTAGAAAATCTTTTTTATCACCTAGAGGCCTTTTTTGGGGCACAAAAAGACATAAATACCCTTTTATAATTGATTGAAATTTTGAGTAAAAAAAACCCAAAATATGAAAAAAAAAACAAAAACAAGAAAAAACATAAAAAATTCATGCTTGTGCTTATGAAAAAACCCAGGCATGAATTGATCCAAAAAAAAAAACCCAACCTCTCAAGCTTGAGCTACCTATGAAGAAGAACAATTCTCCTCCATTATTAGTCATGACTGTTCTCTTCATCCATTCCATTTTTTCCGAAAACCAAATCCATTTTTTCCTCTTTTTCATTGCAAAAACTAAAAAAAAATACATTTTTCCAAAAACAACGTTGTTCTTTTGCATCACAAAAGCTTTTAATTAATGATGATGGAGAAGTCTATTAGCTTTTTGAAAGATGACAACAAGAGGAAAAACGACATCGATGGAATGCCCAAACACGGGTCCAACGACACCATCGAAGCAAAATTGCAATCGGAGTCTCCAATTTAGCGGGAAGTAAAGGAAAGCGACATTAATGCTGAAGATATTCATCCTTCTATAAATTTCAGTTTTAGCCTCGCTCAGATCGAAAACCCAGGTGGTCACGAGCTTGACGACGAGAGAACCGAAGAAGGACAGAAAGGAGGAAGAAGAACGTGGGAGGAGAAGGAGTGGAGTGAAGAGGAAAACAAGGTTCTGAAGAATCAGTTAGCGAAGAATCTGGTTGCAAAGTCGTGCCGGTGGGAGGTGATCGTGGAGGCTTTCTAGGGACGGCATAAGATCGACAGCATGATTAAGAAGGCCAAGGAGTTAGGGGAGAGGAAATTGAGTGATGCTGATTCGATGGATATGGTAGATTTTGGAGATTTCATCAATGAGAAAGGGGATTTCGTCCTTGAAGCTTGGTGGATATGGTAGATTTTGAGGGATGAGAGAGAGTTTTGGGATGGGAATGGTAGAGTTTTCGGTTATTGAAATTTTTGAGTTTTTTTTTTTAGATTTTGGGTTTTTTTGCTCAAAATTTCAGTCAATTATACAAAAAGATATTGGTGTCTTTTTGTGTCCCAAAAAATGCCTCTAAATGCTAAAAAAAGATTTTCTAAAAGGTTAAGATACTGATATAAAATATTCTAAAACATAGGATACCAAACATGTATTTAATATAACACATGGTATCAAATTAAAATTTTCCCAATAATCAATGTCTATTCATCTAAAGACTTCAGGCCACGGTGTGTGTATATATATTCCCTCGTGCACCTTAATTTTCCCTTTTCTAAGAATTTGAACCTAGAATTTCTTTATTTACCCCTCTCATCCTCACCAATTCGGCTAAACATAAGTTAACAATTTTTATTGAAATAATAGCTGCTATATTTTAACAATTAAGATTATTTCCTTTTTATTTTTTAAAGATTGAATTTAGATTCTACCTAATCACGATTTGTTTTCATGATTGTAGGTGATCAAGAAGTTGCGTTGTTAAAAGTGGTTGAATGTTGACCCTTTTTATGTGCGTGTATATATGCAACAACAAGGCCCACAACATTCTCTCATTAATAATTCGTTTACGCAAAGACCAGGGGTTATTCCTTTCAAAAGAAAGCACTTTCCTTTGTTGTGGAGGTTTATAAATCATAACGTTTTTCAATATATATATATATATATATATATTTATTTATTTTTTTTATTTTTTTTTTAAATGAAGCATTAGCTTTTTTTTTTTTTTCCTTTCATTTTTCTTCTCATTTACGTTAACGACCATATCACGAAACATAATTCTAGAAACCGAAAACAAAATTCAATCAGATATATTATTTGCATGGATTATTATTTATGGCACATGATATTGAAAAAAGAATTACTAATATAGTAAGTATTTGGTAATATTGACTCTAATTCTTTCCTTTTGTTTTGTTTTGGTTTTTTTGTTATTTATGCATTACATTTCTTTTCTTTATTTTTTCTCAAACAAACATGCCATCTTTTTCTTTTTCTTTTTCTTTTCTTTTCCCTTTTCTTTTTCTCTTTCTGTAATTACTTTTTTGCACGCCTTTTCTTTACTTTTTTCTTAGCCGAACATGCCATCTTTTCTTTTCCCACTTCTTTTTCTTTTTCTCTAATTGCTTATTTCCACGCCGGCTAATATCTATTGCATCGTATTCAATTTTGTTATTTTTTACTTATAATTGAATAATGAGTAGATGACATAACTAAATGACATAGCAATTTAATTGTACTCATATATATATATGTATATAAAACGAATTAGTAATATTCTTTTTTCTAAATCTTGGAAAAAATATTATGTGATTAATAGCTTTATAAGTAAACTAAAAAAAAAGGAGAAAATTTTAAAACTGTTTGTTACAATAATACGGAACACTAATTTCTTTCTTTTTTCTTAAAAAAAAAGAGCTACAAACATAAATATAAATATGCCTATTTTCTATACTTAGAAACATAATCCTAGAAACTATCAACGTGAATTGTTAAGTTAATAGTTTCATGGTCCCAAAAGGGTAGATGGAGTAGTTGTAGGCTTGATCGTAAGACTCACTTTAAGCGGTCCAAATTTTAATGAAAGAATCCTCTGTAAATTTCTTTTTAATATAAATATGAAATGTAAGACACACTTATCTTCTTTTCCTTGACCAACAAAACGATGACTTTCAGTTTGAGATTGAAAATATGATTTGAAAAAATAGCACGTGCAATGCACGTGCAAATGAGTTAGTATATTAAAAGCATAAAAACGTTTTTTTTTTCTTTTTCTTTTTCTGTTTTGAGCGT
Source organism: Artocarpus heterophyllus (assembly GCA_025403435.1). Lineage (NCBI taxonomy): Eukaryota > Viridiplantae > Streptophyta > Magnoliopsida > Rosales > Moraceae > Artocarpus > Artocarpus heterophyllus. The sequence continues at coordinate 15,857,302 of CM046347.1, read as the reverse complement.
ATATAATTCTTTGAAGAGGTCAATTCCTTCCGGAACATGATTTGAGACGTGGCATAATCTACTCACTCTCATTCTCAACGTTATGACGCGGCTGACCCTGTATTTTCTAAAAAGAAATATTGCATATAAATTAAAAAAAAAAGCCTATGACGCGGCAGTGCATATGCAAGAAGAAACCTATCCAAGAAGAAACCTTGAGAAGAAGAAGAAACCGTCCCCTTCCAAAAGAAGATTAGGGCATCTTCAAAAGAAGCACATGACATGTCATGTATAGAAATAAGAAGCACATGACTCATCCTATTAAAAACTTTCTGCCAACTTATACTGTTGTATATTTTTGCTCCTCGAACTTTTATAAATTATTAATTTGTCTCAAACTTTTAAATTTCATTTAATTAGTTCGTCTATTAAATTTTGGCTATGTAGTTGACCTCGTAATCATCACAAGACAAGTAAACATTGGTAATTATTCCTTCGCGCATTTCTATTGCACACAATCAGTCGTGTCCTTGAACCTAACCTGGTCTAAAAATCCGATTCCAACCTCGTTCTCAGTCCCAATTCCGTTCAACTTTAGCCACGGTCCAGAAAATATCAAAAGAGGATCCAAGTCTCGGAGCCCAGCCTTGATTTCAAAACTTAACCTTGACCCCAAATATAAAATTTGAACGCGGTCTCAAACACCTCTTTTAATTCTAAAGTCCATATCACATTTTCAAAACATGCCCCGCCCACAATCTTAAGTTCCCATACCTTGCCCCCAAGCCAGTCTTGAAATTGACCTTGACCATAGCATCAAAACTCATCCCTGGTCTCGAAACGTGACTCTAATCGCTAAACCTAATTTCGACTAGTGGCGGAGCTAGGTGGGAGCAAAAAGGGCTGTTGCCCTTACTCACTTTTTGGAAATTAAAATTTTACCCTTTGAATTTTTTAACTTTTATATTATGCCCCCATTGAGATTAAATATTTTTAGATAAGCCCTCATTGACTTTCAGAGCGTCTCTAATACAAATGCTATAATTTTATACCAATGTCAGGTGTTGACATTTGAGTGTAAAAAACACTTACCAATGCAATGTCACTTTCTTATGCCAAATTATCATATGTTGAATTTGGTATCTTTTTATATCCTCAAAATTTAAGGTATACAAATGAGAAAAATAATAAGACTCTAGTTAGAATATCTTTATTGTTACCTTATGTTTTTTAACACTATGTTTGACTAAAATTATATCAAAATAAAAGGGATTTAACATCATAAGTTTCCAAACTTTATAACATTTGGCACTTAGGTCCTCATTTTAAGAACTTGCATCGTATTCCCATGTGATTTGTAGATGTTGGATATTAGACTACTTCAATGTGGATCACAAATATTCTTTTTTGTTGATAATCCCAAGTACCATCCTTTGTGTTGATATAGGCTTTTAGTTTTTTTTCTCCTTTATTTTTTCAATAGACATAAGCATTTTTTCCATATAGTATGGTAATTTTTTTGTCTTTAGAGTTGCAATTATTGTGTGGGTTTAGTATGATAACAAGTGCGTTAATAGTCAACGAGGCCTTTTCCTTTGCAATCAATATTAAGAATACCTTAACACCTTAGATGCCCCTGAATTGTACATCGAGCCACACGTTTAAACATCAATTGATGATGAAATTTGCTTATTGATTAACGGATAAAATAGAGAAAATCATATACTACAAGTAATTTAAATTGTTAATGAAAATCACTTACCCATAGGACAAAATAGAGGAAATCATATGCTACAAGTACTTGATGTTGATTATAAAAAAAGTAGAAATATAGTATAGAGCTTTTAACTTTTTTGTAAGAGGTCTCAAGTTGAATGATATATTAATTTTTTTAAGAGTGTGAATATTAAAACTTTTTTATTCCGAAGAAAGTGAATGCCTAATAATTATATCAAGTTGGTTTGATTAATTAGTGTTACTAATTCTAATATTTGTTTTATTTTGATTGGAGAAATAGGGATTGAGGAATTGAGTGCTTTTGTGTTGTAATATTTATAAATTCAAGCCGTCTAACCAAGCCAAGCTAGGGCTATGCAGGCCTTACAGAAAAAAGGACTAGATAAAAAAATACAAATGGTTTGGACAACGAATAGGCTGACTGCAAAAGGATCCACACACATTAGAATTTATATTTCATCTAATGATCAGATGTATATGTTAACCCTACAAGAAACAAACTGAAATGCTTTTATAATAGCATTCTAAATGTCGTATTCCTTACGGTTGATCCAAAAGGCTAATAGAATGCATTGGGTATGCTCTGTGAATCAAGTGCGCAATGCATGGTTCTGACCCAACCCTCATGTTGTACAAGATTTAATTCTGTATAAAACCTAAAGGTGAAAATTTTAATACCTGCCCATCCCTTTTTGTCCAAGAAATGGAAATTAGGAAAATGTTAAAAATTAAATTCTCTGTCTATAAGAATAGGTAAAAACGCTATTGCCTTACCCTTGAGCCATTCCCTTATATATAAATTGATGATGAAACTCGCTTATCGATTGGACAAAATAGAGAAAATTATATACTGTAAGTACTTTAAATTGCTAATGTAAGTCACTAGTACTTGATGTTGATTATTCAAAAAGTAAAAATAATAGTAACATAATAAAGCTACAACAAGTTGGTTTAGTGACAGTAGCTTGGTACTATTGCAAACAGTGCTCATTTCCTTTTTTAATTTTTTCACTTTTTTTATAAAAAGAATTTCTCCTCTTATTTAAGTGGTAATTGGGCATACTTTTGAGTTAAATGTACCTTGAATATCTCATATTGGAGTTCAACTGAGAATAAAAAAAAAAAGAGTTTTTGAAAACAATTTCATCTATTGTTTAGCTGGTAATTGAGCATACTAGTGATTTGAATGTACCTAGAGAATCTCATATATATAAATATATATATAGAGGTTTATTCTTGGAGTTTGCCTATGAATCAAAGAAAAAAGAGGGACAAAGTTGTCTTAGGGTTGAGATAGTGATCAATATATAAAAACTCAAATAAGAAAAACAAAAGAGATAGAGAGCTTTTAGGTTTTCTGGAGGAGTATATTAAGAGTAAGCATATGAAACTTTCTTATTTTGAAAAACTCAATTTGAAGGGTATATTAAGTTTTTTTTTTTTTTTTTTAAGAGTAAGCATATGAAACTTTCTTATTTTGAAAAAAGTGGATGCCATAATTATACCAAGATGGTTCGATCAATCAGTATTACTTATCTTTATATCTGTTTTATTTTGATTGTCGAAATAAGGAGTGAGGAATTGAGTGCATATGTCTTGTATTATTCATAAATTCAAGCTATCTAGCTAAGCTAGGCTAGGCCTATGCAGGCCTAAGAGAAAAAAAAGACCAAATACCGAACTGCTAATTATTCCGGCAATGAAAGGGTTGACTGCAAAAGGATCCACACATTAGAATTTTGCTAATTATTCCGGCAATGAAAGGGTTGACTGCAAAAGGATCCACACATTAGAATTTTATACAATCTATCATTTTTCCATTTCATCTAATGATCATATGTACATGTTATCTCTGCAACATAAAAATAAAATGCTTTTATAATTAAATTCTAAATAGCATATTACTTATGGTTGATCCAAAAGACTTAAAAGAAAGCATTAGGTACACTCCATGAATCAAGTATACAACTTATGGTTCTGAATCCTCATGCTACACAAGATCTACTTTTGTATAAAACCTAAAGGAGACAATTTTATTGTCTATCCATCCCTCCCATATCTAAGATGTGGAAGAGAGGAAAAATGCTAAAATTAAGTTCCCTATCTATAATAATAGATAAAAAGTCATTGCCTCATTGCCTTACCTTTGAGCTACTCACTTATACATAAATTGATGATGAAACACGCTTACCAATTGGACAAAATAGAGAAATCATATGTTGCAAGTACTTTTAATTGTTAATGAAAGTCACTTACTGATTAAACAATATAGAGGAAATCATTTATTATAAATACTTGATATTTATTATCCAAAAAAATAGAAATAATAGTAACTTAATAAAATTACAACAAGATGTTTTAGTGCCAATAGCTTGGTGCTATTACAGATGGTCTTCATTTCCTCTTAATTCCTCCTCTCTTTTTTTCTGAAATGAATTTTTCCTTTTTAAAGTAGTAATTGTATGTATTTATGATTTAAATGTTCCTAAAAAAGCTCATATGTATTATATATGTTTATTCTTGCAGTTTGTCTGAAAATCAAAGGAAAAAAAAGGATAAAGTTGTCTTAGTGTCGAGATAGTGATCAATATATAAAAACTCAAATCATGAAAATAAAAGAGATATAGAGCTTATAGCTTTCCTATAGGAGGTTTCAATTTGAATAGTATATAAATTTTATAAAAAGCAATGATTTTAAACTTTCTTATTCTAGAGAAAGTGAATGCCAAATAATTATGCCAAGTTGGTCTAATCAATTAGTATTACTTATTTTTATATTTGTTTTATTTTCATGGGAAAAATAAGGAGTGAGGAATAAAATGCTTTTGTCTTCTGTTATTCCTAAATTCAAGCCGCCTAACCAGGCCAGGCTAGGCCTAAGGGAAAAAAAGGACCAAGTACAAACAGTTGATTGTTCGGACAACGAATAGGTAGACTGCAAAAGGATCCATGCACATTAGAATTTCATACAATATGTCATTCTTCCATTTTATATAATGATCGTATGTACATGTTATCTTTGCAACATCAAACTTTTATAATTGTATTCTAAATACAATATTCCTTATGGTTGATCTAAAAGACTTAAAAGAAAGCGTTGGGTACACCCATGAATCAAGTGCTTGACACATGGTTTTGACCAAACCCTTGTGCTGTATGATATTTACTTTATATAGACATCATTCCCATATCCAAGATGTGGAAAAGAAGAAAATGTTGAAATTAAGTACCCTGTCTATCATAATAGATAAAAAAAAAAAAAAAAGCCATTGCCTTACCCTTGAGTGACCCCTTTATACATAAATTGATGATAAAACTTGCTAACAGATTAGACAGAATAGAGAAAATCATCACTTGCCGATTAAACAAAATAACAAAAATCATATGTTACAAGTATTTATGTGGATTATACAAAAATTATAAATAATAGTAACTTAATAATGCTACAAGATGTTTTAGTGCCAATAGCTTGGTGCCATTACAAACGCTCCTTATTCACCATTTAATTTCTCCTCTTATTTAAGTAATAATTAGACATACTTGTGATTGAATGTACCTAGAATATCTCATATATATTGGTTTATCGGGTCACATAATCCCTCATGTGAACACTAACAGCACTTTCAGACTATGCGCCAAAGTCCCCAAAGGTCTTCATCATGTCGTTTGTCTAGTTAAACTAAACAGGACACTTTCAATTGATGACCACCTAGACTCGCCCTAGACTATCCTTGACCCCTCCAGCTCGAGATAGCTAATACTGTATATTTAAGGTTCATGAATTAAAGAAAGCCAATGAGGATGTGAAAAAAAAAAAAAAACATATAATTGTTGAATTCATACCTAACTGACAATGGGACAGTAGCATCATCCTATATCTTAATTGGGGCTCAGCTCCCATAGTTGATCCAGTGCACGTGACAACCTAGGTAGACATGTTGTACGTCAACAGGTAGAGATAAGATCAATTTATGTATTACATTTTGAAACAATTGTAATTATAAGTTTCAAAGTTTTTAGGATGAATACAATATAAAAAGGTAATCATCATCACTGTTAGTGTAAACAGTGTGGTCGGAAGAAGCCTGTTCATTGTCTTCTTCCCTAGCTTCATGTTCAGACACCTCGTCATCAACATACTCTTGAAATGTGTCATTGACCTTTAATGTGTTGTCGATCTCTATTGTGTCATCATCGTCAATGAAACCCATATCTTCCCTTCAAGACTGTACAAAGAGAGCATTGACATCTTCTGCAACATTGGAGGCAACATTAGATCGATTAAAGATAAAGGTATCAAAGTCAGGCTGCTCGACCTTTAGGTTGAACTTATAAGAGTTGTTGTCTTAAAATGCTTGAACTTCATTTTTGACATCATCAGGTATATCCCAAATATGTCAATCACATATTACACATAACCAAAATTAACAAATAACATAACATAACATATTATACATAATTATATATTCAACAATAACTATTAACATAAACACATATTACACATAACTTGTAACACCCAAAAACTAATTAAGTATGATTAGTGTGTAAAATGTTAAATTAGTGTGCTTTATTGTAATTTGAACTTAATTTAATTATTTTGTGGTATTTCTAATTAACTTACGCATTTAATTATATCTATTAGTTATTTTAAATTTTGGAACAAAACAAATTGCCAAAATTCCAAAAAAGTTGGAGTTAGCCTAAGAACTAAAAAAAAAGGAGGAACAAAGTTATCTTAAAATTGAGATAGTGATCAATGTATAAAAACTCAAATAAGGAAAACAAATGAGATAAAGAGCTTTTAGCTTTTTCTGCAAGAGGTCTCGATTTGAATGGTATATTAAGTTTTCATAGGAGTAATAACATTAAAACTTTTTTATTTTGAAGAAAGTAAATGCCTAATAATGATACCAAGTTGGTGTAATCAATTAGTATTACTTATTTTAATAATTATTTTATTTTGATTAGAGAAAATATGGAGTGAGAAATTGAGTGCTTTTATCTTGTAGCATTCATAAATTCAAGTCATCTAGCCAAGCCAGGCTAGGCCTATGCAGGCCTGAGAGAAAAAAAAGGACTAGATGCCAAATTGTAGATTGTTCAAACAACGAATAGATTGACTGCAAAAGGATCCATACACATTAGAATTGCATACAATCTATCATTCTTCCATTCTGTCTAATGATCATTTATATATGTTATCTTTGCAACATCAAATTAAAATGCTTTTATAAATGCATTCTAAATATCGTATTCCTTAGGGTTGATCCAAAAGACTTACTTAAAAGGAAGCATTGGCTAAACACAATGCATGGTTCATACCCAGCCCCCAAACTGTATGAGATTTACTTTTGTGTAGAACCTAAAAGAGAAAATTTTATTATTTGTCCATCCTAAGATATGGAAAAGAGAAAAATGTTAAAATTAAGTTCTTCTCTACAAATAATCTTAAACTTATATAAAAATCTCTATGTGCACCTAGCCTATTCTTCCTTCACGTGTTCCCGTTTCATTCCCTTGCTTCTTCTTTTTTTATCATTATCAGTTTTTTTCCCTTTTTCCTTGAAGCTTTCTTCCTCTTTTCCTTTTCTTGTCTCTTTCCCCTATTCTTTGTGTCTTTCTCTTCCCTCAACCTCCCTTCCCGTTCACCATTTCTCCCTTCCCATTCCATTTTGCAGCTTCTTCTTCCAAAATCTAGTGAACACTGCATCTTTTTGCCTTTTCGATGATCGCATTCAAGCTCGCTTCTATTCTTCTCAAAACACAAGTGTTTTTATTTCTCTACAAATTTCTTCTTCTTCTTCTTCTTCTTCTTCTTCTTCTTCTTCTTCTTTTTTCTTTTCTAGATTGCCATGAATATTTAGACACCATTTTTTGGGTTCTTTCTCCCTTCCAATTTAAGCTGGAACTTCGTGTGGGTGTTCTTTCTTCCCCAACAGGAAAAGGAAGAACTATGTTGTTGAGAGCTCTAAGGAATTCCTGATAGGGGAACAGGAAGACAAAAAATCCTTATTCATGTATCTATTAAAGGATTGCTATATTAGTGGACGTGACGATTCATATGACAATACAAATGGTTTTTCATTGGATAGCAGATTTGACATTGCACAAGATGTGTAAGCAATTATATATGCACCATTTTTTTGGGAAAAAAATAGAAAAAAAATCGTTAACATGGTGTATATCCTTAGTTAAGTGGTTGTGTGGTCCTCATCCTTCAAACATTTACAAAGTTTTTGGTGGCTCATTTCAATATTCATTGACGCCATTGGAGAAGTCATGCTTGTAGTGGTTTTATTTGTTTTTTGTTCATCCATTGACTGCAATGTGTTCGTGTTTTTGGTTGACTAAGAGAAGGTATACGAAAAAACAGAACAATAATGAAATATATGATAACTTTAAAACTGACATGACATTGTTTTTAGTGTCTTAATTAACAGTGGCAGAGTTTTACCCTTCAATCCAATTGTTTGTTCAATTTGGCATTTAGTGAATTACCTCAATGGTTCAATTAGGCATCTCTTCTTCTCGTGGGTCTCAATTTGGTAGACTAGTTCTATTCATGGTGTTAGACTAGATGCCTTAAGGATTAAATGATGTAATTATTTTTAAAGACATTTAATCAATGAAGAGTTTAATAGTTATTTCATATATCAAATATATCATCTTTAAGTTCATTTATATTGAATGTATGATAGGCAAACAGAAGTCTACGACTGTCTGTCTATCTAAACCTTTAAGATAATGCATATGATTTACAGATTAAATAGTAGACATAAATCTTAAGGTGATAGTCTAAATATAAAAGGTTTGCAATTGGAGGAATAAAGTTGAGCACTTTATTTATGTTAAGATTCTTATGTTGTCTTCATACTTAACGGAAGATGATTTGTCTTGGTTATTTGAGTGGGACTTTGTGAGTGGACACATTGGTATATTATCATTGATGACAATATATTAGATCCAGACTAAAGATGACACGCGAGAATAAATCAATTCACTTTAGACAATCACATGTATTGGAGATGTGCTCAGACGACACGCGAGAGTAGTTCCTCCGTGGGTGCGCCGACCAAGCTGCTCAGCATAACTGCCCACACATCCCTCTACATTCGCCATTTGGTCAGACAAGGTCCTCTTACCTCCCTTGGCCATTGTCGACCAGGGTACGAGGAGGATTTTTACCTTGGCCTGCATCGACCACCGCATTTGTCCTGCTTGGCAGTAGAGGCACACTTTAACCAGGCATGACAGCAACCAAGCTGTCCATAGGCTAACGCGGCACCACCCTAACCTCGAATAAGAATAATCCCCTTCCACAAGAATCACGACGCCTATCACCAACCCCCTTGACACCACCGTACGAAGCATTTAGGTCAAGAGTTAAACTCACGTTACACTTGGTCTAAGTGGTAGGCTATAAATAAGAGCATTTACTCCACCTCCAAGGTAAGTAGACTCTTTATAACCTACTCTCAGCCTCTCTTTTGACCTAGTAGGCACCTGACTTGAGCGTCAGAGAGCCCTTGGCTGGTGCCAGACCAGCGTCCCCCTTTGACCTCTAAGGCGTTCCCTCTTTTTGTAGGACTAACCAATGAAGTTATGAAGGGTAGGACAAGGTAGTCTAACCATCGTGTATAATCGCACATGATGCTCACCATCAACATTTGGTGCTATAAGGAGGGCCCCGTGCCCTTGCAACATTCAGCTCACCCTACAGCAACTAGGGGCCAAGCCCAAGATGATGCAACCCGACTAGAGGGATCGTGGAGCAGCCAGAACTGAAACCAAGCACCTTGAAGCCAAGGAAGGCCTTGAATAAGCTAGTCTAAATCAAGGCCGGTGGTTGGACAAGAAGCTAACCAGAATGTCGACGACCCTAGATGGGAGCTTACTACGATAGTATGTCTCTTGACTCAATGGATGGCGTTTCAAGCACTGTCGCAGCCGCCACCCCCAACACTCCTTCCACTGGCCAAGGAAGACTAGGCCAATGGTCGAGCAAGGCAAAGGGGTGGATCAGAAGAGGAAGATTTTGAACACGTAAGAACTCATGTGTCAGAGCGTGGTTCTCGAGTGCCCCGAGGCATCAAAGATGTAATGCTAGGTGCACAAGACAATCGTGAACCCTCGCTACAAGGCTCTTGGGCCTCCATTTTTGAATGCTCAGCCAAAGAGGGGTACGGCTGGCCAAAGGCCAGTTGCCACATTGAGGCGACAGTAATCCAGAAGATGAAGTCCTATACTAGGTAGAACTGCCCAAAGACATGAATAGTCGCAACATCCTTAACTTTCAACAGCAGATTGATGAGATCGTAATCCACTGTTATAGAATTGATGATGTTATGGTCGCTAGCCTGCCATTCATCGAGGCCATCATGAAGGCGCCTGTGCTAAACAAGTTCAAGGTCCCCTAGATAAAAATATAAAACATGGCAACAATGAGCATGTAGAACTCTATCAGAGGCACATACTGCTCCAAAACATCGATGACGTAGCTATACGCAAGGCTTTTTCTCTAACTTTAACGAGTCCAACTCGATAATGGTACATGTGCCTCAAGCCAGGCACTATAAGTTCTTTTTGGTAGCTTTCCAAATAGTTCTCGCTGGCGTTTTCCACCTCTAAGGCAAGAAAAAAAAGTCACATACTTGTACTTAATGAAGTAAGGCGACAGGGAGGTCTGAGATTACATTAATTGGTTCAGCCGAGCAACATTGGAGGTAAAAGCTTAGAAGACAGGACCCTCAAGCATGCCTTCATTGTTGGCCTCAGAGACAAAAATCTGCTTTAGGCGCTTGCTCTAGAATAGCTGAGCAAATTTTCTCAGGTGCTCACTTGTGCCTAGATGCACACTGATGCAACTGATTACATGAAGAGCAGCCGGGAAGGAGTAGGAAGCCAAAACAAAAAAAGAAACAAGGATTCGCCTGACTAGGAGAATCCAACTAGAGGAAGGAGCAGAAGACCAATAAGCCGAAGGTACCTACTTGGAAATTCAGAGTATTGTATCACTCAACTCAACAAAACCCAGTGCATGACTACTCTACAATCATTCCAAGAGTGTCCGGTGAGGGGACATCAAGCCCTGGATTATTACCACGTCGATTTCTGTATAGTGTGTTTTGGGACTTTCAACCCAAGGGAGCGTCATCACCTCCCCCTATCTTATCTTTTAGGGTATTCGTGCCTAAAGACATAACTGCTGCCCTCTTCACGTCTTACCATTCCTCTCATAACTACTATTGTTATGTATAGCGTAAATTTTCTAACCATGCTTTTCAATTTATTCAATACGTGTCAAATCAATTTATTCCTCGTTGTACATTATAGGACGAGTTCATGCTACTGTCTCACAAGTGATATTCATATAATAACAGTCCAACATATATATATATATATATATATATCTTGCAATGTAAAGAACCAATTTTAATTCTATAAGCCTCACAAAAGATGAGTAATAGATTCCCTATCTCTTGGCAAATATACTGCTAATAACTTCTAGCTCACGAAACCAAGTTCACCACGTAAGCTTCAAGTACATCATTATCTTAGGACGTACAAAATAATCATATTTTAACTTAAATCCTACTCTATAATCATGCCAATTTACTATATATTTTTATTAGTATGCTATAATGATTATCACGCTCAAAATATGCATATAAGTTTAAACATATAATTTAATTCTAACAACGACAAAAATTGACCCATATTCCAATCTAAAATATTTTGAAAATAATTTAAAACAAAATAATATGAGATTAAAATATTTGGAATAAAACATTTGAATAAAAATTTGTATTAGGGTCAGGTTCATTCGACTTATAATATATCAAACAGCAATAGAATTGACAAAGGAATAGGATTGGTGAAATGGTGGAAGGCATCCTAAGTGTATTAGGAGGTTGTATGTTCGAGTCTTGAGGAGAGTAAATTTCTAGTCTTATGTATTTTTGGCTTGACAAAACGACATGTAGTTTTTGAAAAAATGACAGAATTTTTATAAAAAGAATTTTTATAAAAACCACCACATCATTTCTCACCTGGAAATTTTATACAGAGAACCCAAAATTCAAATTTTAAACTTTTCTTCAAATCTTGGTTTTCTAAGAGCTTTCTAAGCATAAAACAACGTATAAACAATATATAATCATTTCTATACAATATAAACTCATTTCCACAAATTTACACATTTAAAATATAATCAAGATCTAAGTTTTAAGTTTGAAAACCTTACCTCAATCTTAGCCCAAAAATGTTGTTTAGATCTTGAAATCTTTACGTTTCTTTGATCTATGAGTTTGTGAAAGGTGTTAGACATGTATGCCCTAAGGAGTAAAAATGTAATAAGTTTTTGGAGACATTTTTTATCAATAAAGAATTTATTCATTATTTATATACCAAATCTTGTCCTCTTTACGTTCATATTTGTTGAATGTATGTTAAGCAAACAGTAGTCTGAGACTGTCGATCTAAACCTTAAGAATTAGGCATATGATGGGCTGATTATGCGGAAGACACGATTCTTAAGGTGACGGTCTAAAACATATGATCCGCAATTGAGGGAATAAAGTTGGGCGCTTTATTCATGCAAAGATTGTTATGTTGTCTATATCCCTTTTGGAAGATGGTTTGTCTTGACCATCGGAGTTAGACTCCGTGAATAGAAACATTGGGACGTTATCATAGGTGATGATATGTTGGATCGGGACACAAAGTGAATTGATTTGGATTAATAATTCTATCTTAGAAAATCGATTCACTTTAGACAATTATTTGTATTGTATCTTAATCCTGAGATGGATAGTGGGCCTGTTGTCTCGACTTGTGTATTTTGATGTACCAAAGGGTGACTCCCACATCTCAATAGTGGTATGCATACCGGTACGTTGGAGGCATAACTCTTGATAGCGTAGACTTGTTATTCATAGATATGGAATCCATAGCTCCTCTTTCGGAGTAATGATATCCTCTTATATGCGTTATCTTATAATTGAAAAACTGGAGCGCTCAACCATTTGGATACATAGGTGTAACCAAATGGTATACTATCTTTGGATGGTAAGTTTTCTATGTTGGAAACAAAGTGCGCAGCGGAATATTAAAAATTTTTTCCTCAGAGTAATTTCCAAAACACAAGTTTGACATGTTATATGTATAAAATTAAACAGATCTTACTAACCTCAGTATGCCGAAGAACCTCCGCGACCTGTGTAGAGAAGTAACGTTCCAGAAGAGCCTCAACCAACTGGTCTTCTTTGCTATTCTCTATCCACAACCGGAGTGAGTGTGGGCTCACACGTACAGCTCTTCCACCGGTGACTCTCCTTCCAACCAATAGAGAGAACCCAAAGCTAGTGTTCGTGATTTGTGAACAAAAGCTCTCAGGGAGTTTTCAGATGCTCACTAGAAGAGTATCACTCTTAATCTCTCAAATTGATCTGAGTAAATCATTAGACTCACTCCCTTTTTATACCTATTGGTCCTTGGGGTCAGTCCATATCAGATTAGGTCTCAAAAATCGAAACAGAATCAAGTTCGGATCAATATCTGATAAGATACGCGTGAAAAACGCGTAATCTTAACTGTCGCGGTCGGCATGCCGAACTGTGAGATAGGCAGGCCGAACTGGCCAGTTCGGCAGGCCGAACACGTCATCCGGCATGCCGAACTGCCGAGAAAAAATCTCTGCGAATCTTTTATTTTCCACCCGAGATTCTAAAGGATAAAGTCTCAGTTTTGATTCAAATAGCCCAATAGAAAAGATATCTGATCAAAACAAACTTTATCAAGATAATCTCTAAGAAAATAAATCAATTCACAATAATTCTACAAGTTTATCTTGTTCTAATTGTCCAAAATTAAAACAACCGATAAACAGACAAGAATTATCCGAACGCCATAATTCAACAAGTTCATCTTGAACTAATTTCTTACATAATTAATTCAACCGATAAACAGACATGAATTATTTGATTCTTATAAATTTTAAACCAATCTGATAAATCCGACATAAGTCACCAATTATTGAAAAAGCACGCCGTGTCGTTACAGGATTTTGTGAGCTAGCAAAGGGGACCAAAATGGACCTATAAAGTTCAAGCTCATGATAATTATGAAACCCAATATCCCAGATATACATTTCACAATTATCAACTCCAACGCTACTCTACTAAAAGCTTGGAGCTGCACTCTCGAACTTTATAGAATTACGAAGCTCGTGTAGCTAAGTCTCCATGACATATCATAGTGTATCGCATCCCTATATGATCATCCATAATCGGCTTAAGGACAAGTTCTGTCTTACCTTCCCGATTATTTTTATCTTACGTTCCATTGTCTCACCATTAGAAAACTTACCATCCAAAGATAGTATACCATTCGGTTACACCTATGTATCCAAATGGTTGAGCGCTCCAGTTTTCCAATTACAGGACAACGCATATAAGAGGATATCATTACTCCTAAAGAGGAGCTATGGATTCCATATCTATGAATAACAAGTCTACGCTACCAAGAGTCATGCCTCCAACGTACCGGCATGCATGCCACTATAGAGATGTGGGAGTCACCCATTGGTACATCAAAAGACACAAATCGAGACAACGGGCCCATTATTCATCTCAGGATTAAGATACAATACAAATGATTGTCTAAAGTGAATCGATTTGCCAAGACAGAATTATTAATCCAAATCAATTCACTTTATGTCCCGATCCAACACATCGTCACCTATGACAACGCGCCAATGTTTCTATTCACGGAGTCCAACTCCGATGGCCAAGACAAACCATCTCCCAAAAGGGATATAGACAACATAACAATCTTTACATGAATAAAGCGCCCAACTTTATTCCCTCGATTGCGGATCATATATTTTTGACCATCACCTTAAGAGTCGTGTCTACCGCATAATCATCCCATCATATGCCCAACTCTTAAGGTTTAGACTGACAGTCTCAGACTACTGTTTGCTTATCATACATTTAACAAATATGAACGTAAAGAGGACAATATTTGGTATATATAAATGAATAAATTCTTTATTGATAAAAATGTCTCCAAAAACGTATTACATTTTTACTCCTTAGAGCATACATGTCTAACAATCTCCCACTTGCACTAAGTGAGTAAATACTGCAAATTTCGCATCCCCATAGCTTCCACATGCCTTTCGAAGACTCTCCCAGAAAGTGTCTTCGTAAATGGATCAGCTAAATTGTCCTCTGACGCGATCTTGCACACCGTGACATGCCCGCTCTCAACGAAGTCCTTTATCACATGATACTTCCGATCAATATGCTTACTCTTCTTGTGAAATCTTGGTTCCTTAGCATTAGCTACCGCCGCACTGTTATCACAGTACAGTGATACCGCTTTATCCACACCAGGAACTACCTCAAGATCCCCAAGGAACTTGCGGAGCCACACTGCTTCTTTCGAAGCATCACTAGCCGCCACATACTCGGCCTCCATCGTTGAATCCGAAGTGCAATCTTGCTTCGCACTTCTCCAACTGATGGCACCGTCACCCAGAGTAAACACAAACCCCGATGTCGATTTCCTAGAATCCAGGCAGGATTGAAAATCTGAATCAGTGTATCCTAGAGGAGTTAAATCCTCACCCGAATACACAAGCATATACCCTCGAGTCCTTCTTAGGTACTTGAAAATATGCTTTACCGCAACCCAATGGTTCGGTCCTGGATCCGCCTGAAATTGACTCACAATCCCGACCGCATAACTAATATCCGGTCGAGTGCAAAGCATGGCATACATGAGACTACCCACTGCCGAAGCATAAGGTACCTTCTTCATGTATTCTCTTTCTTCATAAGACTTTGGAGAGTCTTTCTTAGAAAGAGTAATTCCAGACCTAGATGGTTGCCCACCTTTCTTGGAATCCTGCATTGCAAACCTCCTGAGAATTTTATCTATGTAGCCGGCCTGCGACAAAGCTATCATTTTGTTCTTCCTATCCCGAAAGATCTGGATACCGAGAACAAAATTAGCCTCACCCAAGTCCTTCATGTCAAACTGCTTGGTCAACCATAATTTGACCGATGACAACGCCCCAACGTCATTGCCAATTAGCAGAATGTCATCTACATAGAGTAGTAGAAAAACCACCTTCCCATTCTTAATGTGTTTGTAAACACATGGTTCATCCACATTTTGTGAGAACCCATAAGTCTTGATCACTTGATCAAATCTTATGTTCCAAGAACGAGAAGCCTGCTTAAGTCCATAAATAGACTTTAGCAACTTACAAACCTTACCCTCTTGACCCGCGACCTTGAACCCATCTGGTTGTTCCATATAAATGGACTCATCAAGATAGCCATTCAGAAAAGCCGTCTTGACATCCATCTGCCAAATCTCGTAGTCGAGAGCGGCAGCTATGGACAAGAGAATCCGGATGGACTTAAGCATGGCTACAGGCGAAAAGGTTTCCTCATAATCGATTCCTTCCTTTTGCGTATAACCCTTAGCTACCAGTCTAGCCTTAAAGGTTTCGACCTTTCCATCCACTCCTCTTTTCCTCTTGTAGATCCACTTACTCCCTATGGGTTTTATCCCTTTGGGAAGATCCACAAGCTCCCAGACCCGATTAGTCTCCATAGACTTCATCTCAATGTTCATGGCCTCTGTCCAGAGTCTTGAATCAACATCCTCCATAGCTTCTGCGTAAGTATAAGGATCCCTGTCATGTTCATCCGGTTCAGCCAAAAAGACCTCCCCATTGAACATATACCTCTCAGGTTGACGCCCGATCCTCCCACTACGCTGAAGCCCCTGAGGTTGTTGTTCAGGTTTGTTTGGTTTTTCTACAGCGATCGGAATGGTTTCGTTTGGAACCTCCGGAGTAAACGGATTACCCCTCAACT
The DNA here is from genome assembly GCA_025403435.1 of Artocarpus heterophyllus. Taxonomy (NCBI): domain Eukaryota; kingdom Viridiplantae; phylum Streptophyta; class Magnoliopsida; order Rosales; family Moraceae; genus Artocarpus; species Artocarpus heterophyllus. Next base: position 15,840,692 of record CM046347.1, on the reverse strand, counting down.
CCTCAAGCACCACTTTGCTTTGAGGTTTAAAGTCGTTCATGTAACTCTCCTCAAGGAAAGTTGCATTAGTTGAAACCACGACTTTATTTTCCTTTGGGTTATAAAAATAACCCCCTTTAGTCCCTTTTGGATATCCTACAAACACGCAAACTTCTGAACGTGCTTCCAACTTATTCGGATCCTTAAACAGGACATGAGCTGGACATCCCCATATGCGAATATGGTTTAAGGATGTCTTCCGTCTTGTCCACAACTCGTGAGGAGTTTTAGGGACCGATTTTGAAGGCACATTGTTCAAAAGATAACATGCGGTTTGTAGTGCATATCCCCAAAAGGATAAAGGCAATGATGAATAACTCATCATGGACCGAATCATGTCCAACAAAGTCCTATTCCTTCTCTCTGCTACGCCATTCTGCTGCGGAGTGCCCGGCGCAGTCAAATGGGATAAAATCCCATTCTCTAACAAGTGTCCCAAGAACTCATCAGAAAGGTATTCCCCACCTCGATCAGATCGAAGTGCCTTTATGGGTCTACCCAATTGCTTTTCCACTTCAGCCCGAAACTCCCTGAACTTATCATAAGTTTCGCTTTTGTGGTGCATTAGGTACACATACCCATATCTTGAGTAATCGTCAATAAAAGTAACAAAGTACTCATACCCTCCTCGTGCCCGGATGTTCATCGGTCCGCAAACATCACTATGCACAAGTTCTAGAACCCCTTCGGCCCTATTGCCCTTAGACCCGTATGGTCTTTTGGTCATTTTACCCTCCAAACAAGATTCACATTGAGGTATAGATTCCACCTTTAAGTGACTTAAAGGTCCATCCCTTACCAACCTTTGAATCCTATTTAGGTTAATATGGCCAAGGCGCAAATGCCAAAGATAAGTCTTATTAGAGTGAGAAGTTTTAAGTCTTTTTGAGTCATTATCATTTATCTCAGCATTAAGCAATAGGTCCATCTTAGGTTTGATAAAATATAGATTATTTTGCATCCATCCAGAACAGATAAAAGATTTGTTTTTACGAATCACCACTTTTTCATTAAAAGATACCACGTAGGAGTCTTTAAATAAAGAAGATACAGAAATTAAATTCCTTTTAAATTTAGGAACATAAAAACAATCTCGCAAAATTAAACTCCTATAATTATCAAAATAAAGATGGACATCTCCCACTGCTTCCGCTGAGACCAAGGATCCATCGCCCATCCGAAGCGTTAAGTCTTCACGAAGTAGACTTCTCGTTTCTTTGAATCCCTGCAGAGAAACACAAACATGATTAGTTGCACCGGAATCTATGACCCAAATGTCACTGGATTCCTCAACCAAACAAGTTTCTAAATATAGAAGATCACACCTACCTCCCTTGGAAAGGAAGTCCTTGCAATGCTTCTTTATATGCCCGACCTTACCACAAAAGAAGCACTTAAGCTTCTTTGGGTTCTTCTTCTTCTTCTTCTTGCTCTTGGTAGCAATAGGAATAGAAGACTTCCCACTTTTGGCCCGTTGCTTCTTTCCATTCCCAGAGTTAGGATTGGAACCAGAAGCAGCTACCATATTGGCCTCTCCACCAGCAGGAGACTCCCTGATCAGAAGTTCAAACTCTTGTAACTGTTTCATCAGTTCTGTCAAGGTCATATCCCGTCTATTGCTTAGATTAAAAGTAGCTCTAAACGGAATAAATTCCTTAGACAGAGTCTCAAAGACCATAGTCATCTGAGTTTCAGCATCGATGTCGGCTCCATTGGTTTGAGCCTCAGCGAGGTAACCCATGACCAACATCATGTGCTCCTTTACAGATGTCCCCGGTCTCTGTCTACAGTTTAAGAGTTTCCGAAGCACCCCTTGCCGCTTTGTTATGGCCTGGCCTCCAAACATGTCCTCAAGATTATCCAAGATCTGCTTCGCAGTCTCATAATCCTGATGTTGAGCCTGCAGCACGTTATTCATGCTAGCCATAACATAGCAGCGGGCCTGATCATTAGCATCTTTCCAACGTTCGTACGCTTGGAATTGCTCATTACTTGAGTCTCCCGTAGGCTCGGGAGGACAAGGAGTTGTCAGAACATATTTCAGTTTCTCAAAGGAAAGGACGATGTCCAGGTTCCGTTTCCAATCATTATAGTTCTCACCGGTTAATTGGTTTTTGTCAAGTATCGATGATAAAGCGTTTTTAGACATTTTCAATCTACAATAAAGAATCATATACCAAACATAAGCAAACATATATAATAATTTAGTAAGATAACACAATCATGTAAAATCATACAAATGTGTTTATGTGTCAAAACCTTGAAAATATCACAACCTTACAACGATAATTCCCAACTCAGAATTCAACAAGCTCCTAGGGGAGTCATGCCAAATTCAATCAGGAACACGGATCCCCTCCTGATTAATATATGCCATCCAGGACCCGTATGATCCAGCATATACTAATAATCGTTTCTTTGGCCATTAATTTTATTAACAGAGCTCCTATGGGAGGTTAATAATAAAATTAACGTGAGTGTATAACCACCGTTTTAATATTTTATCCATGATTTATAATCACCACCTAGGGGTGTGCAACCATAAATCATACTAAAATACCTTATCCTTTCAGAGATCCAATCTAGTACATGATAGAAATCCCTTCCTAGGGGTTGGGACCATCATGTTCTTCCTATGGACCAACGATGGAGGCCTTAGGTTCTCTCTTCGAAAACCTTCTCTCACTCAATCTTTTGAAGTCAAGGTTTTATTTTAAAATTATGCATGAACAATTTTAATATGAGCGGCA